>CM046817.1:11307949-11907949 GCA_025617385.1 Murraya koenigii | reverse complement strand
CTCAAAGCCTAACCTAAGGCAAGACGGTGCTAAGCATAAGTCGGAAAGGCTCGAACAAGATAAGCTCGCTAATGACTCTAATGGCTGTAAGTCTGAAAGCCTAACCTATGGCGAGACGGTACTAAGCATAAGCTAGAAAGGCTCGAACAAGAAAAGCTCGCTAATGACGCTAAAGGCCTTATGTGTCAAAGCCTAACCTAAGTCGAGATAGTGCCAAGCATAAGCCGGAAAGGCTCGAGCAAGATAAGCTCACTAATGAGGCTGAAGGTCGTAAGTCTCAAAGCCTAACCTAAGGCGAGACGGTGCCAGGTATAAGCCAGAAAGGCTCGAGCAAGATAAGCTCATTAATGAAGCTAAAGGCCGTAAGTCTCAAAGCCTAACCTAAGGCAAGACGGTGCCAAGCATAAACTAGAAAGGCTCGAACAAGATAAGCTCGCTAATGACGTTAAAGGCCGTAAGTCTCCAAGCTTAACTTAAGGCGAGACAGTGCCAAGCATAAGCCAAAAAGGCTCGAGCAAGATAAGCTCGTTAATGAAGCTAAAGACCGTAAGTCTCGAAGCCTAACCAAAGACGAGACGATGCCAAGCATAAGCCGGAAAGGCTCAAGCAAGATAAGCTCGCTAGTGACGCTAAAGGCGGTAAGTCTCAAAGCCTAACCTATGGCAAGACGGTGCCAAGCATAAGCCAGAAAGGCTCGAGCACTATAAGCTCGCTAATAAAGCTAAAGTCCATAAGTCTCAAAGCCTAACCTAAGGCAAGACGGTGCCAAGCTTAAGCCAGAAAGGCTCAAGCAAGATAAACTCGCTAATGATGCTAAAGGCCTTAAGTGTCAAAGCCTAACCTAAGGCAAGATAGTACCAAGCATAAGCCGGAAAGGGTCGAGAAAGATAAGCTCACTAATGACGCTAAAGGCCGTAAGTCTCAAAGCCTAACCTAAGGCGAGACGGTGCCAAGTATAAGCCAGAAACGCTCGAGCAAGATAAGCTCGTTAATGAAGATAAAGGCTTAAAGTCTCGAAGCCTAACCTAAGGCGAGACGGTGCCAAGCATAAACTAGAAAAGCTCGAACAAGATAAGCTCGCTAATGACATTAAAGGCCGTAAGTCTCCAGGTTTAACTTAAGGCGAGACGGTGCTAAGCATAAGCCAGAAAGGCTCGAGCAAGATAAGCTCGTTAATGAAGCTAAAGGCCGTATGTCTCAAAGCCTAACCTAAGGCGAGACGGTGCCAAGCATAAGCCGGAAAGGCTCGGATAAGATAAGCTCGCTAATGAGGCTAAAGGGCATAAGTCTTAAAGTCTAACTTGGGGCGAGATAAAAAGCCGAGCACATCCAGGATGAGCTCGAGCGCTATAAGCTCGCCGAGAGAGGTGCCATGGTCATAGATATTAAGGCCCGATCGGGTAAAGTAAAGTAGCCGAAGTTGCTAAAGGGATCAATCCGATTGTTCACGTCTTAGGAAATGGGCAAGACAAGCAGAAATAGGTCAGGGTCTCGAGGGCAAAGGAAAAGCTTGAGGCTTACTGAAAATCCATCCTACAAGGAATTCAAAACAAGACTAAAATATAAAACCGAAGATAGAGAACATGGTTTCTTTATTCATTTCAATTCATCAAAGTCACAAGTACAAAAAAAAAAAGAGAATACATCAAAGCCAGTCAAGGGGCTTGAGAAGTCGGGCTAGCAGTTGGGGCAAGGGGTTCAGAACTGGGCAGCTTGAAGATCCTTCTCAGCAATAGGAGCAGCTGTAGCTTCATCGGTTGGAGGAGCAGCATCCCCAGGCCTTGCAACGTCCTCTTCCACCTCAGTAGAGGGATCCCTTGGTTCTTGGCTCCGGGCATCCTACTCGTTCATATACACATCCACGCCCGCCTCGAGCTTAGACATATCCAGCTCAAGATATTCCTTACCCAAGATGGATATAATATATTTGTAGCAGAATGTCAGCCTTTTGTTGTATTCCTCTATGAGCTGATTCCCCAAGGATTCCATCTTAAGCTGAAGGCGAGAAGTCTCTGCCTCCATAGTCCTCTTAAAAGCAAACATATGCACATCGAGGTCTTTACCGGCATTCACAAGCTTATCCCGGACCGTGGACAGCTCCATCTCAAGCTCGAAAGCCTTGGACTCTGCCATGGCAGCCTTTTCTTCGTAGGTGAAAATGTCGGTACAGAGCTTTGCCGCCTCCTCCTCTCTCTACTCGAGTATCTGCCTTAAGCTCTGGTTATCAGCTTTAATCTGCCTCTCGAGATTCACAGCCTTGGCCTTGAAGACAGTAGAGGAAGCTGTAGCCTGGAAAGAGAGGCGTTGGAAGATATTAGTCAGCTCGCTAATACTGGAGGACTCCAGCTCATCCACGAAGCTTCCCCCACGTGCTTGGTGAAATCTCTGACGTAGGGTGTGGCAAAGTTAGATCGTTGCTCCCGAGAGCGTTTCGATATGGATCTGGTAGGGACAACAGGTCCCGGACCCCTCTGGGGAGCTTCTTCGGTTGCTTACTCACTCTCTCAAGCAAGAGGAATAGCCCTGATTGGAGGGGCAGTGAGGTCGACTCTGGACTTCATAGCTTGAGCAGAGGAGTTGCTCGGTCTGTCGACCGTGCTCGATCATTTCTTCAATCGAGATAGAATACCGCTCATGTCTTCTTCTACAGAAATTATACCGAACTCGGTAAAGTTTTGGTGAGTCAATAACTCTCTACACGAGCTTGCGTTGTCCAAGGCGGTGTTGTTGTGCGTCTGTAGCTCCTCCCTAACCCAGTATGACACACTCCAGAAGACTGCAAAAGACCATAAAATATAATAAAAGAGAGTAAGTAAAAAAATCAAAGCAGGAAATATAATGAGCAGTACAGGACCTAGAGTACAAAAGCAAGAAGGAATTTGAGGAACCTCTCGATGGCGGAGGCTGCTCGCCTCTAGTTCCAGCAAAGAAGAATTTACCCTTCCAGTTGCCACTGGAGGTAGGGAGGTCAATAATGGGTTTCTTGCCCTTCAAGGTGAAAGTGAAGTAGTGCCAGCCCGTGTCCTTTGGGTTGCTCTTTAACTGGTAGAGATGCTTTATTTCATCTACCGTTGGCTCGCCCAAGTTACACTACCTCCACAAGACATACTGCCCCGATAGAACCCTCCACCCTTTTGGGTTTAGCTACCCTGGTGCCGAACACAACTGGGAGAGGACTTGGGCAAAATAGGGCTGTAAGGGTAGCCTAACGCCCCACCTAAAACACTCTAGGTAAAGATGACATACCCTTGAGGAGAGAGGCTAGGGGTATTATTTTTGCCAGGGAGACGCAGATCAATGCTGGCAGGGATGTAGTACATGGCCCTAAGCTGATCTAAATCTTAGTGTGAGGTTTCACACCTCATATTGTCAATGGCAAACGACTCGGCCTCCAACCTTTGGCCGACTCTTTGTCTCTGTTGCAGTCGGGTTTCCCCTACAGCCTCGACCTCTTCAAGACTTGGGCCTCTCACCGAAACCCCTCTACTGGCCTCGAAGTCACTCGAAGAAGTTGATTCTTCAGGGGACATCTGGCGGGGTTACTGAGCGGTTGAAATTTTTTCCTAGAGACACAGTCTACCAAGTGAGAAACAAACCCAGGAAATAAAAAGACGAGAACGAGGAGAAGATGTCAGAGAATTTATACCTAAAACTAATATGAAGAAGGCAGATGCGACGATGGCAACGAAGAAAATGGATTTCTCTGGTGAACGGTCGTTTTCAATTCTAAGCAAAGAGTAGAAATAAATAGTGCACAGCAGTGAAATTAGGGGTTTATAAAGGGGAAAGTAAGTCATGCCAACAGACGGCATGTTACTCAAGGGGACGTGACTGTTCAAGTAACTGATTCTTCAAACTTCAAACGAGTGGTCCAGATTAGCCCACGCGGTTCACATTAAATTTGAAGCAACGGAAGAGGCAGTCAGCTCAGCGTAAGAAAGTAAAAAGGGGGGAACCCACTCAAACAAGTAGTTTCCAGTCTTATCTCGTTTCACTTTCAAGACTAGAAATTGGGGGACTAGTGTTTGGGGAATGCCGAGAAAAACCCACTCGAGGACAATCCAGCCAGAGCAGAAGACCTGGTTACTAGCACGAAGACACCCCTACTCGGTGTCAAAGTTGGGCGAGGTCAAGTATTCTAAAGCTGGTCGGGCCCCGATCTTCCCATCCTGCTCGGGTAAAGTCACAGAGGCCCTCGACCACCGAGAGAGACCTGGTCGCATTAAAGGCAGCACCATAAACAAGGGAAAACCAAAGTTCGAGCAGAGCTGACCTAAGTGTGGCGGCTCCATCCCCCCGACAACTTGTCACGACAATCGATAACTGACAGGCACCCTCACGCCGTAAAGTCTTGTCACTGTTACCGATGACCAGTGCACGCATCCACAGTACTGTCATTTTACACAAACTAACACAGCATCATCATTTGATCACGAGAACCATAGCCATCTAGCATCCCATACCCCCAGGTTGTGCCGTAACAACCCATAGCTATCAGAAAGACGCAAGCACAATTAACGCAAGGGATGGCTCCCAAGCAAAAGGGGGCGGGAAAAACAGAAGGATAAATATTAGACAAATGGTAAGGTAAGGGGATTCCCGTTCCAATTCTAATTTCTGAACTCGGGTTCTGATTTTTCTAATCATCCTTTAACTCTCTAAAACTTTCCAATTTTTCTAGTTTTCTCTTAGATTAATAGAGAACTCATAAAGAATGAACCCGATTACTAACTTGAGCGTCGGAGGGTTTTCGTCGGAAAAACATTCGGCGACCTCTGATACTTTTTCTGTGGAGACAAGCCGGAGGACACCATCACTTCAGTGGATAAAACGACGCAGGAACTGACCGAAAATCCTGCTCAAGAAACTAGCGACCAGGAAGCTGTAGTGTTACTTGGAAGCGAGAAGAAAATCGCATCAACAGTCTATTTATTTGTTTAGTTAGGATTAATCAAATGGTACCCTTGTTGAAAAGATAACATGATGCAAAAATGGTCGGAATGAAATATCATTTTGTTTAACATATAATTAATTGGTTTAAAACAACTAGAAAAAGTAAACATATTTGGAAATGTGGCACAATTATTTGCCCTTGTGAGTTGTGATTGAGTATTAAATCGAAAGTCTTTTGTATAGAAGTATATTCTCATAGACTGCTCCTATTCAATTGTTCGTGCATGTTTGGTTGAGGCATTCGTATTGTTTATAGTGTGTTTCTGCATTTTAAATGGTCCTTAGGGATTTGCTGAAGAGTCAATCAAAAGAAAAAAAAAACATAGAGGAATTCTATGCAAGAATAGTTTCTTTTTATTTGCTTAACTGCAATTAAGCAAATCACATATAATTGCAATTCTGGGACAATAGTTAATTTTTGTTTCTATACAATTTATTGTTCTCATATAGATTATGGACAAGGCATGCACAAACTATTCTTCATGGAGACTGCAATAACTCTCATGTGCAAGAGGTTTAGCCCTCAATGCTTAGGATTTGCTTTAAAAAAAAATTAAAAATTCGGGTACAGCCTTGGAATAAGAGCCAAATGCAAGAAATTCTAATAGTACTATAAGTTGACACCTATTGTCTTAACCAACGAGATGGGTTCGCAATTGCCTTTACAAAGAAGATTAAGAAGCCTGTTTCTGAAGAGGCAAAGAAAAGGCCCAAGGGGGGCACTAGTTAGTGCAAGTGGTGCTAAGGTGGCAACTACTGTTTTTATGGTTTGCTAAGGTTTGTTGGGAATTAAACCATGTAAGAAGTTTGGGTGATAAGATCATACCTTGAGAATGAAAGTTTAACCTCTTCAAATAAGAATCTCTCTTGTAAATTCCTTATTTGATTAATAAAGTAGAGGGTTGATTATTTGTCCCAAGGAAAAATGGGTAAAGAAACCTAACATTGTAAAATACATAGTGTTTATTTCTTCTATATGTGTTCTTGAATTGTTTACTTCGTGTGCAAGAATTGATTAAATAAAAAGTATACATTTAATAAATGTTATATCCTTTTTTTTTCACTTATAGTGTTGATAACACTGATAATTTCATCTCATTTATAAATCCTTAGTTTATTTTAAGAATTGTCTATATTTATTGGTTTTTAAATGTGATCTTAGTGTTTTATAGCAAATCCCTAAATTCATGAATCTATTATATTATATTAGCCTTTTGATCCTATGCTAATTCTAAAAGGCTAAGATCGTGCTATGTGTTCAAGCTCACATAAACTTCATTTAACTAAATTTAGCACACATTAATTTATTAGTTGAACCACCATGACGAAAGATCTAATAAAGGGTCTTGATTTCATAAATAATGAAGAAAAAAGTAATACTTACAATTTAATCATTGTTCTAAATCAGGATCAAGATCATCATACCCTTTAGGATCTAAATTAAACACTTCTTTTTTTACCCCATCAAACACAAATAAAACCTAACTGAAGCCAAAATAAAAGAATGCAAAGAAAAGAAAGCATTGGTTATGAAAGATGTGCTAAAATAAATAAAGAATGATAAGAACACTTAATTAGAATTTGAAATTTCCAGACCTAGGATTATATAGCATAAATAAGAATTGTCCTTTACATGTATTTTTCAAGCATTTGCACACACCTTCTGCTGGGATGGGTAGTTTCTAGTACTTGTCCATGCAGGGATGAAAGAAAACTTGGACATATGAATCCAAATAGTCTTGTTCATTTTCTATTTGGGATAATTGAGTCATGCTCAACCTGGAATAATTGAGGCAAAATACCAAAGCGTATCATTAGAGAAATATCGCAACATTGTATAAAGTAATTCAAGTGTAAAGAAAAATTAAAATCTCTTGCGCAATATATACTTTAATAGCATTAACTCCTATTACTTGCATCATCAGCATCGCATCACACTCTCTCTTCCTAACATGAGCTACAATACCTTATATATGAAATACATCATTATCAATTAAATATGGAATCCAACCGGCTGGAGGCAATCTTCCAAAGAGTTATAGTATTGGATGACAGTTTTTGTGCATCAACACTGCACGCTTAGGGTTCCTTGACACATACTACACTAAAACTTTTTTTTTTTTTTTTGTTTCTATTCAATTTGTAAGTCTTGTTCTTGGGCTGTGATGCAGAGCAATAAATTAAAGAAGAGTGTTATTGTTTAGGCTTATTTGAATTGTATTCTAAATTTAGATATAAGCCTTATTAAAATAAGTTTTCTAGTCAAATTATAATAAGTTATAGTTAATATAAATAAGTATCTTTTGTAGCTTTTACAAGTTATTTGTTATTGATTATTTTTTGGAATAAACTTTAGATTTACGTTCAATAATATTTTTAGTTTGCAAAGCTCTAGTAATTTTTTTTTAATCTAGTTAATTCTCGGCATTCTGCAGAATCAACGAAACGATAATTTAGATTGTTCTTTTATTTCTGTATTCTTAAGAATCAATAAAATATTAGAACATTAATCTTTTACTGCATCAGGCTGTCAGGTGGAATTTGCCATATATTATAAGCTAATTGTGCCATATCTTAAAATAGTTGCTTTCTAATACTGCCAAGCTTAGGTTTACCTCTCTTATTTGCAATATCCATTGGCAAGCCAGGGTAAAGTCTTGGACTTTCTCTTGGAATGACAGTAGTATTTCATCTTTATACTTTTATGGTAAAATGAACCGCTTTGCTTATTATAGTTAGTTCGATTTTCTTGGAACACTGCCCTTTCCTTTCATATTCATAGTAGCAAATTGGAGCAGGCCAATCATTCTTTGAATTATAGGAGAAGGCTTTAGTGCTTTCGCACTTAATTGTGGCTCTTTTCCGCTTTTCCACTAATTTTTTAGGTGAGATTTTCCTTTTCCTACCAATTGAGTTCTCTAAATTATTAGGTTTTAATAAAATACAATATCAAATAGCAAATCAATTACCTTTCTAAAATAGTTTATGTTCATAAACTTAAAAAAAAAGAGAGAGAAAAGAAAAGGAAGAAAAGATAAGCTAAACTAGTGTTCAACTCCATCCACCATATCTTTATCCTTGTCTTCCAAGCAATCATCAGCACAAGGATAAGAAATGGTAGAAGGTGGAACTTCCCACATCTGAGTGGTGAGATGTCTTCTTTATTTCTTTAGTGATTTTCTCCAACTGATTTTCAATTGATATTCTCTCTATTATTTTATTAGGTACATAAATGGTGTGAAAGTACTTTATAGGAATTATAAATTCACCAAGCCCTTGCATATGGCCAATTCAAAGAAGTCTATGTCATTTTTTCCATCTAACTTCAGCAAGCCTTTCTCAGTCTTTTTTTTTTTAGTTTTTCCTATACATATCACAAATAAATTAATAATAATATAATGATAAAACATTTTTTTCCTATAACTATGTAGCTTATTTATCTATTGATATGTTAAATAAATTAGTGATAATATGTGAAAAGAAAAAAAAATGTACAGTGGTTCAACAAAAATAATATTCTTAGGCCAAACAAGTTCAAGAATATTTAATTCTGTTGAGTTTTTTCTCCATTTCAATTGAAGTTTCTCCAAGCTATCTTCCAAACTCCAAAGTACACTTTTGTCCATTAAGTATTTTGAAAGACCAGTTTCTAAGCACTGGTGGTGGTGGATAAATAAGTCATATTGTTTTAGTACACTCAAAGATATATTTGGGATTGAGGTTGAGCAACTGTAGTTTTTAAGGTACAATATTAAATTGTTTGATATACACTAACTGCTATAAGTTAGAAGTTATATTAATATAATTTTTTACTTGTATGATGGAAAATCTATTATATCTTTAATAATTTTATCAATGTTATTTTATAAAAATTATATTTACTACACATTATTAACTTTTATTTTATAATTATAGTTTTTTCTACAGTAATTGTAATTTTTAAATTACAACATCTTAATCTCAAATATATCCTTAATAATTTCATTTAAACAAATTAAATTAGTATAAAATGATAGCTATAGATTTACCATATCTGGCACAAATCCAACATAATAATAATAATAATAATAATAATAATAATGATGGTGATGATGATGATAAAAACAATAGTTAATAATTATTAAAATACTAAAATAAATAATAGTAATAATAAAAAATAAATGACAATAATAATAATTAAAAAATAAAATTATTAAATTATTAATATTAATAATAATGACATTAATGATGATGATGATATTGAAATTAATGAAAATAATAAAATAATAATAAGTTAATGAATAATAGTAATAATAATAATAATAATTAAAATAATAAATTTTAAAAAATAATATTAATATAATAACAACATTGATAAATAAATAATGATGATGACGACGACAACAATAACAATAATAATAAATGACCTAGTATTATTATTATTATTATAAATAATAAAGAATCTATTTGTAAATAATATAAAATTTTTTAGTATTTTCATAAATTATGTGGGGATCAAAACATAAAAATGACATAACTGAATTGAGGGTAATTTGAAAATTAAGAAAATTTAATGGGGTAAAATGGATAGTTACAGGAATCAGATTCTCATTCTCAACCCCCCATTCTCTTTGGGAATAAAAAATATAAGAATGATTCTCAAATTTATGGCCCGACACTATTTTGATTCTCATTCCAAATCTTAATTTTACGAGTAAACGTGTCATTGATTTCAATTATAAAATTTGGATTTCAATTGCAGTAAGTAAACACAAATAATGATAAGATGATTGATTTTATTTTATGAGTTAGTAATTTATAAATTAAGTTGGGATATTTTAGGCAATAAAATTCATAAGAAACGTTATAAGAATTTCTGAGGGGTGCTAAAAACTCTACTATTTTTTATGGTATTAAATTTATTATGTAAGAGCCCAGGCCCACAAATTATTTTAGGCACATAAGCCATCATGGTTTTGTTATTGGATTTTGTTGCTTAAAATATATCTAGTTAGTTTTAGTTAGGAGAGCTTATGACATATAAAATAGCATAAGAGAACTCTCTCTAGCAATGTAAGATATTATGATGTGAGGGTAGAAATCCAGGTTTTACCATAATAGATTTGATACAGAATATTCCCAGTAGACTTTTGATTGTAATAGACATATCAACGTATGTATATATAGAGGTGGCAGATTAGCATCCTTTTGAAAATACCCTTAGTTTTACATTCATTAATATACATTAATTTAAAATAAATCAATGGATGAGAATTGTTAAAATTAAATATTTAAAAAATTCTAATATTTTTTATTTCTGTAGACACCACTCTAGATATTTCTCCCCAAATATGTTCTCTCTCCCTTTGTCGTGCTCTTTCTCTCTCTCCTTTTCTTTTGTTTTTTAAATCTCTCTTCAAGTTCTTGATCTCGATGACAACAAGATAAAGGATACATTAATTCCCATATTGGCTGGGAACTCTTCAGAAGCTTTGGGTTCTTGTTGTACATTCAAATAAATTTTATAATCCTTTTAAAAGATTATAAGGTTGATAATTTTTTTTCTCTAAGTTGCGCATCTTTAATGTTTAGAACAACAATTTTAATGGCTTTTTTGGGCAATGTAAGTAACTTGAAAATATGAAAGCCATGTTGGATATTGGTGATCCATCGGATGAAAAGAAATGCAAATATATAGGGAAACTTATTATTAAGTCAGAGATTTAAAAAACAAGAGAAAAGAAGATAGAGAAAGAGAGCACAACAAAAGGAAAGAAAATATTTGGGGAGAAAGATTTGGAGTCTATAGAGATACAAAATACTAAAAAAGATTTGGAGTCTATAGAGATACAAAATACTAAAAAATTTTAAATATTTAATTTTAGTAAGTTTCATCCATTAATTTATCTCAAATTTAATGAATATTTATGATTGTGAAATTAAGGGTAATTTAAGGGGTACTAATCTGCCCCTATATATATTAGAAATGTTCTAATTCAAAAATTTAAAGCGTGGAAAGATTCGGAAAAATGCATAAATTGTGCAATTTAGGGGTAGGCATTTAACCCGACCCGACCCGATCCGATCCGATCCGAAAAATTTGGGTTAGGATCGGATTCGGATAAAGTTTGTAATCCGATCGGGTTAAATTTTGCCAACCCGATCGGATCGGATCGGATCAAACCCGATCCGATTCGAAAATTCAAAAAAAAAAAAAATACTCACAAACATAAAATAACCGATCCAATCCAATCCGATTACATGTTCGAGTTGAATTCGGGTTGAATTTCTCCCAACCCGATTAATCCGAAATTCGATCAGGTCGACCCGAACCCGAATTCGCCCACCCCTAGTGCAATTTATGTGCTTTAAGTTTTTAGCCTATTAAACCCTACGGTTTAATAACTTTAAGTTTTAAACCTATATATATATACATACACGTCACTTATTTCTTGCCAAGGTTTCTTGGCAATTTTTTAAAATACTTTATTCTCAACAGTAAAAGTGGGTCTTAACCAATGTCATGTCATCATCCAAGTAAGTATATATATATACTATCAAAAAGAGAATTTTATTATACAGAAGAAAGGGGCAAGGATTGATGATCTATTATAGAAGGATATCATAGATAGTTTCCAGTCGTTTCCAAAAAGAGACCAAATGCACTAAAGGATATTTTTCTGCCATCTTAGCTTTATTGTTTTCTGTTCCAATGAAATTTGATAAGTGTGTGGTTATGAACAAAAGTAATAAAATAATATTTTGTAATAATGATGTATAATAATTAAAGTAAGAGTGATGTGTCAAGTAGATTCTCTAGGAATAAGATATCATAGTGATATTTTGTCTTTATTATAATAGTAAGATTACTTTAGTACCTATAAAAGAGAGTCCTCAGTATTATAATAGATTATCGATCCTTGACTTTTTCTTATGTATAATAAAATTCTCTTCTTGATAGTTATAGTTGAAGGCTATACTGAATTGACAAATTTCAGTCGTTAAAAAATGTTAATATGAATATAATTTTATTATGAATTTCAGGTGAAAAAGAATTTGATATGTATGATAAAAAAAAAGGAAGTGTCAAAAACCTTATCTCATCTTCTTAGTTTTGCCAGTCCCCTCCCACCAATCTCTCAAGTTTAATTCGTATTCTCTTTTTAAATTTGTACAAAAACCTTTGCCCATGGGCAAAGCTAACAAAACCTTTGTCTTCCCCTTCCCAGGCTTTAAAGATGAAGTCGAGTACCAAATAATTTTCTAACAGATTATGTTTCTATTTTTCATTTTAGATGAGACGAAAAAATAGGGATGATCATTGATTTTCTTCTCCTCTTATTCATATTTTATTTGTATTAAATTTTAATTTTTATTCATTTGTCTTTTTTTAATTTAATATTGATAATGTTAAGTAAAAAAATATGTTTCTCCCTTTGAACTATTAAAAGCTCACAGAATCGGTTAAATTTTAAGGTGCACGCTGTTGATGTTTTCATTTATGGTAAGGCAAACAACATATCATAACTTGTGGGGTTGTAGTAACTGAAGGGTTCTAAATCGCAGCCCTCAAGTCACTCCTAAGATCCCTAATCTAGATTACCAACATGCTATGAGATGAACTAGGCAAGCTTGAAGAAGATTAAATTCAACACAAGAATATGATGATTGAATACCCAAAAGAAATGAAAAACAGAAGAAAACTAAAGAACACAAAGCTAATTCATCGTTAGCTTACAAAGTGATTATAGAGGAAGCTTCATAGGACATTCTATATAAAATGGTATGTGTACTTGAGTTTGTTACACCAGAATCAACTTTGTTTCCAATTGATAACAAACTTAGAAATAAACCTAGAAAAGCATGTGTAATGCACACTTAATAACAGCTTCTAACAAACTTGAAACAACAGCTTGAGCAAGTGCATTTCATGTTCTTCATTAAACCAAATAGCAACATCAAGCTTCGTTTCAAAAAGTAACTTATGCACTTATTAAAATGCATCCCTCGATGCCGTTTTATAACTAACTTATAGAGCTCATAAAATGCACAAACAGATGCCGTGTTTGAATATCTTGAATTTGTTTCACACTCAACAATTTTTTACCTTGAAACAGTTCAACTCTTAAACAATTCTCTCCTCTGTTTCATGCAAATTTAACATCTTTATATCCCAGCTACATCCAAATAACCCTTAAACTTAGTTGTAGGAACTACCTTTGTAAGTATATCAGTATGGTTCCGATGAAACTTGAATTGTTACAATGAATGTTAATAGCTTTTTGAGATATCCTCAATTCATTCACTAGGCCTTTAAGCCACAATACTTTTTTAAAAGATTCTGAAGATGTTGTATACCCAGCTTCTGTTGTTGACAAAGCAACAACATGCTGCAGACTTGCCTTCTAGCTTATCAAACATCTATTCAACATAAACATGTATCTAGATAAAAACCCCTTTTGTCCAGATTTCCAGTAAAGTCTAATTCAAAAAAATCCTACAAACCAATACTATTTGCCTCTTTAAACCTTCCAAACATCAGTCCATAAACCATGGTTATATTTAAATAAATCAGCACCCATTTCACTGCTTTCCAGTGCTCTTTTCCAAGTGATGTCATATACCTGCTTACTATACTTAAAGTATATGATATGTCTAGTTTGGTCAGGACCATTACATATATCATAGACCCAACAACATTTGCATAGGGTACTTTTAGCATCTCATGCTTTTCTTCATCTGTCTTTGGACAATGCTTATTTGAAAGGTTAAAGTGTGAAGCTAATGGAGCCAATATAGGCTTACAATTGCTCATTCCAAATGTGTTAAGTACTTTTCTAAGCATTTCTCTTGAGATAAAAATATGGTTCCCTTGCTTCTATCTCTTTTGATTTCTACGCCCAATATCTTCTTGGCATGTCTTAAGTCCTTCATATTGAATTTAGAGCTCAACATCTATTTCAAGGCTTTTATTTCTTCCCTTAATTTACAAGCAATCAACATATCATTAGCATATAACAACAAATATATGTAATGATCTGAGTTTACCAATATGTACTACACAATAGTTAAAATTAAACTTTATAAATCCATATGAAACTGTGAACTCGTCAAGCTTGAGGTACCATTACCTTGGGGATTATTTCAAGCCATACAAAGAATTCTTTAACAAGCAGACATAGGCAGTCTTATTATCCATTTCATACCCTTCTGGTTGGGCTATTAGAATCTCTTCTTGCAGTCTACCATGCAAGAAGGTAGTTTTGACATCAAGTTAATCAAGCTCTATGTCATACACTGCAGTTAAGGCCAAAAACACCTTTATTGAAGCATGTCTGACCACAGGTGAAAAACTTCTTTAAAATCGATTCTTTCCCTTTGAGTATACTTTTTAGCCACTAATCCAGCTTTGAATCTCCTGGGTTTTTCAGCTGTAAAACTTTCATTCACTCTAAAGATCCACTTACACCTAATAATTCTCCTACCTTCATGTTTTTTTACCAACTCCTAAGTATTGTTCTTATTAAGTGACGCTATTTCTTCATCTATAGCTTTCTGCCATTCTGACTTATATAAATCTTGAATAGCTTCTCTATAATTCTTTATCTCTTCTTTATCAATCTCATTAGAGGCAGAAAGTGCATATGCAATAAGGTCAGTATAACTAAATCTCAGTAGAGATTTAATTTGTCTTCTATCTCTATCTCTAGCCAAATGATAGTCTCTGAGTTGAGTTTGAGTTTGTTGTAGAGTTTGTGCTTCAGTATTCCCACCATCTTCAGTATCTTTTTTATCTAAATCTGCTGCTTTAAGAGAAGTATTCTATTCTTGATGCTCCACCTTAAACTGAACGCTATTATGTGTTTATTTTCAAGCTCAGCATCTTTCATTAGTGGTTTTTTAACTAGCATAACTCTTCATTAAAGATCACATCCCTGCTTATGATGCACCTTGGCGGACTCAAGTCTATGCACCATAGTTTGTAACCTTTAACTTCTTCTGAATACCCTATAAAATTTCTCTTTCAAAGCTCTAGGTGCCAAATTACCTTGATTAACATGTGCATAAGCTTAAAATCTAAACACTTTGAGATCATTACATTTTTCAGGCTTTCTAAACCACATTTCAAAAGGTATTTTGAAATTTATGGCTGCAGAAGGACAGAGATTCACTAGCAAGCATGCTGTCAACAAGGTTTCTGCTTACAGTCCTTTTGGAAATGGTGATTGTATCATTATACTTCTGACTTTATCCATTAAAGTCTTGTTCATTCTTTCAGTTAGTCCCTTTTATTGAGGTGTTAACCTCACTAATTTATGCCTTGCAATCCATTCTTTAGCACAAAAACTATCAGAATTCTTGATTATAATACTCATGACCATTGTTGGTTCTAAGTTTCTTCACCCTCTTTCCAATTTGGCTTTCTACAAGGGCTTTTTACTAGTTAAATTTGCCAAATACCTAATCTTTACTTCTCAGCACATAGAGCCAAACTCTCCTAGAGTAATCATCAATTATGGCCATAAAATATCTATTCCCACATAAAGGTGGAATTTGAGATGGCCCCATAAGTCTAAGTGTATATATTACAAGATGTTAGTGGTTTTATGAATAGATTTTTTAAAGCTATTTTTTATTGATTTTCCTAAGATACAATCTTTATACAAATGAGCTCACTAATCTTATCATTACTCAAAATACCTTGCTTTTCTAATTCTTTCAGACTATCGATACTCATGTGTCCGAGCCTTAGATGCCATAACCTTGTATTGTTTTTTCAGTACTTACAAAGACATGTGAAACACCTGTTACAGCCTCCCTATCTAAGACATACAATCTATTCTTTCTACTCCATTTCATAACGAGCCATTAAGAAATTTCAACTCACCAGATTCAAGCTTAATACTACAACCTTTTTGATCCAGCATCCCCAAAGAAGCTTTATTTTGTTGTAATGCTTTTTTATTCAAAGCAGCTTTAACCTTTTTTAATGTCAGGGCTTTTCTCCTATACGTAAGAGCATTTACAATGTTAGAATATAAAGGGGAGGGGTGAAGGCCGGGGGCGGTGGGAGAGAACTCAACAAGAGCAAGACTTTACTTTCATCATTGAGCCCTTCATCAATGGTCTCTAAAGTATTGCAGACTCTATTGAATTCATCAAAGTAATCATCAAGAGAAGATCCCTCTGCCATGTTGAGAGTGAACATTCTCTTCTTGATGTGGAGTTTGTTGGCTAAGGACTTTTTCATATAAATTGATTATCGTGCTTCTTGCTTTCTTGTCAATATTAGTAGCTTGCTGAGGTGTCAATGATAAAGATGCTTCTTTTCCCTCTTTCTTCATGACTGGTTCTAAAGCATCACCCAGTCTTCGAGTTATCGGCAAGGCCTTCATCTTTACCTTCTAAATATATCCAACCCAAAAGACTAGTCTATTAGGTGGAGTGATCTATCTCATTTGTAAACTTGATATCTCACTTGTAAACTTAAGTATGTACATTTTACTAGCCAATGTGAGATACAACTCAACAATCCACCTCTAGACGAAATTATCACCGAACCTCGATTCTTTCGTCTGATACACCTAAGTTGTTATATCACCATATTCTAACTACTAAGCTGTAGCTCAGATACTAATGGTAGCAGCTAAAGGGCTCTAAATTACAGCCCTCAAGTCGCTCCCAACATCCCCAGTCTAGATTACTAAGATGCTATGAGATGAACCAGACAAGATTGAAAAAGATTAATTTCAACATAAGAATATGATGATTGAATACACAGAACAAATGAAAAACAAAAGAAGACTAAAGAACACAAGGAAATAGAGAACACAACAAGGTTACATGGTTCAACTAATTCATCGGTAGCTTAAATCCACGGAGGAACAAATTGCAGGGTTTTATTGATTGATCTTTAAGATTTAGAGAGATTACAGAGCAAGTTTTATAGAACATTCACTCAATTATAAAGTCTCACATTCCATATCTAATGGACTGTGTACCCTTGAGTTTGTTACACTAGAATTAACTTCGTTTCTAGCTGATAATAGACTTAGAAACAAACCTAAAAAACCACATGCATTGCGCGTTTAATAACGGCTTCTAACAAAGTTGAAACAACAGCTCGAGCACTTGCATTTCACGTATTAAACCAAACGGCAACATCAACCATTGTTTCAACAAGTAACTTATGCACCTCACAGGGTTAAATTGAAAATTTATCTAATTTAGGAATTTAGTTTAAGATCTATATATGTAATCAAGCATTTTATTATAATTTGATTGAAAATTAATAATCACATTAATAAAGTAGTACTAAATAAATCATTTCGAATTATTGAATTTGATATTAAATTAAAAAATTTTGTGAAAGTTAAACTGATTTTTTTGGGTAGTTTAGGACTTTTGTTTCCAAAGAGTAAAATAATCAATTTATTCTTTTTTTATTCAACTTTAATGTAAAGAATATTCAGGAACCTAAATAATTTTTTTAAAAACAAAGTAAATATAAATAGACTGATTGTGTAAACTATTAAATTTAGCTAGACTTTTCTTGATACCCCAGAGCTCTCATATATGGAAATTTAGGGGTAAACATTATTGGATAGGGCAATCTGAACTACAAAACTTTACTTTGGACGCTCACATTTTAATAATTTTTTATTATTAAATTAATATTAATGCAATTTACTACTAAGAATAATTTAATAACATTTAATTTAATAATTTTTTTATCCAAAGTTATATTTTATCTACAATAAGCCCATCAACAATAAAAAATTGAATTATTGCTCACTTCGAAATATTTGTCTATAGTTATGGACTGAACATTTATTAATTATTTATTTATCTATTAATAGAATTGTTAGGAAAGCATCAAGAGACATGTTTCATCTGTTGTAGCTGAAACAAAAGGAATTGAAAATAGAGGTAGAGGAAGAATACTAAATTGCACCATACCCGATTAAGAAAACCAAAGAAATCAAAGGAAAATATTTATTTTAAATTTGCTTTCTGAGCTTTACTCTATCTAATCCACATGTTTTCATGGGTTTGGAAAACAAAATTAAATTGCAGCGTTGAAGAGAAGAATAAACACTTATTAAGATTATGAAAGGAAATAAAAGTTAACAAAAGTAGAAAAAAAGTTAAATATTTTGCTTTTGATCATGAATATTTTATTGGGTGTGAAGAGATAATAAGATAATTATTGAAATAGGTAATGAGGGCAATATAAGTATTTAAAAGAGTGTTTTAAGTAAAAATTAATATTTTAAAATTATTAAATGAGTGTGTAGAGTAGAGTGTTTAAACTAGAATTTAGAATGCAAATAGTCCCAATGAACATTCTATTATGTGCATATATATATTTTTTTAAAAAATGGTTAAAAAATGAAAAGGATATTAAATACTTTCTTTAAATCTAAATAAAAAGAAGAATTATCCGGTTCAAGAAAGAAGAGCATATTAAATATTTTTCAGCTATGTTACCAAAGTGGTATACTACCACCTTTTTTTTTTAATCTTTTTTGTGATCCAATCACATAATCCAACTCAATAATTGCAAAAGTAAATACCAAGGTAAGGTGTATTTACTTTAGTTATTAATATTACAATCCCTCTTGTTTTCTTAAAAAACAGGGAAAAAAATAAGATTATTATTATTTTACTCTCTCGGTAACAATCCTCCTCCTCTTTCCTTCTCACAGAACATATGAGTAATCTTTAGATTTCTATATTTTTTTTTCTTCTGTTCAATTCATTGATTTGCTATAAATTCTTATTTTCCTTTTTTATTTTTATAAACTCTCTTATTATCTTTAAAAATTCAAAAAAATAAAATTATCTATAAAATTCTATCAAAAAGAGAGAAAGAGAAGAAGAAACAAGATTAAAAAAAAAAAAAAACGTGGAGGAAAAAACAAGAAACAAAATTAAAATCAAACCATGGATAATAAGAGAGAGAATGAGAAATAATTTTTTAATTAGAACTTATATGTCAAAATTTCAAAACGTTTGATTTTATTATTTTTAGAAAACAACAAGGACTGTTTTGTAATATTTTCCTAAATATTGTGGTACCGTGCCACTTTGGCAAGGAAGTTGTCGTACATATTTTCCTTTATTAAGTATATGCAATAAATATTTTAGGAAAATGATAAATAGCAACAAATTAATATTTAACCTATTTTAGAAATTTTTAAATTACTTCATAAAAATACATAAGGTTTTTTTGGAATCTATAGTAACACCCTACCATAGAAACACACAAATTTTTAAGAGAAAAAAAGCATTATCAAACCCTAAAGTCCAATACAAATGGACTATTTGTATATAAGAACTTGAGTAGATTATTACAAAAAAAATATGATTTAGTTTCAATTAGGAAAATAAGATGATTTAATTCGATTAACTTACAATCACCAGTTTAGTTTATCAAATGAACGATTAAATTGTAATAACAATTTTTTTAGTTGTCTATACCCCATTATTATTTGAAAAATAAAAAATATTTAGATTGTTGAATTTTTTTAATCTTTTTTTAAAAAATAAAAGATAACATGAGATTTTTAATAATTTGAGAGTTTATTTTAAATATTATCGTTTGGCTAAAAGCAATCCTAGCAAAATATGTAAAACAACATTGAGCTTTGTTAGGTGTTAGTGGGCCTGTTCGAGCGAGTAGAGCAGCACTGTCTTTGGACTTAAAAGCAGCAGCAGCGGCATAAATTTATGTTTAGTGGGGTGTGTGTGTATATATATAAAACCCTCCAAACTTGAACCAACGCGTGTTGAAAATTTCTAATTTCCAATAAGCGGAACGTTACTTTTCTTGAGTCTTTAGTCATCGCTTCTGTGTCTGTTTCAAAGGAGAAGCGCTTCAAAACAAATCTTTCAGGTAACTTTTGCTTGTAGTTGCAGTGGGCATTGCTTCACGGGATACTTCTTTTATTCAATTTTATTTATTAAACACAGAGAAATGCTAGTATTCAATTTGATATTCTGATTTTTTTAATTTAATTAATGTGGTTTGTCCAGATAATCAACCATTCATTTCATTTCATGTTTTTTTTTTTTTTTCTATTCGAATCATGGAATTTAGTGGAAGGATGTGATGATTCTTGTTTTTTCTTTTTCTTTTAAGCCCTTTTTCTAACTGAGCTGGTGTACTCTTGAATCTTACCTTTCTAGGTAAAGGGACAGGAAGAGATATCCTTAAGAGAAACATGCATTTTGTTACTTTCCATTTCCTGAGGTGTATTCAAAGGATCAGATTATGCCTCTTCTATGATCCTTCGATGGGTTAAATATCACAATGATAATTTTCCTTTTACGCTTTCCTTTGCACCTCTAGAATTAGTCATGCTTCCCTGTATAAGGTTTATCTATATTTACAAATGCCGGAAAATTTTTATTTTTCTGAAAACAATATCTAATTAATTGCAGAGGCTAGTTTGGTCATGGATAGCTCTGATGACGAAAAGGATGGAGTCTATGGGAGTCAAATACCAAAAGAACTGAATCATAATTTGTCATCCAATGGAATGAAATTTGTGGATGAGGTACTAAACGGTCAGAGTGAACGTTGTTTGGAAAATTTTCGCATGGATAAAAAGGTTTTTTACAAATTGTGTGATATTCTGCAATCCAAAGGTTTACTACGTCACACAAATCGAATCAAGATTGAAGAGCAATTAGCTATATTTATGTTTATTGTTGGTCATAATCTACGGACTCGAGCTGTTCAAGAGTTATTTCGATATTCCGGAGAAACCATTAGCCGTCATTTCAACAATGTTTTGAATGCCATTATGGCAATTTCATTGGAATTTTTTCAGCCTCCAGGATCTGATGTTCCACCAGAAATATCGGTGGATCCTAGACTTTATCCCTATTTTAAGGTAATCCTGTAGTAAAATAGTAATTAAATTTGACCGTTGTCTCTTTTTGTGTGTACACTAAAATAGGTTCTATTATTTGGTGAACTAAATCAGATTTTTGTTTTCGTTAATAACAATCTTATGCCAGGATTGTGTTGGAGCCGTTGATGGTATACACATTCCAGTTATGGTAGGTGTAGATGAGCAAGGACCTTTCCGTAACAAGAGTGGATTACTGTCACAAAACGTGCTGGCAGCTTGCTCATTTGATTTGAAGTTTCATTACGTCCTGGCTGGTTGGGAAGGCTCAGCTTCAGATTTGCGAGTTCTAAACTCAGCACTCACAAGACGCAATAAATTGCAGGTCCCTGAAGGTATTGTTTATTGTTACAAGTGACTTACTAAAAGGTTGTTTGCAGATCCAAATTAATTGCATACAAACATAGAAGTTGAGAAGATCGAGGTGATATATATAAAATATTCTGTGTTAAATATATAAGACCTTCTTATGGTTTTAAGAATGGGAATCAAAATCATATATATTTGCCTTTAACGCTCTTCTCTTGAGTTCTTATTGGATAAAATCTTTAATGATCCAGGAAAGTACTACCTTGTGGATAACAAGTACGCAAATATGCCAGGCTTCATTGCCCCATATCAAGGTGTTTCCTATCACACAAACCAAATTACCAGTGGTTATCATCCACAAGATGCCAAAGGGCTATTTAATCAACGGCATTCATTATTACGGAATGCCACTGACCGTATTTTTGGGGCCTTAAAGGAGCGGTTCCCCATTTTGTTGTCTGCTCCTCCATACCCATTACAGACACAAGTGAAGTTGGTAGTGGCTGCTTGTGCATTACATAATTACATACGAAGGGAGAAGCCAGATGATTGGCTTTTCAGAATGTTCGAACAGGACACTTTATTGCCAATGGCAGAATCCTTGCTCCCATTTGAGGCGGAACAACCAATTGTGCATGTTGACACCCGGGCTCTGGAGTTTGGTTTTCAAACAGAACAACTAGAACTTGCTTCACACTTCCGTGAATCCATTGCAACTGAAATGTGGGATGATTACATCAGTGGTTTAGCATCTGTGTAGATTGTTGATTCGTTAAGACTAGGTTTGAAATCTTTCAAGACCATCAGGTACTTCAAATTTTCTTATGATTTAGGTCTTGATGACATTGATAGTGTATACCGGCATTTTGTTAATAGGAATATAAAGAACATATTGGTAAATCATACTTTTCCTATAATGTTTGTACCTGCAATGGTTGCAAGTGTCTAGAGTTTAAAAACAACCATTTCAGTCTTTTCATTCGGGTGTATTCCTTTTGGCCTTTCAAAGTCATTATCCATTTATCCTTTTCCACTTTTTTTGATAATGAAAATGTTTTATGTATTAGTTAAGTTTCTCTAGTCTATTTTGTTTTCAATCAATGAACTGGAATTTGGGAGGCGATTTCAGGCCAGAATTTTCACAATCTTTTCTTTTTCATTTTAATTATTATTTAAGATTTTGGATAGATTTGGAAAAAAATTTCACTTATAAACACCAACTTTTACTCGACATTTTGAGGTGCCAAGTGTATTTACTATAACTGAATTATATATTTAGATATATGAACAAGGCTCGGCTACTCTGTTGGGACCTAATGTCTGAGTGATAATTTATCGTTTCTATAATTTGTTTCATTATTTTAGTTGTAATTAACAATATTGTAATTTGAAATTTCTTTTTTTTTTTTTAAAAAAAAAAAAATCAAATAATACCTAGTGATGCTTAGATATTTTGCTAAATAACATATGTATTACGTTAGATCTTGTTAAATTTTGTTTGATTGTGTATGATATAACCTTTTTTTTTTCTAATTATCTAGCTGAATTGTTTGAATAATTTGATATAATTAACTATGAAAAATATGAAATATACGTTTATCAATGATTTTTTTTAAACTTACATTTAAATCATTTTTGTAGAAAAGGTGAACTAGTTGACAATATTATTATTTTTTACACAAGTGATAAAATGATGGTTTTGAAAAGAGGGTCAAACCATTTTGTCTCATGGGTTTGGTACCCTAGAAATGAAACTTTCGATTGCAAACAAAGATGCCTTCACGGTTGAAATTTAAAATTTGGAAAACAATAAGCAGTGGGTTATTAGCAACAGTCGTATCAGCAGGTTATTAGCAATAGCCGTATCAGCAGTAAAACAAACAAATGAAGGGATTTTTATGTATAATCGTAGTCATCTTGGTTAGGAGTTCTCTCGACGGCTAAAGTATCCAAGCGACCGTTGTCGGCATTATCTACTTCGTACCGTGTTTAGAAAGCTATATTCAGAAAGTTATAATCAAGTATTGCATCTTTTAAGTAGAGTTTTGCCACAAATAATTGGGTATTATTTGTGTTTGGGTAATACCGAACAGACCCCTCGAGGTCAACTCAGACCGAGCACAAGATCTGTTTGCTAGCACGAATATACCCCTGTTCGGTGTCAAAGCTGGTCGAGGTTAAGTGTTTCAAGGCTGGTCGAATCCTGATCTCTTCATCCTGCTCGGGTAAAAGAGATCTTCGACCACCAAGCAGGACCCGGTCATATTACGGGAAACACTATGGACAAAGGGAAGCCAGAGCTCGAGCAGAGCAAACCTAAGCACGACGGCCCCTCCCTCCTGATAACTTGACATGATGATCGATGTTTGGCGGAACCGCATCGTTGTAGGGTGTACGTCAGCTATTATCGATGGTAGCGTACGCCTTAGCGATGTCATCATTTCATACTGCGCGTGCAGCGCGCGTCATTGGGCGCGAGAACCCATACAGCTTGACATCCGCATCCCAGGGTGTCTTTGCGGTAACCCAGTTGTCGGAGGGCCCGACGCCGTTAATCGCGGGGATGGGTGTCCGGGAAGAAAAAGGCGGGAAAAGCGGAAGGATAAATATCGGTAGAAGAGTAAGTTAAGGGGTTCTTTTGGATTCTTCTCTTTCTTATTTCTCCCTCTTGTCTCACGAAACCTTTTAGATTCTCTTTACTTTTATCAGGAAATCACCTTATTTCTCGGTCTCTCGAACAAAGAGGGATACAAAAGAATCACCGATTATTGACTTGGCGTCGGAGGGTTTCATGGGAAGAACACCGTGACCCACGACATTATTTTGTGAGCACGGGCGAAGGAAATCGTTGTTCCGGTGGCGGAGGAGAGCGAGATTGGCGAGGACTCCTGCTCGAGCATCACTGCAGCGAGTTTATAGCTCTGCTCGGTGGCGGTGAAAGCTGCGGGATGCTCGGCGGGAGTCCTGCCAATCTCGGTTCTCACTGGTTCAGCTGAGCGACGATTCACTGGCTGTGCTGGCGGTCGTCGGGTGTTCGGCGGCTCCGACGCTAGTCAGTCGGTGATTCTTTGTATCCTGCTGTTGAGCCGGAGAATAAGGTGTTCCCGATAAAGTAGAGAATCTAAAGGTTCGGGAGAAAGGAGAATGAAATGAAGAATCGAAAGACCACTGCTCTTCGGTGATCATTCTGCTCACTGTACGAGACAGCAGTCCGCGTTAATGGCATCTGAGCCTCGGCGGCTGAGTGTCGTGACGCACCACGAGGATCGAGATGTGATGTCGGCGGTATGGTTCCGCGGTCGATGACGATGCCGATCTGCGTGTATGAAATGACAACTGCTGAGGGGCATGTCGATCATCGATGGCGATGACGACGCCTGACTGCGATGCTCGGCTATCGATCGTTATGTCAGTTGTCGAGAGGAGAACCGTCGTCTAGATCTGCTGCTCGAGCTACTTTCAGCTGCAGATCTGCGCTTAATTTAAGCTTAGAGACTTCTGGCCTTTGTGCTTCTTTGCAGCTTGTTTTGCTCGAACCTGCCTTTCGCTTACACTTGGTACTGTCTCGTCTTAATTTTGGCTTAGAGACTTCTGGCCTTTGCGCTTCTTTGAGAGCTTGTTTTGCTCGAGCCTGCTTTTGGCTCATGCTTGGTACTGTCTCGCGTTAATTTAGGCTTAGAGACTTCTGGCCTTTGCCTTCTTTGCGAGCTTGTTTTGCTCGAGTCTGCCTTTGGCTCACGCTTGGCACTGTCTCGCCTTAATTTAGGCTTAAAGACTTCTGGACTTTGTGCTTCTTTGTGAGCTTGTTTTGCTCGAGCCTGCCTTTGGCTTATACTTGGCATTGTCTCGCCTTAATTTAGGCTCAGAGACTTCTGGCATTTTCGCTTCTATAAGCTCCTACTTGATCATATTGACTTTTTATTAGAAGTGCTTGTTTTCATGTTCATTCATGTACAAGGTTTCACACCCTTTATATTTAAGGAAAAGTCAATTAAAACCAAGTATCACGACTCACGTTACAAGGAGACTTACTGGAAATACTTCATTAAATGCTGCGCATTTCACGGCTTCTTGACTTTCCGTCCATCTGGGTAGGTCAACCTGTATGCCCCTGGATCGGTTATTTGAGAGACCTTATACGAGCTTTCCCAGTTCGGGCCCAACACCCCTTGCCTGGGGTACTTGCTGTTTTGATTCACTCTTCTAAGCACCAAATCTCCCACCTGAAATCGGCGGATGTGTACATTCCAGTTGTAATAGCGGGCCACCCTTTGCTAGTATTCCACTATCTTCGTCGCGGACCTTTCCCTATTTTCTTCCAACAAGTCCAAATTAGCACACATCTACTCATCGTTTTGCTTCTCGTTGAAGTGTTCCGTTCGATGTGTCCCCATCCCTATCTCAGCTGGGACCACTGCTTCATGTCCAAATGCCAAGGAAAATGGGGTTTCCTTCGTGGCAGTTTTGTGCGTGGTTTTATAGGCTCACAAGACGCCAGGTAGTTCGTCAACCCAAACTCCCTTTTGCTCGCCGAGTCTAGTCTCCAGGAGGCGCTTTATAGTCTTGTTCGCAGCTTCGACTTGCCCATTGGCCTGCGGGTGTGATGGTGAGCAAAACTTTAGCTCTATTCCCATGTTCCCGCAGAAGTCCCTGAACTTGTGATTGTCAAACTGCCTTTCGTTGTCTGTAACTAGTGCGTGGAGATCCCATACCTGCAAATCACATTTTTCCAAATGAAGTTAGTGGTTCTGCTTTCTGTAATACTGCTCAAAGCTTCCACTTCGACCCATTTGGTGAAATAATCAATTGCCACGACGGCGTGTGTTGTAGATGCTATCGCTTTTGGTAGCGGCCGATTAAGTCAATCCCCCATTGAGCAAACGGCCTAGGTGAGTTCATCACTGTGAGGTTCTCGGGTGGCTGGGTCATGTAGTAGGCAAAGCTTTGACAATTCTTGCGGCTCTTAGTCTTTTTTTGCGCATCCTGGAGCATCCAGGGCCATAAGTACCCTTGCCTTAAGACCTTGAAAGCCAGAGATCTCACACCGGAGTGATTCCCGCAAATCCCTTCGTGTATTTTCATGAGGAAATAATCAGCTTCCTCTTTGTCTAAACGCCGCAGCAGTGGGAGGGTGTATCCTCGCTTGTATAATACTCCGTCGATCAGTGTGTACCTGGCTGCTTGACATTTTAGCTTCCTTGCCTGCTTCTTATCGGTAGGCAACGTTCCTTCCTTGAGATAAGAGACAATTAGATCCATCTAAGTGTTGCTCGGTGTTAAACTCATCACCTCGTCCTCCTGCTCGATGCTCGAGCAGGTTCTGATTTCTAACAGGATAGACTTCAGCATTCTGGGGGTCGGATGTAGAGGCCATTCGTGCTATCATGTCTGCTCGAAAATTCTTCCCTTCTCGATCTGCTCCACTTCGACCACTCGAAATTTCTTTATCAGCTGCCTCACTCTCCTAAGGTAGGCCTCTATCTTCTCGCCTTTTGGTTGGAAGCTTTCGTTGAGGTGATTCGCCACCAGCTGAGAGTTTGTCCAAAGCTTTACCTCTTCTGCTTTTACTATCAGGGCGAGCTTCAACCCTGCAATTACAACCTCATATTCGACCTGGTCGTTGGTGGCCTCGAATTCCAGCTTTACGGCGTATTGCACCTCCCTGATCCCCGCATGACCCATCCACTGTGATTGTCCATGCGTTGCTCGGGGCAGAGGAGCCTGCTGGGTGCTCGCTATCCATTTCTTCATTCCTCTCCGTGCGTTCGACCACGAAGTCAGCTAAGGACTGTGCCCGTATTGTTGTTCGGGGTTGGTAGCTGATGTCAAACTCACTGACCTCTACCGACCATTTGACCAACCTTCCGGAAGTCCTTGGCTTGTGCAGAATCTGCCTGAGCGGCTGGTTTGTCAAAACTGTCATCGAGTGTACTTGGAAGTAAGGTCTCAACTTCCGGGCCGCCGTTACTAGGGCCAGTGCCCACCTCTCCATTAGAGGATACTGAGTTTCTTCCCCTAACAAGGCTCTGCTCGTGTAGTATACGCGTTATTGCACCCTGGACTCTTCCCTAACCAAAACCGAGCTCGTTGCCCATTGCGACACCGCCAATTATAAATACAGAACCTCTCATTCTCGCGGTGTTGACAGTAGCGGGCTTTCAGCATATATCCCTTCAGTTATTGGAACGCCGCTTCGCATTCTGGTGTCCACATTATCTTTCTGCCCTTTCTCATTTCTTGGAAGAAGACGTGGCATTTGGTATTGATATCAGACAGCTGTAGTTTTAGGCTACAGCATTAAAGTGTTTGGTAAACACTAACTGCATTAATTAAACCTCATAAAAATAATTGATGCCTTACAATCAATGAAGTTTCTTTTGCCAAGGACCGTTTTAATTCATATTCAAATAAATATAAAATAAAGACCTTGATTCCTCTACCTCTAAAGATAAGAATCAATGGTATAAGAAATCTAGGGATTATGCCACACTCAAGAAAGAAGAAAATGAATGTCATTGAGTGATAAGTCAAAAAAGAATGCTATAAGATAAAATCTTGATAAATTCTGAAAATTCTTTGAAGAACCAAAGAGAAAAGCTCACTATTATTATAAATTCAAATATGAAATTCTCAATAAGATTACGTGGATTTATATAGTTGAATTTCACTAATGAAATAAGGTTTATTTATTACTAAATATAACCTAAAGTAAAAAGGAATAAAAGAATTTGTTTTTAAAACGGGTTAGGAAACTAGTAAAAAGGAAATAAAAAATTATAAAATAAAAAAGATATAAAAAATCTTGTTGATCTTAAAGTATAAAAGAAAGAAAATATGTTATTTCCAAATTAGATTAGGAGGCAAAGATTATGCCCGATCTTCTTCCTAATTTGATAAGGCCTTGTTTGTTATTTATGTAAGTCATTCCAAATTAGATTTATAAGCTTGAATAATATAGACTATTTTAAATATTCAATTTGGGTAGATTGGTGTATTGAACAAGACATGAATTTGAGATGTGCTCAATTAATCTATTTAATGTTTCCTTCATTTTATTGATTCTTGCCCTTGTCATTGGTTCTCCATGCATGTTCAACAGATCTTTTGAAGCTTTAGCAACCTAGTTGTTATTATTTCCCCCCTCTTGAAAAGAATTTGTCCTTAAATCTTTACTTACATTAAAGGGAGATAAATAAGTAATATTTTGCATCTACATTATTCTCACTTGGAAAATCCTACTTATAAGCGTTGTTATTGATCCTTTCAATTACTTGAAATGGTTCATCTTCCTTTGGAAGTAGTTTTGAACGTCTTTGAATAGGAAACCATTCATTCCTTATATGCAACCAAACCCAATCTCCAAGTTCAAATACAACTTTCTTGCGCTCCTTATTAGCTTGGTTAACATATTGTTCGATTCTCTTCTCAATGTTTTGCCTTGCCTTTTCATGGATGTGACTAACAAACTTAGTTTTCTTTTTTTTTGAATAAATTAATTCGTTCATCTGTAAGTAAATAGGTTAAATCAAAGAGGAGTTAATAAATTAAAGCCTTACACAATTGCAAAAGGTGAAAACTTAGTTGCTAAATGCACACTCAGTATATGCAAATTCTACGTATGACAAACATTCATCTCATGTTTTCAAGTTTTTTTGTATTATAGCACATAATAAAGTAGATAAAGTCCTATTAACTACTTCAGTTTATTCGTTAGTTTGTGGATGAAAACTAGTAGAAAACAAAAGTTTAGTTCCTAACTTACCTCAGAAAGTTTTATAAAATTGACTTATTTTCAAAGAGATTGTTAGATTGCATGGCATGCCTAAAAGTATTGTTTTAGAGAAGGATGCATTATTAGCTTTATGACATAGAATAAAATGTGTATACTTAACTTGTCTACAAGTAACACACTTCTCATAAATCCTTTCTATATTATGTTTCATATGAGTCCAAAAGAAGTGTTCATGTAAAACATCTAAAGTCTTAAATATACCAAAATGTCCATCAAATCACCCTCATGAGCTTTTTTAGCAAGTAAGTCAAGCAATGAACATTTAGGCATAAATAACTCATTTTTCTTAAACAAAAAAACTATTATATCTAAAAAATTTGCAAAATGCCATTTTCTCACATGGATTGAATACATTATCGAAATTAGAATCATCAAAACACAAGTCTTTAATGTATTCAAAGCCTAATATTTTTGCATCTAAGATAGAAAGTAAAGCATACCTTCGAGACTATGAATTAGCTATAATGTTTCCCTATCTTGCTTGCACTTGATCACATAAGGAAAAGTTTCAATGAACTCCACCCACCTGAAATGGCGTTTATCTAACTTATGTTGACATTTTAAATGCTTCAAAAGTCATGATTCATATGAATCACAAGCTCTTTTGGCCAAAGATGTTATTGTTATGTTTCCAAAGCCCTAATTAATGCATACATTTCTTTGTCATATGTAGAGTAATTTAAAGTTGCCCAATTTAGTTTTTCATTAAAATATGTAATAGGATGTCCTTTCTGCATTAAAACAGTTCCAATACATATTCTTGAAGCATCACACTTAATTTCAAAAGTGTTTTAGCAAAGTTAGTTAAAACAAGTAGAAATGCATAAGTTAATTTCTCTTTAATCAAATAAAATGCCTTTTCTTCCCCCCCGCGCTTAAAATGCATTTTTTTTTAATGACTTCAGTCAAAGGTGGAATTTAGTTATTAAATTTTTCTTTTATAAAAACTAAAAACTAACCAATTCATGAAAACTTCTAATATTACCCACACTTGTAGGTTTTCGCCAATTTTTAATTGCCTTTACTTTTCTTCATCTACCTCAATTGTTTCAGCACTAATAATACAACCAAGAAATACTAGCTTATTTGTGCAAAAAGTACAATTTTTAAGGTTAGCAAACCACTTTTCTTGTTTTAAAACATCTAAAACAAGATTTAAATGTTCAACATGGTCATCTAAGTTTTTGCTATAAATTAGAATATCATAATCACAAATTTACCAATAAAAGCATGTAAAATATGATTAATTAATTTCATGAAAGTATTAGGTGGATTGGTTAATATAAACAACAAAATTAATCGCTTATATAAGCCATATTTTATTTTAAATACAGTTTTTCATTCATAATCTTCTCTTATCTGAATTTGATGATATCCACTTTTAAGATCAATTTTGGAAAAAACACAAGAACCATATAATTCGTTAAGCATGTCATCTAATCTAGGAATGAGATATTTATACTTTCTAGTGACATTGTTGATGACGCGGCAATCAAACACACATCTTCTATGACTCATCCTTTTAGGCACAAGCTATACTAGAACCGCACAATGACTCATGTTTTCACACACATACCCTTTCTCCATAAGCTTACTCACTTGCCTTTAAAGTTCTTTTCTCTCCTTGAGATTACTTCTGTAGGCTGGCCTAGGAATTAATACTCTAGCTATGAAGTCAATTTTGTGCTGAATTCCTTTATTGGTGGCAAACCATTAGGTATCTATTTGGGAAATACATTTTTAAATTCTTGTAAAAGAGAAACAATAACATTAGGCAAAGAAGGATAAAGTTTATTAGTACTTAAACAAGCCTTTTTGTATATAAGTATAATCATAGGCTATTTTAAAATTAAAGCGCTTCTAATATTACTCTAATTTGCATATAAATTTGATTGTTTTCTCTTTTTTCTTTCCTCACTCACTAAAACTTCCTTTATTTTTCCTCTCTCTTGATTTTGAACTACCACGCTTCTTTTCCCGGTTACTGTCTTTTCTTAGCCTCATTTGAACATCATACACTTGTCTTGGGGATAAAGGTACAACAGTAATGGATTTTTCATAAAGTATAAAAGAATATCTATTCGTATAACCATCATGAATGACATGTCTATCGAACTACCATGGTCGCATTAAAAGAATATGCCCCACATGCATTGACACCACATCACACATAACTTTATCTTTATACTTTCCAATTGAGAATGAAACAAGCACTTGTCTGTTTACTTTAATTTCACCATAATTATTCAGTTATTATAGTATGAAAGATATTTTCACGTTGTACCTTCTCATCTTCTTTGATTTGAACACGGAGAGCTCTTCTTATAACAAAAAGTATTGACTCATCATTAGATTCAACATCACTTGCATCCTCTAAAGTGGCATGGACTCATCATTATATTCACCTTCAGTCTCAATTTTCCCATCATTCTAGTTGTCTTTGGAGGTTTCAGCTTTAGGCTTAAAATTAGGTTTTTCATCATTTTTACTCTAATTCATTTCTCAAGTTGGAAAAAACCCCGAATTCTGCGCAATTTATATGGAACCCTTTTCTTTAAATGTTGCTCTATGGCTATATGCACCATATCATTCAACTCAACTTAATGTTCTAACTCTACTACATTGGTAATATCACGGTTTAAGCCAATTATGAACTTGGCCATAGTAGTTTCTTGGTCTTTTCACATTAGCTCAATTTATGGTGATTTCCATATCCTTGTGATAGTCTTCAACGGTATTAAATCCTTGAGTAAGGCTTTGCAGCTTTTAAAATTAGTCCCTATAGTAGTGACTTAGAATAAACCTCTTTCTTATAATAGCTTTTCTCTCTTCCCATGTCTCAATGGGCCTTTCATGATTTCATTTTCTATTCAAAATAAGTTGATCCCACCAAACAATAATATAGTCAATGAATTCAGCAACAACTAACTTTACTTTTTTCAATTCAGAGTAGTTGTGATATTCAAATACTAATTCTACCTTTTTTTCTACTTTAAATAAGCTATAGGATCTTTTTTACCTTTGGAAAGTGAAATCTTTAACTTGATGTTTTATAAATTGTTATCAACTATCTCCATATCTAAACTCTCTATTTCCATTCCCTCACTCAAATTTATTTAAATTAATATGAAACACGATCTTCTTCATCTAGTTCTTTCGCATAGTCATCTTCATCAGCATGCCTACATGGATTCCTCTCTCTTTGTCGCACATTAGGAGCTTTAGGTGGCTGTCCCTTTTGTGAACTAGATTTAAATTTATCTATTTTCTCATTCACCTCTTCAAACCTTAATTCCAAGCACTTAAATTTTTGTTCTAAAGACTTAAAGAAGAGGCTAAAGTCTATCTTTTCTTGAGCATTATTGGAAGTAGGTTGATTTTTATCCTAAGACATATTTAATAACTTGTAAAAAAAAGTTAGAAAACCTCACAAACACTCTCTCACATGTTTCCACTCAAGGTTAATAGCACTCACACTCATGTTTACTCAAATACGACCTTTACCCTCTTATAAGTTCACACTCTTTTACTTTTTTCCGCTCTTTATTTTTCTCTTTCAATTCCTTATTGAACTTAAATGAACTCAATCAAAATTCACTTACAACAATCCAAACTCAACAAATCACAACTCAAATAAAGAAAGACAAAGAAGTATATGAATCTTGATACAATTAGATTGTCTTTTTTATTTTAAAGTCGAATTGTAGAAAATAAGAATATCAAAAACTTGAATAACAAGGTACACTTTGAATTCAATTGATTTTTTAATTTTTTGAATGTTATTTTTTTAGTTTTGAATGAGAACGAGCAGAACTTGAACAATTAGGGCAATGTTAGCAAAAAGAAGAATTAAAGAAGGTATGTTTGTGGATTCAAACAAAAACTAAGAAACAAGAAATAAGAAGATGCGGAATTAGAGAAACTAAATAGTTTCAGAATAGATCAAACTTGATTTAGAACCTAAGCTCTGATACCAATTAATGTAAATTTCATAAAGATAAGGGAAACCTTATACTTAATGACGTTCCTTTTACAAAGGATTGTCAAATAACTATAAAATAAAGACTCTAACCCTTTATCTATAAAGTTGAAAATCAATGATATAACTAGTTATTTTTATTTTTTATTTTTAATTAATTGAATTATTTTATTGAATAAAAAATAATTACAAAATTATGGATAAAAATTATGTAAGGGATAATAATTGAAAAGAATTAAGAAAATGAAGAATATTTTTCAAATCTTGTACGTGCCAAGTAAAGTCGATTACTTTGTTGAATTAAACTTGCATATGGAGACAAAAGTAAATAAAGGAAATTTAAAAGGAAAGTTAGTTAAGGATGAAATGGCCAACATGTGAGATTGTAATAAATTAACGACTTAAATTAGCTTTGTACAAGTGGCGTATATTTGGCTTATTCGAGGTGGTTCTTTTAGTAATCATAATTAGACAAGGATTGGGGGGAATTGCCAGGGATATACCTATTTCTTCCCAAATACCAAAAATATGCCCCAAATTATAACATCCTTTAGTTTTACAAATATATAATTAAAAAAAGGCGAAAATACGAAAATAACCTTAATGATATCATTATAAAAACTGAACTGATTCTCCCTAAAGCCATAAGTCGAGTAAGATAGCAAAATAAAAAAGAAAAGCTCTTTGAAGAAGAGCAAAAAAAAACCGTGATTGATCACAATCTCTGCTGTCACTATGGCCTTGTTAGTGTCACCACCACCTCTTCTTGGCTCTGTCATTGGTTACTAGTAAGTAATTCTTCATATTCTTCTTTCTTATATAAAGTTTTGCTGATTTTAGTAAGATTATAAGTGACTTTAGTGATTACTTGCTGGGATTCTATATTTGAAGCTGAAAGATGGTTATTTAGGTTTAGAACCACTGACCACAATTATTGGAGATGATAATGGTGTAAATTAAATTAGCCTTTGAAGTTTGCATAACATTTGTTTCTTGAGCAGGAAAGATGACAATGCTGTTAATATGATGACGATTACTACACCACATGATACGATTAAAACTAGGTTGCATGTTAATTATTTTTCTTACGCTGGTTAAAATTAGAGCTGGATACCTAAGCTTAGGCGTAGAGTTCAATTGTGTTTAAATTATTCAATATTAATTCAATTGTGTTTAAATTATTCAATATTAATCTTCATATTGTTAGGTCAAATTAATGCCTAGTAGTACATTTTCACGGTGTAAATTTTATATGAATGATATGGTCTTTGAATTTACTGAACAACTTGAATGTATTTGGATTTAAGTTAAGCTAATAATATATTTTTCCCTTAATAATGTACCAGTGTATTGTATGAATATAGTTAGATATTTATCGTTATCATTTTCATAAATTAAGCAACAGAAAGTTACATGTCAAGCTTTTATTTTATTCCTTTCATTTATGTATTCATTTTTGTTTCATATATATATTTTCTAGATCCAACTCTAGGCATCCAGCTCTAGTGTTGTCTACTTGATCAAAAGTAAAACATAAATTTGAATTAATATGATTAGTTTATGAACATATTTAACCTCTAGCTAAAACCATTAATTTGATAATGTAGGTGTTGGACCACATACTAAAAAGATCATGGCATATGATGATAATTTAGATAACGATTAGAAGGCGGTTTTAGTAAAAGTGTCTAATATGTCATCGTCAAAGGCTCTTTCACTTATAAAGAAACGTCTCACAAAGCAACAATATGAAGTATTTAAAGAAACATACTTTGGTCATTTCGTGTACCTTCAAGATCTACAATTCTCCGGCCAAATTTTTCCTGCATTATTATTATGGTATGTCCCATTTGCCTTTCAAGTAAAGATGCTTATTTAAATTTATTTTTACGGTAAATACATAAATTTCTTATGATATTGATATAGTGTTATAACATTATAGGTGAGGACATATGAGGTCGTTGTTGAATTCGCAAAAAAATTTGCAACTGAATAGGGTGATTTGAAGGTTCCAAGAATTCTTAAATGGTTTTGTATGAATAAGATTATGGCTGATGTAATAGGTAAAACCTTGAAAGAGGAAGACACTGTAAGTATTCCGTGTTTATTTAGTTTGAAGCATTAAAAGAAATTATTTTGTTTAAAGCATCAGTGCTTTGTTGGTGCAACTTTATTGACATCTATATGACTATATTGTATAGTTTACGATAGAGATGACCTCGCATGCCACTGGAAGCAATGAAAATAATGAGATTGCACAAACTTACATGCAATAGTTCTTGGCTTCAGAAATGGAGTGGAAGAAAGAGCTTGGCGAAACCAATATTGTGAGTGAGGATGAGCCTAACAACAAACCAAATTTTGTTGTAGACGATGGGCATGTAGTTGTTACTGATGATGTTTTGCAAACACCATTTTGTGTATCTTTTCCAAGAATTTTTTCTACGCCACTTAATGAATCTGCTTTTCAAAGGACCACACCATTTGTTAATAAAAAAAAAAGAAGCAAAACTATAAGTTATTTTTTTTATTTAAAAAAAAAAGTTAGGTTATGACTTATCAAAGCAACTTAGCAATAAATCTTAAAACATGTTCGTAGGTCACTCCACCTTGTCATATCCCTATAGGTGATCATGTTACTCCAACATTTAAGAAAATTAATAATAGATTAAGCAAGATTGAAGAGAAGGTGCAAAAGATTGATGTGTTAGATGAAAAGCTTGATAAGATTACAAAAGACTTATGGAGAATGACGAAGTTATTTGAGGAGTTCGTAGTACCTTATAATGTCAGCAAAGATAGACTCACTGATCAGGTTTGAAAAATTTAATTAAGCTAAAAAAATGGTCAATAGATTTTTAAATTTTTAAAATTTTTTACATATACAGCCATTAGTACATGATGCTCCTACCCCAGTTACTTCTGACTAAGAAAGAGATAATATTGATGTTGATGTTCAGGTTTGTAATATGACATTCAATTAATTTAAATTTAGTTGACAACAATTATGTATGGAATTCTAAACTTTTTTGTATTTACCTATAATACAGCCTCTTGCACATGTTGCTCCTACTTCAGTGGCTTATGATGTAGACATATATAAATTTGATATTCGGGTTCATAAGTTTTGTATGTAGTCAAGTAAAGTCGATTAATTTTTTAAATAAGTCTAGTACGAAGTCAGGGTAAATCATGTCGAGTAAGTTTGAAATAAGTCGAGTAAAATATGGCGAGTAAATTTTGAAATAATTTGAGTAAGACACATTGGGTAAGTTTGAAATAAGTCAAGTAAAACATGTCCAGTAAAAGTTGAGTAAGTTTGAAATAAGTTGAGTAAAATATGTCAAGTAAAGTTTGAAATAAATCGAGCAAAGTCGAGTAAAACATATCGAGTAAAAGTCGAGTAATTTTGAAATAATTCGAGTAAAACATGTTGAGTAAAAGTCAAGTAAGTTTGAAATAAGTAGAGTAAAATATAGTGGGTAAAAGTCTAGTAAGTTTGAAATGGGTCGAGTAAAACATGTTTAGTAAAGTTTGAAATTATGATTTGTTGTATTTATTCCTAATACAACGACGTCTATATGATATTCCTACCTCAATGGCTTCTGATGTAGAAAAAGATAAAATTGATGTCTAGGTTCGTAGTATTAAATTCAACTGATGTTAAATTCAGCTGACAACAATTATATATAGAATTCTAAATTTTATTGTATTTATTTGTAATATAGCAATATGATGCTCCGACCTCAGTACTCGGTGTGAACATTACTCATGAACTTTCCACTAAGTCTCACTTGAAAAAAAGATGCAAAGGACAAGATTGTGGTCTACTAAAACAACATTATTTAAGAAAAAAGAGAAAAAAGTCAGTATATGTTAGCACACCTTACACTGACCCTTATAAGAAGTCACTAAAGGATGCAGTAACTGAATCAAATGGTCTAATAAATTTTGATCATAGGATGCGTGATGTTAAAATGGAGCTACAAGTTTCTTTCATTCTTCCACTTTAAGTTTTAATTACATTTATTCATGTTGCTATGTGATAACACATTTATTGCTTTTTATGTATAGTTAAACAATAAAGTGGCCTATCCATGACGCAGATAAAGACTTCTTCGTCCGGTTATGCAAACCAAGAGCTTGGATATCTAGCGTAGTAATATTTTTTGTTAAATACTTTAATGAATACATTAGATGATGTATATAATAATTTTTTTATTTATAATCCTCTAGCACTTGGACTCTTTTTTTTTTTTTTTTTATGATTTTCGATATAACTTGATAAACTCCTTATCTTCTGATATGCAACGATGTGCCATAATGGACACTATATATCAAGTAAGTTTTTTATTACATTTATAAAACATTTAGAAAAATCTAAAATGTATAAGTCACTTAGACTTTTGTTTTATGTAATGTTAGCGAAAGTTAGAGCATTTGTATTCAGTTTATGTGATCAGCTTTGAAAAAGTTTGGACAAATAATGCTGTAAACTATGTCATTGATTGTGCCAAAGGTGAAAATCTCAAATGAGCTGTTCATTGGAAAGGTATTTCCAAAGTAATTAGCCAATATTTTTTTAAAATCTTCAGCAAATTTTTTCATTCGTCATTTAGTGGTGTTCATACATTTATCTTTAGGTGTATATTCCACTTCATCCTAAGCAAGAAAATTAGGCACTGGGAGAGTTTGATCTTTTTCAAGAGATAATTTTTGGGTATGACTTGATGTTAGATTATATAAATGACACTGCATTTGAGAATGAGTTTTTACCGTTTGTAGTTATGATGTCATTAATTACAGATAAGATATCATGGTATGCTTCATGTTTTGACGATATTAATTGTCTAACTTGTAAGTGGAAGGCAGTGCGAGTTTTGACACCCCACAATAAAAGAACAAGTAAGAAACACTTTCTTCTTTATTCTTTTACTGTCTTTTCAGTTATGTAATATTAAAATAACTATAACCCTTTTTATATCTTTTGTAGCAATGATTGTGGGTTGTTTGTTATGTATTACTTCGAAGCACTTGTAAAGGGTAAAAGCATTCCAAGCGACAATTCTACACAGGCAGATGTTAATGCATACCAAAAACAAGTAGCTGAGAGGTTGTTTACAAACAAGAAATTGATAGAGGAATGTGATTGATAAAGATAAGAAGTTAGTTGTTTGGCTTTGGATAACAATGAGTTAGTTTTGTATTAACAATAGCTTAACTTTTGTGATAATATTAATTAAGACCTTAGTATGGTTACAGTGTTCCTTACGGTTGTAATATTCTAGTATTATGAATGTGCAAAGCAGTTAATTGTTTTAGTTTTTTTCTTTGCTTATTGTTTAGTCAGCATTGAGTCCCCTTAAAAATTCTGTACTTTTTTAATTAAGTTGAGTAACGAGTCAAATATACTTGACTTAAACTGATTCATGGTTACTTGTTAGTAAAAATTCTCATTTAATCAAAGTTAGATAATAAGTTAAGGATACTCAACTTAAAATTTGTACTTCTTTCATCGAAGTTAGGTAAGTAACTAAGAATACTCAAATTCTTGACTGCTTTCCTCGAAATAGGGTAATAAGCCAATAATTCTTGACTTAAACTGAAATGAGCAATTATTCTTTAATTAAGTATGGTGAAAAGTCGAGAATAATCAACCAAGATATGCATAACCATTAAAAAAAATCTGCAACAACATATATTATCCAATAAACATTAAAATAATGTCATCTTATAAAAAAAATATTAAAACAATGTCATCTCATAAAAACTAATAAATTTATCCTTATACAATTTCATTATGGAAATCCTAATATAATGACTGAAGATAGTTCTTCAGTTGCTCTAAGCACTCAAACCATGCCCAAAAACTCCACGACGTCAACCCTTAAACACGATGTTTGGGTAATATCGGGCAGGTCTCCTCGAGGCCCTTCCAGCTCGAATAAAATACCCCAAGGTCAACCCAGCTCGAGCAGAAGTCCCGACCACTAGCACGAAGACGATCTCACTAGACGTCAAAGCTGGTCAAGGTCGAGGAATTCAGAGCCGTCCGAGCTCCGAGCTCTCTTGCCTGCTCGAGGTCATCAGGCTCGGTCAAGGCTGGACAAGGACGAAGAGCTCGATGGCTGATCGAGACTCGAGCTCTCCTTTCTGCTCACTGTAGTCAAGTTCTCGAGCATAACTGGGCTACGCCAATCATAGGACAAATGGAACGTAAGACCCGGCTCAGGATAGTCCGGCCCGTTTCCTCAGAATCCCGCACAACTTTCGATGTCTGATCAAGGTTCCACATGGTATGGTGGTGGTACTGTTGCCGATGGTCGGCACATGCCCCTACGGTGTCATCATTCCTTGCGCGCATGTCCGACATGATGATCTGGCCATGTGAACCAAGTTAAGGAGACAGCCGCGCATCCCCAAGGAATATTATGCTAATCCCGGCTGTCAGAGGGACCCAGACACCACCGACGCGGGAACGGATGCTCTCGGAGAGAAAAGGCGGGAAAAATGGAGGATAAAAGGAAACGGATAGGTAAATTGCAGGGGTTCCGAAAATTCACACAGGTTCTTCCTATCTTTGTTTCCCTTTACACTGATTCTCTGAAAATTTTATTATTCAGAAAGGAAGGTTAAAATACCCCTTTCATTCTTCCGGTCTCTCTAACTAAGAGGGATACAAAAAGAACAACCCGATTACTGACTTGAGCGTCGGAGGGTTTTTTCCGGAACAACACCCGGCGACCCTTGACCTTGTTTTCTGTGAGTACAGGTCTGGGAGACTTCCATTTTGGAAAAGACAGAGGAGTTAGAATTGGGAGGCAGTCTTGCTCGAGCTCGAGCTAGACGAGAGCAGAAGATTTTTGGCACTGTTTGAAGGGACGCGGGAAAACAGCATCAACATTTTTTGGCGCTGTCTGTGAGGATCGGTTCAAAAGCTCGGTTTCCCAACACGTTCGGGACACACGATGCAGCGATGAGAGGAAGCAGTAGAAGAGGTGTGAGTCCAGAGGAATCTGTGACTTTGAAAGAAGTGGCCAACGAGGCTTAGAATAGGGAGATCCAAGAAAGAATGGATCGGATGGAGAAACAAATGGAGACTCTGACCTCCATACTACAAGAACTCAGGGATGGACAGAAGAAAGCATGTAATGGCGTCCACGAATCCAGTAGTGGGAGCAGCTCCCATTCGAGGAGAATATGGGAGATGAAGCCCAAGACCTAGGGCACCAAGCGTTGTCGTGAGAGAGGAGACAAACATGGAGGAAAGAAGGTCTCGCCGACACTTGCAGGATCTGACTCAACCTCCGCGGAAGAGGCTGGAGGGAGGTGCGTGAGGTTAGCACTAAGTTATGGAGGATCTTGGGAAGCAGGAAAGAGCCCAAGATGGCGAATAATCTTCGGACAACGAGTCCTCACTCTCAACGGAGATCATGGATGTCACGATCCCATGTGACTTTCGCTTTCCGGATCTGAAATTCTCAGGAAAAAGCGATCTGTTGGTGCATATAGAGCGGTTTAATGACATGGCGGGAGTCGCGAGGTGCATCGGCGGCCCGGAGGTGCAAGGCTTTCCGCTCACTCTTGAGGAAGAGAAGAGAATGGTACCACAGGGCTCCGCGAAGCATCCTGAGCTTGAGCAGGATGTGTAGGGAGTTTGCAGAAGCAATTTCGGGTGCGGTGACCCGAAGATGATATGATAGAGTCGTCGAAAGTAAGGCGGAGGGAGGGAGAATCCCTCGGGAGTTCGATCAAGAGGTACCACGGATCGGTCATAGATCTTGGCGCGTTTAATCATCCCAATGCCGAGAGGGTCGAAGGACGGGATCCGGATGGGGAGACCATGGTATAATCTGCGGAGTCCTTGATCCGTTCATATTCGAGACGCGTATGAGCGGGTAAAATGGATATGGTAATTGAAGAGGAAAAGGCTGCAAGGCGAGAAGTGAGCGAGGCAATGGAGCAAAGAGGAAGGAGAAAGGAGGTCTGCTGAGGAACACAAGCTTAGCGACGAGGGACCGGGTTGCCCGTCATGACCACTTACGAGAGCTCCCACCACGGATGGTTCCCTGCCACCTCGCGGGTCTCCGAGTCGGGATCACGGGGAGTACAGGCGTCACGACGACCACACATCCCGCAACCAACCACTAGCGGACTGCGGTGGACCGCAATGAGCGGATTGCTCGTTGCCACCCTCACGAAGTTTCCCGAGGGATCGGGCGATCTGGATGGTGGAGGCGAGCCCAGCTTACGGGCAATACGAGGTTGAATGTATCTCCGAAGAGATACTTCAAGTGGGTGAGGAGCGAGGCTGCTTGAACCCCACGCCTGATGGCCAAGTCGGTGGCAAGCGAGACAAGGCGGTTCTGCCGTTTCCATGGTGATCACGGCCATTCCACATTCATGATCTTGGTGATTTGAAGAACCGGTGGAGGATCCGGTTCGAATCGGTGCTTGGATGAGTTTATTGAAGGAGGACATCCGGTGGTTCGAGTGACAACCGGAAGAAGATGATCGAGCTTCTGAAATAGACTTGGAACCACCGACCACAAGGGTGATCTCAAGAGGGCCCACGATGGCGGGAAAGTTCAAGCAGGGCTCGGAAGAACTATTGCGGATATCTGCATTGCTGGCCGAGAGGTCCTATTCACGCCTACGCCGCCAAAAGGCCAAAGTCGGCGGGTGCCCATTATGTAGAGCGGATGAAGATGAGGAGGGGTCTTTGTACCCACGAGGATGCCCTAGCTAAGAGTTCTATTTGGTCAGCCAAAGGTGAAAGGGGTCTCTTTCAAGTGCAAAGCTGAAATGGTTAGGCACTGTTTGGGTAATATCGGACAGACCCACTCGAGGTCAACCCAGCTAGAGCAGAAGACTTGACCACTGGCACAAAGATGCCTTCGCAAGGTGTCAAAGCTAGTCGAGGTCAAGTACTCCAAGGCTGGTCGAGCCCTAATCACTCGAGGTCTTAGAGCCTCTGAATAGGATCCAGTCATGTGGTCAAAAACGAGGAGGGAATAAAAAATCGAGTAGAGCCGGCTTAAAACAGGGTGACCCCTCCTCCTGACAACTTAACATGACAATCAATGCCTGGCAGACAGCCCTCGCCGTGAGGATTCGATCACTGTATCTAGATGGTAGCACTGCACCCACGATGTCATCATTTTATACACACGTGCACGACACCATTATTAGACCATGGGATCCCATACCGCCTGACATCCCGCATTCCCACAGCGTACCGCGGCAATCTCAGCTGTCAGAAGGGCCCAGGCACTATTAATGCGGAGGGTGGTTGCCCGACAAAGAGGGAAAAGCAGGAGGATAAATATCGGTAGGGAGAAGGTTAAGGGCTCTTTTTTTCTTTTCTTCGAAATCTTTGGGATTTTTCTATCACTTTTACCATTAAATCACCCTTATTTTTCGGTCTCTCAAAAACCAAGAGGATACAAAAGAATCAACCGATTCTCGACTTGAGCGTTAGAGGGTTTTCACCGGAATAATACCCGGCAACCCCTGACATTGTTCTTTGTGATTGCAGGCCGAAGAAAACCATTGTCCCAGCAAACAGAGGAAAACAGAGATTAGCGAGGAATCCTGCTCGAGCATATAACAAGCAGAAGTTCACAACTTTGCTTGGGATCGAGCAGAAAACAACATCAACATTTTGGCGCCGTCTGTAAGGAGTTCAGTTCAAAAAGCCTGACTTCCCGATACTTTCAAAAAAGACAACACAACAATGAGAGGAAATATCAGGAGAGGAGTAAGCCCAGAGGAGTCGGTGACTTTAAGGGAGGTGGCCAATGAGGCCCGAGATAGGGAAATCCATGAGAGGATGGATCGGATGGAGAGATAAATGGAGACATTGACGTCCATCTTGCAGGAACTCAGGGACAGATAGAGAAAGGCAAGCAATGACGCCCCTGAGTCCAGCTGCAGGAACGCCCCCGCCCGAGAGCAGGTGAGAGATGAAGCCCAGAGGCAAAAAGCACTAAATGTTGCCGGAAGGGAGGAGACAAACCTGGAGGAAAGAGAATCCTGCCAGCACCTGCAAGACATAGCACCTACCTCCAGCGCAGAGGAATTGTAGGGGGAGGTGCACAGGTTGGCACAGGTCGTAGAGGGCCTTCGGGGAAGCGGGAAAGCCCCGAGTTTGAGGATAATGCTAGACAGTGAGTCCCTACTCTCAATGGAAATCATGAGCGTCACAATCCCACGAGATTTCTACTTCCTAGATTTGAAATTCTCGGGGAAGAGTGACCCGTTGGTGCACATAGAACGATTCAACGACATGATCGGAGTACAGGGCCTAACGACAGCCCAATGATGTAGGGCCTTCCCACTTACTTTAGAAGGGAGGCGAATGGTACCTCAAACTACCGCGAGGAAGCATTCTGAGCTTCGAACAGATGTGCAGGGAATTTACGGAGCAGTTCCGGGGTGCGGTGTCCCCCAAAGATGACATGATGGAGCTGGCGGAGATAAAACAAAGGGAGGGGGAGTCCCTCCTTTCAAAAGATACCACCGGTCGGTCCTGGATCTTGGGGCATTCAATCACCCCCAGGCGCTGAGGGGCTAAAGGATGGGATCAGGATCGGGAGACTATGGTACAACTTGCGGAGTCCCTCGATCCGTTCGTATTCTGATGCGTATGAGCAAGTAAAGATGGACATCATTATTGAAGAAGAAAAGGCCGCGAAATTGAGAAGTGAGTAGGGCAGTGGAGCGAACGGAAAGAAAATAGAGGGCCTGCTCGGGGAACACCGACTTCCAGAGTAATAAGTGAATGGGTTGCTCCCTCTAACCCCTATCAGAGGGCTCCCCAGCCACGAGTGGCTCTGGTCAACCTTGGAAGTCCCCCAGTCGAGACTACAGGGAATATCGGCAGTACGGCGGCAACCCGCCCCACAACCTACTCACAAGCTAGCCCATACCGAACAGCAGCAGAGCCGACCGCCCATTACCCGCACACTGGGAAGCTTTACCCAGGATAGGGCAGTACAGGTGGTTGAACAAAGTGCCACCTATAGATAGTACACCCAATTGAAGGTGTCGCTCGAGAAAATATTCCAAGTGGCAGAAGAACAAGGGCTGCTGAGCCCCCAATACCAATGTCTAAACCGGCTGGCAGAAGAGACCGGGGACGATTCTACCGATTCCACGGTGACCAAGGCCACTGGACGTCGCAGTACCGGGATTGGAAAAACCAAGTGAAAGACTTGGTTAGAAACAGGTATTTAGACGAGTTTATTGAAGGAGATCGATCGAATACTGGTGGATTCGGGAAGTTCAGTAGACGAGCACCTCCCTGAAAGGGTTTGAGGGAGGAAGGTTAACCCCTATGGGAATCATAAAACTGGCTATGACTATGGGTTCGAGGCCTTTTGAAAAGAACATGATGCTAGATTTCGTAGTGGTCGATGAAGTCAGCCCCTACCAAGTAATACTGGGAAGACCCTTCATGAGGATCAACTAGTCGGTGTTATCCACCCATTACTTAGCCTTGAAGTATCGAGTGAATGGGGCCGTAAGAGTTGTCAAGGCCAATCAGAGGGTAGCGAGGAGCTGCTATGCTGTGTCAGCGAAGGAAACAATGCAAGTAATATCGTTGGACTCAAGGGGAGAGTCGAAGAATGGGAGACATGAGCCCGTTGAGGAGCTGGAGGAAATCAAGATAAAACCGAACGACCATAAGAAGAAGGTTCGGACTGGCTCGGGCATTAGCGGGTCGTTGAGGGAAAATATGGTCGAGTGTTTGCGAGCACACTCTGATGTGTTCACCTGGACACATTAGGATCGACCTGGAAGTGGCATGTCACAGGTTGGCGATACGAAAGGACGCGAAGCCGGTGAGGCAGAAGAGGAGATGTGTCAACCAGGAAAGGTATGAGGCCATGAACTGTGAGGTAGAGAAATTACTAAAGGCAGGATTCATAAGGGAAGTCACCTACCCTAAATGGATCTTGAATGTAGTGTTGGTGAACAACCAAATTCCTATGTACCGTTCGGATGAGGAATGCACGGCCTTCATCACCAACCAAGGCCTATTTTGCTACAAGGTCATGCCCAAGCCTAAAAAACGCGTAGGCAACCTACCAGAGACTGGTGAACAAGATTTTCAAGCCGCTAATCGGCCACACGATTGAAGTTTATGTGGACAATATGATCACTAAGTCCAAGGATGCGAAGGAACATGTGAAGCATTTGGAGGAAACCTTTGCGCTCCTAAGGAAATATCGAATGAAACTTAATCCAGAGAAGTGTGCCTTTGGAGCTGGTTCGAGAAAATTCTTGGGCTTCATGGTCAGTTATAGAGTAATCGAGGCCAATCCAGAGAAGATAAGAACAGTAGTAGAGATGAGGTCCTTGCGTACTCTCAAGGAGATACAAAGCCTTACTGAAAAACTGGCATCCCTCAATAGAGTCATCTCCCGAGCAACAGACAAATGCCACATCTTCTTCCAGAAAATGAGAAAAGGGAGAAAGACAAAGTGGACCACTGGAATGCAAAGCGGCATTCCAATAGCTGAAGGAATATTTACTAAAAGCCCCATTATTGTCAAAACCGCGAGCAGGAGAGGTTCTGTATTTATACTTGGCGGTGTCATAATGGGTAATGAGCTCGGTTTTGGTAAGGGAAGAGTCGGGGGTGTAGTACCCCGTATATTACACGAGCAGAGCTTTGTTGGGAGTAGAGACTCGGTATCCGCTAATGGAGAGGTGGGCACTAGCTCTAGTAACAGCAGCCCGAAAGTTGAGACCTTACTTCCAAGCGCACTCGGTGACAGTTTTGACAAATCAACAGCTCAGGCAGGTTTTGTACAGGCCGGAGACTTCCGGCAGGCTGGTGAAATGGTCGATAGAGCTCAATGAGTTTGACATCAGCTACCAACACCGAACAACAATACGGGCACAGTCTTTAGCTGACTTCGTGGTTGAGTGCACGGAGAGGAACGAAGAAAGGGACAGCGAACACCCAGCAGGTCCCTCTGCCCTGAGCAACGCATGGACAGTCACAGTGGATAGTCATGCAAGGATCAGGGACCAGGAGCAGGGGTTGTGCTTCTCAGTCCTGAAGGGGTAGAGGTACAGTACGTCGTAAAACTCGAATTTGAGGCTACCAACAACTAGGCCGAGTACGAGGCCGTAATAGCAAGACTGAGGCTCGCCCTGGTAGTAAAGGCGGAAGATGTAAAGCTTCAAACAGACTCTCAGCTGGTGGCAAACCACCTCAACGAAAGCTTACAAGCAAAAGGGGAAAAGATGGAGCCTTACCTTCGGAAAGTGAGGCAGTTTATAAAGAAATTCGAATGGTCAAGGTGGAACTGATCGCAAAGGGGAAGAACTTTCTAGTTGCCATGATAGCGCGAATGGCCACTATATCCGACCCTAAAATGCCGAAGTCCATCTCATTGGAGATCAAAACCTGCTCAAGTATTGAGCAGGAGGATGAGGTAATGAGCTTAGCATCGAGCGGCACCTGGATGGACTCAATTATCTCTTATCTCAAGGAAGGAACGTTGCCTACCAATAAGAAGCAGGCAAGGAAGCTAAAGTGTCAAGCGGCCAGGTACACGCTAATCGATGGAGTATTATACAGGCGAGGATACACTCTCCCGCTTCTGCGGTGTCTAGACAAAGAAGAAGCTGATTATGTCCTCCGGGAAATACACAAAGAGATTTGCGAGAACCACTCCAGTGCGTGGTCTCTAGCTTTCAAGGCCTTAAAACAGGGGTACTTCTAGCCCCCGATGCACCAGGATGCGCAAGAGAAGACCAAGAGCTGCAAGAATTTTCAAAGCTTTGCCAACTACATGACCCAGCTGCCCGAGAACCTCACAGTGATGAATTCACCTTGGCCGTTTGCTCAATGGGGGATCGACTTAATCGGGCCGTTACTGAAAGGGAGACCGTCTGCAACACACATCGTGGTGGCGATTGATTATTTCACCAAATTGGTCGAAGTGGAAGCTTTGAGCAGTATTACAGAAAGCAGAACCACTGACTTCATTTGGAAAAATGTGATTTGCAGGTACAGGATTCCTCACGCACTGGTTACAGAAAAAGGGAGGTAGTTTGACAACCACAAGTTCAGGGACTTCTGTAGGAACATGGGGATAGAGCTAAAGTTCTACTCGCGATCACACCCGCCGGCCAACGGACAAGTGGAAGCCGCGAACAAGACTATAAAGTACCTCCTGAAGATCAGACTAAGCAAGCAGAAGGGAGCTTGGGTTGACGAACTACCTGGCGTCTTGTGGACTTATAGAACCATGCACAAAACTGTAACCGGGGACACCCTTTTCCTTAGTATTTGGGAATGAAGCAGTGGTCCCTACTGAAATAGGGATGGGGACACATCGAACTGAACACTTCAACGAGAAATAAAACGATGAGCAAATGTGTGCAAATTTGGACTTACTAGAAGAAAAAAGGGAAAGGTCTGTAGCGAAGATAGCAGAATATAAGTAGAGGGTGGCCCGCTATTACAATCGAAACGTACACATCAGCCGATTCCAGGTAAGAAATTGAGTGCTTAAAAGGGTGAATCAGAATACCAAGGATCCCAGGCAATGGGTGTTGGGCCCGAACTAACAAGGCCCATATAGGGTCTCTCAAACAGCCGGTCCAAGAGCGTACAAATTGACCTACCCAGATGGACGGGAAGTCAAGAGGTCGTGGAACGCACAGCATTTAATGAAGTATTTCCAGTAAGTCTCTTTGTAATATGAGCCATGATACTTTGTTTTATTTACTTTTTCCTAAAATATAAAGGGTGTAAAACCTTGTACATGAATAAATGTGATGACAAACACTTGCAATAATAAGTTAATATGAGCAAGTTGGAGTTTATGAGGAACGCAAAGGCCAGAAGTCTCTAAGCCTAACTTAAGGCGAGATGGTAACAAGTGTGAGCCAAAAGCAGGCTCGGGAATAAGGTTGCAAGGAGCATGAGCCAAAGTCTCAAGCTAACTAGGCGAGGCAGTGCAGCATGAGCAGCGGTCGGCGGAAGAAGAGCGATGCAGCGTGAGCAAACCGAGCTCGGCGAATAAGCTCTAAAGCAAAGCCGAAGTCTAAACTAACTAAGGCGAGGCGGTGCTAGCGTAAGCCAAGCGGAAGGAGCTCGAGGCCAAAGTCTGAAGCTAACTTAGGCGAGGCAGTGCAGCGTGAACGAAGGCTCGAGAAGAGCTCATAGGCGAAGTCTCTAAGCTTAAGGCGAGACGGTGCCAAGTGTGAGCCAAGCGAGGCTCGAGCGGAAGAGAGCGATGCAGCGTGAGCAAACCGAGCTCGACGAATAAGCTCAAGAGCATGCAAGTCTCTAAGCCTAACTTAAGGCGAGGCGGTTGCCAGTGTGAGCCAAAAGTGAGGCTTGAGCGGAATAAGCTCTCAAAGGAACACAAAGGCCAAAGTCTCTAAGCCTAACTTAAGGCGAGGCGGTTGCCAGCGTGGACCAAAAGAGGCTCGAGCGAAAGAAGCTCGCAAAGGAGCATAAGGCCAGAAGTCTCTAAGCCTAACTTAAGGCGAGATGGTGCCAAGTGTGAGCCAAAAGCAGGCTCGAGCAGAATAAGCTCGCAAAGGAATACAAAGGTCAGAAGTCTCTAAGCCTAACTTAAGGCGAGACGGTGCCAAGAGTGAGCCAAAAGCAGGCTCGAGCAGAATAAGCTCGCAAAGGAACGCAAAGGCCAGAAGTCTCTAAGTCTAATTTAAGGCGAGACGGTGCCAAGCGTGAGCTAAGAGAAGGCTCGAGTAAAATAGGCTCGAGAAAGAGAAACAAGGGCATAAAGCCTGTTAAAGATTACATGGCAAAGGCCTAAAGTCTATCTCAGAAAAAATTATAGGGCAAAAAATACAAATACAAGGGCAAATTAGCAAGTACATGTTTTTTATTTATTCATAAAAAAGTACAAGTGTTAAAAAAAAAAAAAATATATATTCAAATGGATGGAGCATTTGGGCTAGCAGTGGGGGCTGGGTCCTTAGAGGACGGAGCACCTTCCGTGACGGCAGCAGCAGCGGAGGAGGTCTCGGTGGTAGGAGGAGTGGCTTTTCCTGACCTTGCAGGGTCCTGAGTTGGAAGGTCCTTTGGCTCTTGGTTTTGGGCATCATACTCGAGCATACACGCATCCACGCCCGCCTCGAGCTTGGACATATCCAAATCGAGATATTCCTTGCCCAGAACGGACATGAGGCATTCACAGCTGAAGGTCACCCCGTTGTTGTATTCCACTGCGAACGGGCCTTCTAGGGAGTCCACCATCCTCTGAAGACGAGAAGCCTCTGCCTCCAGGGTCCTCTCAAAGGAAAACCTCTACATGTCCAGGTCCTTTTGAGCATTCACCAGCTCATCCCGGACCACAGACAGCTCCTTCTCAAGTTGGAGTGCTTTGGACTCGGACAGGGCTGCCTTCTCCTCGAAGGCGGAGATTTCAGTGGGAAACTTTGCTGCCTCCTTATCCTTCCGCTCGAGCCTCTGTCTCAAACTCTGATTTTCGGCCCTAATCTTCCTCTCGGAGTCCAGAGTCTTGGTCTTGAAGGCGGTGGCAGCGGCCGTAACACGGGACTAAAGGCGGTAGAGCATGCTAGCCAGATCACTTTGGAAGCCTCCAATCGCTCCAAGAATTTCTCCTCCATGTGCTGGCAAAATCCCTAACATAGGGGTCGGCAACGTCAGGCTGCTGCTGCTTCTGGGAACGTCCTGCTCGAGACCGGACTGGAACGACAGTCCTCAAGCCCCGTCGGGTCACCCCTTCTGCTGACCGCTCGCCATCTCGAGTAGGAGGTGCAACCCTGATTGGCGAGGCGGCAGTATCAACCCTAGACCGCTTTAGTGGAGCAAAGGAGCTGCTCGGGCGGTCCACTGTGCTCAGGGGCCTCTTCAGCCGAGAGAGGATGCCACTCATTTCCTCATGCGAAGTGAGGTCGAACTCGACGAGATTATGAAGTGCGAGTAGCTCCCGTCACGAGCTCGCGTTGTCTAGGGCAGTATTGACATGTGATTGAAGCTCCTCCCCAATCCGATAAGACGCGCTCCAAGAAACTGCAACAACAGCTAGAAAAGAGTGGTGAGAAAAAGTGCGAGTAGGAAAATTAAAGTAAAAATGCAATGAACAATAGACAACCTGGGGTGCAAAAATCAGAGGAGAATTTAGGGAACCCCCTCAGCAGCAGAAGCTGCTCGTCCCCAATCTCCCCCGGCAAAGAAGAACTTGCCCTTCCAGTTGCCACTAGAGGTGGGGAGGTTGGTGATGGGTTTCTTGACCTTCAGACTAGAGGTGAGATAATATCATCCTGCGTCCTTTGGACTGCTCTTTAATTGGTAGAGATGCTTTATCTCCTCTACCGATGGCTCACCCAAATTACACCACCTCTACAAAACATACAACCCAGACAGAACCCTCCATCCATTGGGGTTCAACTGTCCTGGGGCTAACGAAGTCTGGATAGGACCCGAACGAAATAGGGTTGAAGAGGCAACCTAATGCTTCACTTGAAGCACTCCAAATAAAGGGTGACATACCCTCGAGCAGGGCGGCTGGGCATGTCACCTTTGCTGGGCACACGTAGGTTCACACTGGCCGGAATATGATACGTATCCCTAAGCCGGTCTAGATCTGGGTGTGAAGTCTCATACCTCATATAGTCAATAGCAAACCACCCAGCTTCTAATCTTTGACCAACCCTCTCCCCTTATTGCGGCTCCGGGTCTCCCCCACAACCTCGACCCCTTCGGTGCTTGGGTCTCTCACCAGAGCCATTCTATTAGGCTCTAAGTCACTTGAAGAAGATGATTCTTCAAACGACATTCGACGGGGCTGTTGTGTATCCGACATTTTTCCTAGGGACACAATCTACCAAATGGGAACTAGAAACCCAGAAAACGGAAAACGAAACAAGAACGAGAGGAAGGAGAAAAATTTATACCTGATGAAAGATTGAACGGCAACGAACCGCAGCGACGGCAAGAAATGAAATGAGAAGCGTTTGCAGACGATTGATTTTGGTGTTAGCAGAGATTGGAATCAAGAAGCACAGTGAAGCAATTGAGGGTTTATAAAGAGGAAAGCACGTCATGTCAACAGACGGCACGCTACTCAAGGGATGTGACTATTCACATAACCGCCTCTTCAAAATTTAAACAAACGGCCCTGATCCACCTACGCGTCCCACATTAAATGTGAAGTGACGAAAAAGATGGACAGCTCAGCAGAAGAAGATAAAAAGGCGGGGAAGCCCATTCAAACAAGAAGTTTCCAATCTTATCTCGTTTCACTCCAAAAGACTAGAAACTAGGGAACTGGTGTTTTGGTAATATCGAGCAGACCCCCTCGAGGTCAACCCAGCTAGAGTAGAAGACTTGACCACTGGCACAAAAATGCCTTTGCAAGGTATCAAAGCTGGTCGAGGTCAAGTACTCCAAGGCTGGTCGAGCCGTAATCCTCTTTTCCTGCTCGAGGTCTTCGAGCCTCCAAGCAGGATCCAGTCATGTAGTCAAAAACGAGGAGGGAATAAAAACTCGAGTAGAGCCGACTTAAAACAGGCTGACCCCTCCTCCCGACAACTTAACACAACAATCGATGCCTGGCAGACAGCCCACGCCGTAGAGCTTAGTCACTGTTACCGATGGCCGGCACACGCCCCCACAGTGTCATCAATTTATACACGCGTGCACGACACCATCATTAGACCATGGGAGCCCATACTCACTTGACATCCCGCATCCTCAAGGCGTGCCACCGTAATCCCAATGTCATAAGGGCCCAGGCACCATTAATGTGGAGGGTGGTTGCCCCGGCAAAGGGGGAGAAAACGGGAGGATAAATATCAGCCAAGGGAGAAGTGTAAGGGGCTCTTCTTTTTTTTTTTCTTTTTCTTCGGGAATATTTGGAATTTTCTTTAACACTTTTACCCTTAAATCACCCTTATTTTTTCGGTCTCTCAAAAAACTAAGAGGGATACAAAAAGAATCAACCCGATTACTGACTTGAGCGTCGGAGGATTTTCGCCGGAAAAACACCAGGCCGAAGAAAACCGCTGTCCCAGCAAACGGAGGAAAACGGAGATTAGCGAGAAATCCTGCTTGAGCATACAGCGAGCAAAAGTTCACAACTTTATTTGGGATTGAGCATAAAACAGCATCAACAGGCACCATGATGAGAAATTATTCATCAATAAAACGCCACATATTGAGATGAAGAATATGGTTGGATCAATGGAGAATCATCAAAAGAGTTTCAAGGCATCATCATATCTAATCATGAATTGGAAACGAAAGATCAAGTAAATTATTTCAGAAAAATCTACCCTTGATGACAACGGTATTTTCAAGAGGAAATAAATGATACACACTTTTAAAATAATTAAAATTATTTATTTTATTTGCTTAATTTTATGGTGTTGATTAATTTTGAATTAGTTAAAAGTAGTTACACTTATTTTGTGGAACTATATATAAATAGTAGATTATTATATGAAGACATGCTTAATATTATTAATTTTTCGTTCATAATCTTAAATAAATTTTATTATATAAAACTTGATGTTATTCAATTAAAAATATCATGAGTTTATTATTTTGACAACATAAAAGTTGTGTTTGAGATTTTATTGGTTCATCGAATAATCAATATTTATTTTGAGGTATGAATTTCCTCAAATTAATCTTATTTATTATATGATTTCATTTGATTTGACTTTATAATTTTTAATGTTCTTATTATAATATTTTATTTAATTACTGTTATCTTAAATATTAAAAAATTAAGTTGCTATTATGTTTAGATTCAAATATTTTATTAACGTATATTTAAACTACATACTTTATCTTCTTCACATACCTGACTGGAGAAAGAAGACGAGAAAAAGAACATAATAAGAATGATCACAAACAAGAGATTTAGAAGCTCGAAATCACGTCAAGTCTGGTCATTGAAGACTGGTAGCGCGATAAAATAACCACTACCTTTTAAAGTACACACCATCGTAAATAGCATATTCTATAATTATTAGAGGTATTTTGATACTTTAACAAGTCAACACAATTTAACCGATAAAAATAACGGTACTTAGAAAGATAATTGAAGTTTTCATTATTTTTACATGATAAATTGATGACACTCTAATTGAGAGATAGATGAATTGAAATTTACTCAATGAAAAATTAATTTTCGGCCTTATCAACGTCGCCGCACACCGTTTTACGCAATTTGTGAAATTTTCCACTATGAAAATTTTCATTCCGTATGTGCAACGGCTGGTAGCGTAAAGGTCATAATCAAGTAGCAATGGCAACATGCCGCTGTCAGAATTTGTGGTGATTTCATGAGTAATATTGCTCGGAATCTTATCATCTTTAATCTTATCATGGTCAATATCAAGGAGTTAATGGGCTGACAAGATTTTTTAATAACTCCAAAGAAAATTGTAGATACTGGCCATGTAAAATTTGTTGATCAGTCGTTTAATGAAATGCTCTTAATCCTGAGATTTATAAGTAATTTTTAGTGAATGATTAATCAATAATATTATATATCTAAAATTTTTTTTATTTTAAATAACTATCTTAAACAATGTGGTATTCATCATTTGGCTGGTAAGATAATATAATTAATTTATTTTAATTTTATAACTAATTGATTAATGTCAAATTATTTGAGATAATTATTTAAGATAAAAAATATTACCCATGACCAATTATGACTCAACCTCACAGCTAAACAACTAATTTTTCTAATAAATTTATGCAACATTTTATTTTTAGGCAAATATCTACCACCTGTTTTTTTGTGCTTGATGAAAATTACTATAAAATTTTTAACAGCTATCTACTTAAAAGGTTACAAAGTGTATAACTTTTCTACTTTTTCATAATTATTGTTAGAAGATTTAACATAATATTAACAAAATAATTATTTATCTTTGAACATAAAAAGACTATTTAATCTTAGTTAAATCACAAAAAAAAAAAAAATCATTTGCGGCTGTTGAGACCAATAATGGCTATCAAACTTACTAATTTAAAGAAATAAAATCACTAAAATAAGCACCCTAGCTAATTTGTAGCTCATTCATTTATAACATAAATAAAAAAACCCATACTCATATAATCCATATTGAATAACATATCTTCAACAACAATAATAAATCTTCACTAACAATAAATTATTAACAGTAACAATCATAGTTATCCATAATACATTCAAAATAACCATAAAACTAATTACAAGAAACCTTGAACGTTATACTTTATTCCCATTAATAAAAAAATAACAACATCAAATCAGGAGTAAAATAACATTATGGTTTATTCTCATCAATCCAAAATAACATTATATTCCACTTTTAAAATACAGGAGTAAAATAGTCATTTTGATCGATATTCTGCTAAAATCTCTAATGGTATTAATAAAAAAAGTTATACAATTATAAATTTCATGTAAAAAGCTGCAAACGAAAAAAAGTTTAATATATTTTTATTATAAGTACAAAATATTAAATTATCGATGAATATTTTCCTTTTATTTTAATAGAGATGAATATTTTTCTTTTATTTTAATAGAGCTGCTACATCATTGTACACATTTAATTTTTTTTTTTTTTAAATTACCCACACAAATGTAAACCAACGTTGGATCTGAATCCTTTTTTTTTCCTTTTTTTCCTTTTTGTTCCACATTAAAACCAAATATTTAAAGACGTCTAAGTTTCTTTGCTACAAGCAACAATTGAATGAATTGAGGAATAAATAAACTAGTATTATAGCATTGTGCTCTTATTTTACTAGGGCCAGCAGAATTAAGGGAAAATTTAAAAATTATCTGTAAGATATGTACATAGACGCTTGATTTTTATTACTGTTTAATTTCTAATTTAAAGTAGGATACAGTAATAATAATTCAAGTGACGTTCAACTAACTTGCTCACCACTTGCTAGACGTCTCTTTTCTTCTTCAACTTGTTCAAGCAATGCTTCCAGCTCCGCATCTGTTAAGCCCTCCAATCGCTTCTGCCAAACCAGGATTATGCCCAAAAGAATTGTTAGGGAAGCATATAGCAGAAGGATGAACTCTAAACTATCTGATTACAGTAGAATCAGAGAACTTAGAAAAAGGCTTGATCCGTACTCCAAGTCATGAATTGAAGCTGATTTTCAACAATATCCAAAGAGGTGGCATGGTTAAAAACAATATTGACTTGGTGGGTGCAGTGTCAATCATGAAGCTAATTTTCCACAATGTCCAAAGAAATATGGCATGGTTAAAACCAATATTGACTTGGCTGTGACATGAATTTAAGAGTTTTTGAATTTTCAATTTTAGTTTTTCCAAAGATCAAATGAATCTTTTGAGATTCTAGTTTCCACCAAAGTTTGATTATTTCAAAGGAAGACAATAGAAAAGTAGTATCTCTACTATACAAACTAGGGGACATACACAATACTACCTTATGTTGTTAACTGCTGCCTTACTGTACATATTTCATCTCACAACTCTATGTCCATAAATGCAATAAGCCATTACTTCACCAATTCCAGCTTCAAATTGCAGCATCAGAATCAAAGTTTTCAAGCATTGCATGTTGAAATAAAATTAACCCCAAAAAAGAACTGTAGAATTTACAATGAGGGAATTTGACCATTTTCAAATAACAACTAGATTTTAGAAAGATATTGAACCATCAATTTACTAAGATCAACGTACATTATGCTCTTTCCCTGATCATTTGCCTAGAAATTTATCTTCATAATACACATACCAAGCCGAAATCAATAACCTGCCTCTTGTGTAATCTGTTCTAACAAGTATAAATGATTTTCTAGGAAGCAAAAAGGACCAATTCTGCTCGAATTTATGCTAAAAAGGATATAAATGAGCTAAACCTGCATGACTTTGTCTTCATAGTCCCGTAATTGTTGAGCATAAGTCATTTCCTTGTTTGAGACTCTAAAGATGTAAGTAGAAACCCATCCAAGTGTAAGGCCTAAAACTACTATCACCTCAACAACATTCCCAGCTTGCAAAGGATCAACTCCAAAAAGCTGCACAGAACATCATAAAATAAAAGGAATTAGATTAAAAGTAATGACTGACTCATAGATGCATTTATTTCTTTTTCCTAGCATCATTGAACCACCTCATCCTCCACCAAAAATAAACCCAATCCCGCCACAGCCTAGTGAGCAAGATTGGATAAGAGTTAAAAATGTAGTAAATAGTCTCCAACTATAACTTCAGACCATAACTACACTTATTTCATTTTTCCTTGTATCACAAAAACAATTCATCTGCCATTGTCCATTGTCAGAGTTCACCAGAACAACATAACTCGGCAAGTAAAGGAAAAAGAAAGGAATACTAAAGGTGAAAGGAATTAGGAAAAAGAATATAAGAGAAAAAATTTGGAGGTACCTCCAGTCCACTTTTTAAACCATAGCCAATGACAGTAACTCCGACTCCAATCAATAAAACATCCTTCCTTGTGTATCCAAAAGGTGTCTGCAGCAGGAAATCGAAGATATGAGTTGGCGTTTCAGTCAACAGATTAAAAATCACAAATAATAAGCAGCAAAATATTTCACTTTGAGATATTAATTTTTGTTTGAATAACAATTTAGAATGTTTTCGACCTAATATTCATCCACACTGAAATAAAAGCTAATGAGTAAATTTCATAGGCCAAACAAAGATGAAAAATGCAATGTTAGGCTCATTAATTAATAGTTGATAATATGTGTGCCTTTGTTTGATCAGAGTCACTGCCATTGGAGTTCGAGGAACCGCTACTTCTAGGAATAATAAACCTCGCTCTGTCCAAGATTAGCTTCTTGGATCCTTTTCTTGGAAAAAGAGAAGCTTCTTTTCTGTATAAGTTTTTTGAAATAGTTCCTACAAAATAGAATATAAAAAGCAAAACATATTGATAGTGAGATCTCATATAAAAGAAAAAGACAACTTATTTTGAGATAATAGCCATTCTAGCATTCTACCTTATATTAGGAAGGGGCCTCTGAACATACAACCTTAAAATCTTCTCATTATATATGAATAATTGTGGTTGCCAATGAAAAGCCCATTTGAGACCACTGCCCTGTGGCAGCCACAGCGCAGCAGTCCCAAACGAGCCTGAAGTTTCACAATAATTTGTCTAATATGTCATATTAGAAGAGGAATTCCAAAATTCCTATGACTAATACGAAGCTGAATTCATTAGGCATAAACTATAAGACCAAGGTGCATTTGCGATGTTTTATATATTACAAGTATAACAAAAAAAACTTTTGAAGACCACAACTTGAAGCTAACTTGATCTGTTCAATGGTTACAGAGTAAATGAATTAAAGTTCCTTGTTACATATCTCAACTTTGATTCTCGAATTGGAAATCAGACAACAAGGTCGCATGAATATTAACGAGAATAAGTTAATAATAGTCATGAATCAGGGAAAATACTGGAAAGCTTGTGCAAACAACATCACCTCTTACTCTTTCTCAAATCTTATCTTTGATATAGTATATGGCTATATCTCTAAAGAAAGAAGGAATCTGCCAATCAATGATCATTGCTGCAAAACTAAAGATTTACAAATGAAAAGGTAAAAAGGAGAAGAAACAACCAGTGAAAGCAAAGTTACTAGATCACAAACTCCAATTGAAAAGATGCAAGACATCATTATGAAGATTGCTAAAGCAATACATAAGGACCATCACATTAACAGAGAATTTCCAAGCTCCTAAACTAACTGCCTCATATCATAACTTATTCAAAGCAGAGGGTTAAACAACAGAAAAAGTAATTGAATTGCATGATTAAGAATAGATTGGACTAACTCTAAACAAAGAAATTCAATATTCCATGGCTAGAATGAGAAAATTAGAGGGTGTTAAATAGGTAGAGAAAAGTTTATGGAATAATTCTCCTTAATCATATTCATGAGACTGTATCCGGTCTTAATATAGGGATACAAGAGACTAAGAAAGGAAAGAATAATTAAAGCAGAACATTACATTGATTTCTAGGAAGCAATAACTCTAAACAGAAATATACACCTAAATATACAAGGAAAACCAAATCAATTTGATTTGGTCAACCTTTCAACACTCCCCCTCAAACTGGTCTAAAAATGTCTTTCATGGCGAGCTTGCAAACTAATTTCTCCAACTGTTTCTTAGGTAGTTCATTGGTGAGTATATCAATAACTTGCTCATCAGTACGAATGTAAGGCATGCAGACCAAACTACTGTCCAGTTTCTCTTTTATGAAGTGTTTGTCCACTTCAGCATGTTTAGTTCGGTCGTGGAGTAATGGATTACGAGCTATTGCAATGGCAAATTTGTTATCACAATATATTTTCATAGGTAGAGAATTACTTGCCTTAAGTTCTTCAAGAATTTTTTTGATCCAAATAACCACAAAAATTCCCAGAGCTACTGCTCTATATTTTGCCTCTACACTGCTTTTTACTACCACAGTTTGTTTCTTACTGTGCCAAGTAACCAAATTTCCTCCAACAAAGGTGCAATAACCAGAATTGGACCTATTATCGGTTAAATTACCAGCCCAGTTAGCATCTGTGTAGACTTCTACTTGCAGGTGCCCGTTTTTCCTAAACAAAAGACCTTTACTCAAAGATCTTTTTAAGTATCTAAGGATTCTGTATATTGTTTCAAAGTGTTCTTGTCCTAGAGCATGAATAAATTGGCTAATTAAGCTCACTGCAAAAGTTATGTCCGGGCGTGTATGTGAAAGGTAGATTAATCTACCTATAAGGCATTGAAACCGATCTATGTTGGTCACATCTTCAATTTTAGCTGGCTGCAATTTCATATTAGGATCTATAGGTGTCTCCATTGCCTTAATCCTAGTAGACCTGTCTCTTTAAGCAAGTCAAGTACATACTTGCATTGAGACACAACAATCCCACCTTTTGATCTAACAAATTTCATACGCAGAAAATACTTCAAGTTGCCTAAGTCTTTGATTTCAAAGTCACGTGCAAGAACTTTCTTTAATCTGCAAAACTCAACTAAGTCATCACCAGTCAAAATTATATCATCTATGTATACAATCAACACTGCTAATTTTCCTTCAATAGAATGTTTGTAAAACATTGTATGATCTGCCTGACTTTGGGAGTAACCATGTCCTTTTATAATATTACCAAAGCGTTCAAACCATGCTTTAGGATACTGTTTGAGCCCACATAAAGACTTTTGTAGTTTAAACACTTTACTGCTACTATAATTTCCCTCAAAACCTGGTGGTAAGTCCATAAAGGCTTTTTCTTCTAGCTCTCCATTCAGAAAAACATTTTTAACATCTAACTGGTATAGATTTCAATCAGAATGTACAGCCAATGAGATAAGGACCAGGATAGAATTTATCTTTGCAACGGCGGCAAAGGTTTCTTAATAGTCAATTCCATAGGTTTTATGGAAAATACAGGATTTCCAATCCTAGTAGGAAAAAAAAAGGGGAAACGGATACTCAATTTAAAGTGAGTAAACAGAATTCCATACTCGATCTCATAGATACATATAGAATTCTGTGGAAAGCCGTATTCGTGAATCCTTTCGTTACGAGCCTTGCCTTGCCTTGCCTTGCCTTATATCTCTCAACACTCCCATCAACATTACATTTAACTGTAAACACCCACTTACAGCCTATAGTTTTCTTTTCTTTAGGTAAATCGACAATCTCTAATGTACCATTCTTCTTTAGAGCATTCATTTCCTCTAAAACTGCTAACTTCCAATCTGGGTGGTCTAGGGCTTCTATTATGGTTTTAGAAATTGGTATCTGAGAGATTTTTGTGGAAAAGGCTCTATGTTTACTAGAAAACTTTTCATAGGAAACATATCTAGCTATAGGATGCTTAGTACATGTTCGGATTCCTTTCCTATGTGCTATGGGTAAGTCAAGGTTAGGTAATAGAGTGCTAGAATGTATAGGAGAACAAACGTTATCTGAATTTTCTGAGGAATTAATGCATGGAGGTGACAATTGAGGCTGTACAGAGTTTATAGGAGGGTCTATACTGCTGTGATGATACGTTTATCTAGTATAAACACGAAGCTCTGGTGGTGGAAGTTTATCTTGTAGTATTTCTCCCCTTGCCTCTGGTACATTAACATTTGACTCCTGTAGTTCAAGGTTTCCTAAGCTTACATTACTTGAAATATCAATTTTTTTAGTTTGAGTTGAAGTACTCAGATCAGGTAAAAACATATTAGGCATAGGTGTAAAAGTATGCCAAAAATGATCTTTACTATTCTTTTTCTCCCCCTGAAGAGAATTTTGGCCAAACAAAGGTTGATTTTAGAGAAATATAACATCCATATTAACATGGAATTTCTTTGTTTGATGATTAAAACATTTGTAGCCCAAGAAAACACATTTTTAAGATCTAGGATCTAATTTAGATCTAAGATGGTTAGGTATGTGAACAAATACAGTCCACCCAAAGACTTTTAACTGAATATTGGAGGTAAACCTACTAGAGGGATATATAAATTTAAAGTATTCTAAAGGTGATTGATACTTTAAAACACAGGTAGGCAGCCTATTAATTAAATAACATGCTGTTAAAACTCACAAATATTTAAGAACATTCATAGAGACCATGATAGCCCGACTAACTTCAAGTAAATGGCAGTTTTTTTGTTCCGCAATTCCATTTTGTTGTGGAGTATCAAGATAGGTGAATGTGTGAATTATATCATTTTCCTTACAAAACACCCCCAGACAAGTATTAAAATATTCAATATCGTTATTTGTATGGAGCAGGCTTTTTTTTTTTGAAATTGATTTTCAATCATGTTATAAAAATCTTTGAATAACCCCTCAACTTTAGATCTTCCTCTCATTAAATAAACCCAACAAAGCCGAGTATGATCATCAATGAACGTCACAAAATATTTTTTTCCAGTTAAAGATTGATTTTTGAGGGTCCCCAAACATCACTATGAATTAAATAAAAAATTTTTGATGCATAATAAGTGTTTTATATGAAGCTCGAAGGTTTTTAGATAAAAACACAACTTTCACACTGAAAAGTAGTACAACAACATTTTTAAATAAATCTGTAAACAAATATTTCAAATAAGGAAAGCTAGGGTGTCCTAATCTAAGATGCCAAAGCATTATTTGATCCCTAGCAGAATTTGAACTAATACTACTGCTCAAACCTTGAGCTCGTTTATTACTTGAAAGGTAGTCGTCAAAATAGTACAGACGTTCTTGCAAACTAGCAATGCCAATCATCGTCCCCAAGTTCTTGTTCTAAAATTCAATGGGAGTAAAAAATCACAGCACAACAATTAGATTCTTTGGCTAATTTACTGACAAATAACAAGTTGCAAGAAAGCTTAGGGACATGTAGCATATTTTTAAGCTCAATGGTTCCAAAGAGTTTTAATGATCCTTTTCCAACTATGGACGATAAGCTTCCGTCAGCAATTCTTACTTTTTTATTACTAGGGCAAGGGTAATAGAAATCAAATAAACTAACAATGCTAATCATATGATCAGAAGCACCTGAATCAATAATCCATGGTGCAGTAGTTGAGTGGCTAAAGAGAGCACTAATAATACTACCTATTTGAGCTAATGAACCGCTAGGAATACCAGGTGGAGGATTAGAAGTCAGCAGCTTTATAAGATGTTCAATTTGCTCCTTGCTGATATTTTTTTCCAGATTCTCCACTTCATTGGCAAAGGGTAGTGCACGGCTATGTTTGCTGCTTTTCCAGTTTGCACGCTTCCCGTGGAGTTTTCAGCAAGTGTCCCGAGTATGGCTTGGTTTATTGCAGTAGTCACACTATACTTGAGGTTTTTGTTGTTGTTGAGTGAAGGAATGAGCAGCATTAGCATCTACTATAACAAGAGCAGATTTTTCCACATAGAAAATGGAGTTTTTTTTTCCCAGCATAACACCTCAACGACTTTCTTCTCTCCTTACTTTATAGAAAATTTCCTCAATAGTAGGAAGTGGCTTTCTCCTAATAATTCTTCCTCTTACCTCATTAAATTCAACAGTGAGCCCAGCAAGGAACTTGAAGATTCGCTCATTATTGGCAGTTTGTTTGTGATGTTTAAAATCTTCTGTGCTCTTCCATTCGCAGTCGTTAAATAAGTCCAGATCTTGCCACAATCTCTTTAGAGTATTAAAGTATTTTGTTACACTATCATCTCCTTGACGGATATCTCCAAGAGCAAGCTGCAACTCATAGATCTGGGATTGATTTCCATAGTCTGAGTACATCTGACTCACATTATCCCAGAGTTCTTTTGCAGTACAATAGCACATATAATTTGCACCAATGTCTTCATCCATGGAGTTGACTAACCATGCCATAATCATAGAGTTTTCCGCATCCCAAAAAATATAAAAGGTTTCAGATATTTCAGGAGCCTCAACATCTCTAGTAAGATAACCGATTTTTCCTCTTCCCCTAATATACATTCTAACCGACTGAGACCATCTTTGAAAATTTCCTTCATTCAGCCAGGTAGTTGTAATCAGGACAGAATGAGATTCAGAATGGAAAATTTTTTGTTCTAGTTTTGTGAGGTAACTGTGGTTTCAGAAGGTTGGTCAGACATGATAGGTTGAGTTTTAAAGGAAGGAAAAAAAACAAGGAAGAGATCAGAAAGAAAGGGAATCTGGCTTTGATACCATGTTAAAATAAGTAGAGAAAAGTTTATGGAATAATTCTTTTTAATCATATTCATGAGACTGTATACAGTCTTAATATAGGGATATGAGAGACTAAGAAAGGAAAGAACAATTAAAGCAGAATATTACATTAATTTCTAGGAAGCAATAACTCTATATTTACACAGAAATATACACCTACATATTTAAGGAAAACCAAATCAATTTGATTCAGTCAACCTTTCAATAGAGGGACTACTGTAGAAAAAAAGATTATATAGTAAAAATATAAAAATAAACAATACTATAACAAGGAACATCAGATACAGCACGAAACAAGAAACTAAGTTTTCATAGGCAATGAAGAGAAATTGAATTGCTTTGACCATTTCTCAAACTCAAGGAACATCTAAGTTCATTTTACAGGAATCAATAGCATGGAAAAAACCTGTGAACCACCTGCAGATCATTGTTTCGACAAGAAAGGTTTGATGTGTTTAGACTTTCACAGGTCTGTCTTCCGATCTTAGATTCAAGTAAACATAGGGCCTCATCTTTATATACACTAATGACTGTTTTAAAATTGATATTTTGAATTATTAACCATGCTTCTCTCTGTTAGGCAATGTGTGATTGTTCAGGAAGCTCAAAGCGAATATGGAAGGCCTCAAAGTATCTAAACTAATAGAATTTACCACTTGCCTGAAACTAAAAACAGTCTCCATAGCCTATCAGTGATGGTTTAAGGACAGGAAAGGACAATCAAAAAGGCTTATTCCAATTGCATTGGTAGCAGATAGTTCTTTTGTACAAGAGAAACACAATAAGTGATGTGTAGATCCCGGAGAGATAGAAACTGACAGTCTCTACTGTCTGTGGGTATATCCTTCTCTGTGTGCATCCATGCTAGCAGGTGCATAAAACAAAACATAATAGCACCTTTAAATTACAATCATAGAGATAAAATAGACAAACATTAAATAACACCATGCGGCAGCAACGACAACACCTTTACAAGAACAACTTAATAAGGAATACTACAATAATCACAGTTGTAAAAATGTGAAAATGATGCTGACGAAGTGCTTAAAAAATCAAAACAGCAACCTTGCAATCCAAGGCTACCAAGAGGTATAGCCACTCTCACTGAAATGAACATTTCATGGGGTTGCTAGTTAACAATAAAAGTGTAAGAATTTCTCTCACAAATTGAAGGGGGAAACCTAGGATTTCTCTCACAAATTGAGTTTCCCCTGGGCAAAATTCATCGTGAGTGGTCGGTGATTAATAGATAAAAGTGTAAGAATAGTTAAATCTCAATCATACATTAACAAGCATCTTTAGAGGCTAAGTAGAGATCCATCATGAAAGGATATTTTTATTCTACGATCACACTCGTTCCAAATAAACAAATACCCTTGTGGAAAAAGTATAATAAAATTAAATAAAGAAGACACGGAAAAATAAAACTGACCTCTCATATGTAGCAAAAATGGAGGAGCAGAAACACCATCAAAAGAATTCGCCCCATATTTGCAAAAACTGCTGCAGTTTCGAAGCGAAGCCATCCTTGAACTATATGTTTGATCAATAAAACACACAGACAAGAAGAAACAAATATTAGCTAACAGTAAGAGAAAATGAAAATTTCAGAAAAAAACAAATAAGTGGTTAATTTAATTAATATTAATGCAGTGAAGATGACAGTCTAAGTTCAGTTTGATTGACTGAACAAGCGAAAACAAGCAAGTATATTAAAGAAGGAGGAGAATGGCATAGTAACAGTACCAGGACTGGATGAGAAAGCAATGGCTGGTTTGGTCAGTAGATAGGCTTGGGATATTTTAAACGACTAACAGAACTGGAGGTTATACACGTGCATTAAACGTGATCAAATAAGAATTTTTTTAATTTTTCAGAATAATTTTATTTTTTCTTTTTAGATAAATTTTCACGTACTTTCAACCTCAATTTAATTCTAATATATTTTTAAAAAATAGATCAATTTGATTTAGTTTAGTTTTAACATTTAAGGAATTCGATCTTTCTAAAAAAATCAACTTGTTTATTTTAGTATTCGATTCATTCTATTAAACTAAAAATCGAGACGAACTAAGAAAAATCGGCTTTTGGCAAACGTCGATTAAGAAAAAAATCGTAAAAGAACCAAACCTATAACAATTTGCTTCTGTCAATTCAATAAAGATTTGACTAGTTGAGCTGAATCAAATTATACTACTAGATGATATATATGGTTCTCCTGATTAGATTAATGATTTTTTGAATAAAAATTTTAAATAGAGAAAATACTATGAATCAATATGTTCTTACTTTAAAGGTGCATCTATCTAATTTCAGCTTATGAATTTAGATTAATTGAAATCCATGCTCCGGATATTATTTCGAGACGTTTCGTATATGAACTTCTTCAAACATGACTTATTGCTATTGATTCAATGATCCCTATAGAACGCGGTCAGCGAAATTGACTAAATAAACTTATCAATAAGATTTTATCAAAAATTTGACTGAATCTCTATATATTTTACATTTAACCTACAAAGATTCAATATTCAACAAACTTTATTAATCAACCTCATCCATCAAAATACCACACATCATAATAAATAATATACGTAAATAATCTCATCCAAATATCACTCAATGTTTATAATAGTATAAAAAACATATATATTTTAGCTAATGCCAACACACATTAAACATCCATAATCATCAAATCATAATATAATTATAAAATCTAAAATGAGATTATTAAAATACCTTAATAATATCTTCTATATCTGATAGTACCATCACATAACCAAAACTTAAAATAATTATATTCTTAGGTAGACTAGTGTACCTACAACCTCTTACTAGAGGGGAAAACATGGGAAGATGAGGTGAATATAAAATTCAGTGAATTGATAATAAGTTTTGAAAGTAAACTTATTTTAAATTAATTATATTATTCCTATATTCAAATTTCATCAAACTATATACAAAAACATAAAAAAAAAATTGTTTAAACTTTAAAACAAGCAACTAACATTAAAAAGAAATACATGATATTTTATATAATAATCATGAGAATCAAATCAAGAAAGACCATATATACATAATTCTAAAAGAGTGTTCACAACTTTCAGAACTTATCAAGATTTTATCTTGTGGTATTCTTTCTTAATTTATCACTCATAATCTTTCTCTACTTTCTTGAGTGTGACATTAACCTCAGATTCTTTATACCATTAGTTCTTATCTTTATAAATAAAGGGTGAAGGTGTTTATTTTATGGTTGGTTAAATATGAATTAGAACAATCTTTGTCAAATGAGCCTCACTGAAGACAGGTTCTCATTTATTTTTGTGAGATTCACATCAATTGGTACAAGACTTTAAGTTCTAAATTAGGTTTAATCTATTTTGAATTTATTTAATTTCTCTAATTCTGCATAATTTTGTTTCTTAATTTTTGAATTTGTAAATCTGTCCTTTTTAATTCTTCTTTTCCCCAACTTTGTCCTAATCCTTCAAGTTCCGTTCTTTTTCATTCAAAACTAAAAAAAAAATTGAAAAAAGGAAAAAGAAAATGTTGGAAATTAATTGAATTTAAATTGTAGGTTACTATTCAAGTTTTGCGTATTCCTATTTTCTGCAACTCAACCTAGACTAAAAGGGAAAAAAAAAAAGGGCAATCCTAATTGCATCAAGATTAATATTCTTCTTTGTCTTTTTTTGTTTGCAATCTAATTTTTTGAGTTTGGACTATTGCAAATAATTTTTTATTGAGCTTGTTTAAGTTCAATAAAGAACTTAAAGAGAAAACTAAAAAGTGGAAAATGGCAAAATAATGTGAGCTTATAAGAGAGTAAAAGCTATATTTGAGTAAGCACGAGTGTGAGTGCTATCAATCTTGAGTGGAGACATGTAAGGGAATGTTTGTGAGGTTTTTTAATTTTGTTTTGCAAGTTATTAAGTATGTCTCAAGACAAAAATTAGTTTATTTTCCATTATTCTCAGAAAAAGATGTACTTTAGACTCTTCTTTAAGTCCTTAGAACTGAAATTTGAATGCTTGGAATTAAGGCTTGATGAGGTAAATGAGAGAATAGATACAGTTGAATCTAGTTCACAACAAAGATATACACTTAAAGCGTATTATGTACAACAAAGAGAGATGAATCCATATAGATATGCTGATGAAGATGATTATAGGGAAGACCTAGATGAAGAAGATCTTGTTTCTTATATTAATTTAAGAAGATTTAGATGAGGGAATAGAAATAGAGAGGTTAGATATGGAGATAAGAATGATAAGAATTTAGAAAATATTAAGTTAAAGATTTTATCTTCCCAAGAAAAAAATGATCTTGAAACTTATTTAGAATTGGAAAAGAAAGTGGAATTGGTATTTGATTGTCCCAACTACTCTAAATGAAAAAGGTAAAGTTAGCTACCATTGAACTACTGATTATGTTATTGTTTTGGTGGGATCAACTTGTTTTGAATAGGAGGCGAAATCATGAAATACTCATTAGGACATGGGAAGAGATGAAGTCTATTATGATGAAGAGATTTACTCCAAGTCACTACCATAAGAACTTATTTAGAAAGTTATAAAGCCTTACTTAAGGTTCTAAAATCGTTGAATACTACAATAAAGAGATGGAAATAGCTGTGATTCGAGCCAATGTAGTAGAGAATCGAGAAGCTATTATGGCCAAATTCCTAGTTGGCTTGAACTATGATATTGCAACGTGGTAAAGTTAAAACTTTATGTTAAATTGGATGATATAGTGAATATGTCCATAAAAGTGGAGCAATAATTGAAGAGAAAAGGTTCCACACGAATTAGGCAAAATTCAGGATCTTTTTCAACATGGAAATCGAAATGGAGTAAAAAAAATGAATTGCATCAAGTCAAGGTAAATTTAATTCCCAACCTACTAGAATTAGAGATATAAAATATTTTAAGTGTTTTAGAGCAGACCACATTGCATTTTAACGTCTAAACAAAAGAGCGATGATTTTAAAAGATAATGGGGATATTGAGACTGAAGGTGAATTTGATGATGAGTTCATGCAACTTTTAAGCACATAAGTGGTGTTGAATATTAGGTTTATGGAGAGCTTTTGGTTGCAAAAAGTTCTCTTAGTGTGCAAAAACATCTTTCATACTTAATGTCATGTCAATAATAAGGTATATTACATAAATATTGATGGAGGAAGTTTTATTAATGTGACACTAGCACCAATTTAGTTGAAAAATTAAATTTGACAACTTTGAAACATCATAGGCTATATAAACTACAATAAGTAAATGATTATGGAGAAGTTAAAGTAAATAAACTAGTGCTTGTCTTAATTAAAAAGTATAAAGATTTGGTTACCGTGTGATATAGTTCTAATGCATGCAGGACATATTCGTTTAAGGCAATCAGGGCGGTTTAATAAACATGTTATTCATGATGGTTATACCAATAGATACTCTTTCATCCTTAATGAAAAAACCCATTACTCTTACACCTTTATCATTAAGACTAGTGTATAATGATCAAGTGAGGTTAAAAAGAGAAACCGCCTTGAAAAAGAAGAGTGAGAGATCAAAATCAAGAGGGGCTAAACTAAAAGAGAAAAGAGAGTGAAAATGGAAAGAAAGTTTCAGTTAGCGAGGAATGAAAAGATAGAAAACAGATAAATTTATATGCAAATAGGAGTAATATTAGAAGAGCTTTAATTTTAAAACAGCCTATGATTGTACTTCTATACAAAGAGGCTTGTTTAATTACTAATAAAGTTAATAATTCTTTGTCTAATGTTATGATTTCTCTTTTACAAGAATTTGAAGATGTATTTGTTGGGATAAAATCATGTTCTTCAATTTTTCAATTAAAAATTTTTAGGACCGATCTCATACAATATATAAGAATTAAGTAATTTAGAAATTTGTACCTTTGATGATTTGAGAAAACTAACAATTGAGAGTAACAGTATTTCCCAAAGAGATACCTAATGGTTTATCACCAATAATAGAATTAAGCATCCAATTGACTTTATATCCAGAGCATTGATTCGAAATAAGCCAACCTATAAAAGCAATCCTGAGAAAATAAAGGAACTTCAAAGGAGGGTGAGTGAGATTATCGAGAAAGGGTATGTGCGTGAAAGCACGAGTCCTTGTACGTTTCCAGTGTTGTGTGTGCCGAAAAAGGATGGGTCATGGAGATGATATGTTGATTGCCGCGCTATCAACAATATCACTATAACGTATAGACATTTAATTCCTAGATTATAGGACATGCTTTATGAATTATATGGTTCTTATATTTTTTTCCAAAATTGATCTTAAAAGTGAATAACATCAAATTAGGATGAGAGAAGGTGATATGTGGAAAACTACATTTAAAGCAAAATATAGCTTATATAAGTGGTTAGTTATGTTGAATTGATTAAGAAATGCACTAGCACTTTCATGTGATTAATAAATCATGTTTTGTGTGCTTTTATTGTAAATTTATGGTTATGATATTATGATTTTATAGTAAAAACTTAAACGAAGATGTTGAACATTTAAATCTTGTTTTAGATGTTTTAAGAGAAGAAAATTTGTTTGTTAACCTTAAAAAGTGAACCTTCTGACAGATTAGCTTGTATTCTTGGTTCTGTTATTAATACTAAAGGAATTGAGATGGATGATGAAAAGGTAAAGGAAATTTAATATTAGAAAAACCCACAATTGTGAGTAATGTTAAAAGCTTTCATCGATTGGCTAGTTTTTATAAAAGATTTGTGAAAAATTTAGTAGTTTAGCTATATCTTTGATTGAAGTAATTAAGAATAACATGGGTTTTAAGTGGTGGAAGTACAATAAATGGAATTTAATTTGATTAATCTTTGCTTCCTTTACCAAACTTTGCTAAAACTTTTGATATTGAATGTGATTATTTAAGAACAGGTATTTAAGCTATTCTAATGCAAGAAAGTTGTCCCAATGCATATTTTAGTGAAAGTTAAGTGAGGCAACCTTAAATTAACCTACATATGACAAAGAAATGTATGCATTAATTAAGGCTTTGGAAACTTAGGCAGCACTATCTTTATTATGCAAGGTAAGGAAAACATTGTGGCTGATGCATTATCTTGAAGGTATGGCATACTTTCTACCTTAGTGCAAAGTAAAGACTTTCTATCAACCATAACATAGTAAAGTATAGACATTCTATTCCTAGATTAGATGATATACTTGATGAATTATATAGTTTTTGTGTTTTTTTCTAAAATTGATCTTAAGAGTGGATATCATCAAATTAGGATAATAAAGAATACAAGGATCCTTGCTATTACGATGATCAAGATGAATAACATACGTATTATATATCTCATCTATATACATCTTGACTACTGATGAAAACTTCATCCTCAATATTATAGATCAAATAACTGATCTTAAGGTCAAAAGGCGATACCTCCAGCAGTATATCAAGTATTATAAAGGAGGCAAGCAAACTGCTTCCCTGTTACTAAGGTAATCTATCTGTGCAATTTCATCCTCCTCTATTCGGTTTATTATTGATATGGTTCAAAAAGATTCCTTTCGTGAACCTGATATGTATGAGCTCAAGTCCAACATTAACTACGTAAAAAAAGAGCTATTGAAGTAAAAACTGAAGCCGCTTCTTTATCTGGTAAGGTTAATAACCTTGCTCTTAGGGAAGATGAAGGTAAAGGTGAAGAAAAAGAAAATGCCAATAGTGATTATAATCCATACGAAGAAGATATAGACAAAAAAAAAAAAACCAGAATTGTCACATATATTAGAGGATTTAATAGGAAAAATCCAAATTGTAGATATCACCAAAACAAGTGAAAGTATTGGTTCTATATTAAAGAAATTAAGAATAGCAGATGTGATAAGATGGTGACTTAAAATTCGTATAAAAAAGTCGATAAAAGTGATAGAAGATTATGTCTTTGATGCTGTAGCTTTGATCGATTTAGGAGCTTATCTAAATTGCATCGCAGAAGGGTTGATTTTATCAAAATACTTTTCAAAAAAACTATCTATGTTTTAAATACTACCTATAGGGGAAAATTGCTTTTAGATAACAAGCTTTTAAGGGTAATGGTTTGCTCTTAAGGAATATGCCTTTAGACCCCCATCATTCTAGTGAAAAAACTCCTCTAAAAAGTCATTCTTGTATCTCCATTCCTAAATATGCTTTATCTACTAATAATTGATGCAAAAAGGATAAGAGTAAATATTGAGGTGGATGAAGTTATATTTGATTTCATAGAAGAACAAAACTGGCATGAAATTCATTGCCTAAATAAGAGAATAAGAAACAAGGAGAAATTTCCCTTTTTATCTTAAAAAAAAAGTCCAGTAGAAAGTTCTTAAAGAAAGGTTTAATTCTACAAATATACAAAAAAAAAATTCTTGAAAAGGAAGTTTGTTCCAATCACCTAAATTCTTTGTGAGAAAGAAATAAACAATCACATGAGTCTTCCATAAGAACGAGAATTTAAAGAAAAGGACATTACAACTAAAGTAAGACCAATTCAAATGAGCAATATACATTTAGTGCTATGTAAGAAGAAAATAATAGAATGTCTTAATAAGAATATAATTTGAAAGAGCTACTCTCAAAGATCTTACCAAACCTTCTATGTAAAAAACATAACTAAACTTGAAAGAGGAGCTCCATGACTAGTTATCAATAACCAGCCTTTGAATAAAGTCCTTGGATGGATAAACTATCCAATTTAGAAAAAAAAAAAAGGAGACTTATTAAAAAGGCTTTATGGAGCAAAAGTTTTCTCTAAGTTCAATATAGAAAGTGGAAATTGGGAAATTTAAATTGTTCGAAAGATCGGTATAAGATAGTTTCGCAATCCCTTTTGCCCATTATGAATGAAATATCTTGTCATTCGAGCTGAAAAATGAGCCATCAGAATTCCAATGTATAATGACCTATATATTTAATCCATACATGGATTTTATTATCTTTTATATTGATGACATTAATATCTTCTAAAGACATTGAGCAACATTGGAAGCATCTCCACTACTTTCACAAAATGAATAAAAGAGAAAGGCTGGTTGTGTCCAATAGGAATTTATAACTCTTCCAAACCAATGTTAGATTCCTTGGCCATAATATTGGCAATGGCTACCACTCCAATTAATAAAGCTATAGAATTTGGAGCAAAATTTCTTGATGTGATTAGAGAAAAAAAAAACAACTACAAAGGTTTTCGGGGGATCTCAATTATATTGAAAACTTTTACAAAGAATTAATTGTTGAAGACAAACTTGTGCATGCCAGGCTAAAAAAGAACCCCTCGGATGGGATCGAAAATGTAAAGAAGTTGTCAGAAAGATTATGTTTAAAGCAAGACAATTACCTTGCTTGAAACTTCCACATCCTATAACCCCTAAAATTGTTGAGATAGATTTAGGGTATGGAGGAATTCTTAAACAGAAAACTAATGGCAAATAATAGTTGGTTCGATTCACTTTTGGTATTTGGAACTCAACCCAGCAAAATTATGTTACAATTAAGACTTGTTACGCTGTAGACTCAATTATGTCAATCAAAAAACAAAAATTTTCTTATGTAAATTAGTAAATGTAAAATTCGATACAAGTAATATGATGATTAGTAAAGTATTGTCCAATAAATATTTTATATTCTATTAGCTACCAAAATTATTATTCTAACAAAAATTTATTTGAAGAATTGATTAAAGACAATTTTGATTGAGAACTAAAAGTATATAAAGCAACTAAAAATTGAATAAAAATGCAAGCAATAATAGAAACTACTAACAGATTAAGACAACTAGGACATCCGACTTCACTATAACCAATCTAATTTAATCCTCCAACTAGGCTATTAAAGATTGTTACCCATATTAACAGTGAATTTTCCTAACTATTCAATATCCTTTTTCGAGCAACATAAAAAATACCCTGACATATTAGCTTACTATATTTTTATGTGAATTTAAATATGCTAAGATTTATTAAGCTCGATGGAAATACTTTAAGCACAATGATGAATAATCAATCAGGGAATAATAAACTCAAAATAACACAAATTTATGGAATTAATTACTCATAGTTAGGCTATGACATGACTCAAAAATGTTTTATAAATTTCAAATAAAATAGTATCTTTTTATAATATAGCTTAGTAAGTTCGAGGTCAATCCATAAAAGAAAGATTCGATTTGTTTATTGTAATTTATTTAAGAAAATTAAATTAAATTAAAAAATACAAAACTCAATTTGAGTACAAATATGGAATTAAATTAGCTAGGTTTATGGATCCACTATTAGTAGTAAATATAATTTAATAAATTCTTTTAATCATATTTCTTTATTGCTCAAGAGATTAGTTGTATAAATTATTATTATTTTTCATTAATTTTATTATAGATTAAGTACTTAGTGTACCAAAATTTAACTTGTCTACAAGAAGTCAAAATACCATTTTACTATACTTTATATTAAGATATTAAGAATTTATTGTGCCAAACTCCTTTGTTTATGTACAACAAATTAAAATTTTCAAATATAAAATATAGATAATATTAATTAAAAATATACTTTACTTAAATCATAGTTTTCTATTAAGAGTTTCATCTTACCCTAACTTATTATTATTTAACCTAACATAATTGAAATAAAAATAATTATTAATATTAAATTATCATAAAAATAGAAATAACTAAAATTAAAAATAAAATAAAATTTATTTATTAATTCAGTAAATATTACAAAGAAAATGAGAAGAAGAAATTAGGGGAGAAAGAAGTGAAGAAAGTGGTGTAGAAATGTTTGTCACCGCTCTTCTCTATTTATATTAATTTATAATTAATCCACAATATACACATAAACAAAGCCAATTAAATTATACCCTTACATTTATCCCACTAACTAAATATAAACCTAACCCAATCTACTCAAGTATATTCACTCACAATCACCATACGTAATATAGTAGAAACTTATAATTTTACAATTACTATACTTAACAAGGTAAAAACTTGTAATTTTACAATCAAAAGTCATAGATCATCTTTGTGTCTACGTCTTTATAGCGATTCACGGATTACTGTGACACCGCTTAGGCGTAGGGATGTTAGACGATTATGGAGTTCATCGTGATCAAATGATGATGCCGTGTAGGTTTATGTAAAATGATGATACTGTGGAGGCATGCGCCGGTCATCGGTAATAGTGACAAAACTCTACGGCGTGGGGTGCCTGTCAGTTATCGATCGTTGTGACAAGTTGTCAGGGCATGGGGCTGCCATGCTTAGGTTTGTTATGCTCGAGCTCTGGTCTCTTCCTATTCATGGTGGTTCATAACGCGACCAGGACTCGCTCGGTGGTTGAGGATCTTTGTGACCTTACTCGAGATGGGAACATCCGAACCCAGTGAGCTTAGAACACTTGACCCCAACCAGCTTTGATACCGAGCAAGGGTGTCTTCGTGCTAGCATTCTCCAAACATCAGTCCCCCAGTTTTTAGTCTTGAGAGTGAAACGAGATAAGACTAGAAATTACTTGTTCGAGCAGGTTTTCTCCCCTGTTTACTTTTTTCACGTTGAGCTGTCCGCCTCTTCTGTCACTTCGCATTTAATGTGAGCCGCGTGGGCTAATCTGGACCACTCGTTTTAAATTTGAAAAGGCGGTTACCTGAACAGTCACTCCCCCTTGAGTAACGTGCCGTCTGTTGGCGTAACTTGCTTTCCTCTTTATAAATCCCTAATTTCACTGCTTTGCACTTTTTTATTTCCACACTTTGCTCAAAACAGAAAGCCCGCCGCCTGCAAGTGAAATCAATCTTCTCCATTGTTGTTGTCACTACTCGCGTCCTTCAGATCCAGTTTCAGGTGTAAACTCTTTGACTTCTTCTCCTCGTTCTCGTCTTTTTTGTTTTATGAGTTTTCATTTTCCACTTGGTAGACTATGTTTCTAGGAAAAATGTCCGCCACACAGCAACCCCGCAGGATGTCCCCTAAAGAATCATCTTCTTCTAGTGGCTCCGAGGCCAATAGGGGGGTTATAGGGAGAGACCCAAGTCTCGAAGAGGTTGCTCGCCCTACGGGAGATGTCGTTGGGCCCAATGTTATAGAGGAAAACCGGCCACATAAAAGGCAAAGGACTGGCTAAAGGTTGGAGGCCGATTCATTTGCTATAGACTATATGAGGTGTGAAACCTCGCACCAGGATCTAAATCGACTTAGGGCCACTTACCACATCCCTGCCAATATTGACCTTCGTCTCCCTGGCAAGAACAACACCCCTAGCCGCCCTTCTCGAGGGTACGTCACCCTCTACCTTGAATGTTTTAGGTGGGGTGTTAGGTTGCCCTTACAACCCTATGTTGCTCAGGCAGAGCTGAAGTTGCTTATAGACATCGCCATAGATAACGCGAGCTCGTGTAAAGAATTATTGACTCATCATAACTTTGTCGAGTTCGGCTTAGCATCTGAGGAGAAAGACATGAGCAACATCCTCACCCGGTTGAAGAAGCGCGAGCCTGAGCAGCTCCTCTGCTCCACCTAAGAGGTCCAGAGTTGACCTCATTGCCTCATCGGTCAGGGTTCTTCCTGCTACTTCGAAGAGCGAGAGAGCAGCCGGAGAAGCTCCCGGGAGCTGTCATCCATGTTAAGCCCAGATCGGCACGCTCCCGTGAGCACGTCGATTTCGTTGACCCCTCGTCAGAGAGTTCACCAAGCACGTGGGGGAAAACTTAGTGGAAGAGTTGGAGTACTTTAGCCTGAATGAGCTGGTTAATGCCTTTCAGCTCTCCTCTTGCCAAGCTACTGCTGCTGCCATCGCCTTTAAGACAAAGGCTCTAAATTTCAAGAGACAGATTAGGGCTGAAAACCAGAGCTTGAAGAATCAGGTAGAGCAAGGAGAGAAGGAGAAGACAAAACTCTATGCTAAAATCTCCACCTTTGAGGAGAAAGCAGCCCTGGCTGAGTCTAAGGCTTTCCAGCTCGAGAAGGAGCTGTCCATAGTCCGAGATGAAATCGTGAATGCCTGGAAAGATCTCGATGTCCAGAGATTTACTTTTGAGAAGACCATGGATGTAAAGACTTCTCACCTTCAGAATAAAGTGGACTCCTTGGGGAACCAGCTTACAGAGGAGTACAACAAATGGCTAATATTCTGCTATGAATGTATCATGTTCGTCTTGGGTAAGGAATACCCCGAGCTGGATATGTCTAAGCTCGAGGCGGACGTGGATGCTTATATGACTAAGCAGGATACTAGGAGCCAGGAGCCAAGGGATCCATCTTCTCACGCGGAAGTAACTGCTGCAAGGCCTGGAGAGGTTGCTTTTCTAACCGAAAAAGCTCAAGCTGTTCCCACAGCCGAGAAAAACCCTCAGACTGCTTCCTCTTCCCAAACCCCTGCTCCACCTGCTAGCTCGAGCGCCTCGACTCCTTGGTGGCTCTTTTGATTTCTTTTTTTTTTTTTTTATACTTGTATTGTAACCTTCGACAATTTGAGTTAAATAAAATAAAGAGAACATATTCTCCACATTTGTCTTTACATATTTAATCTATTCTAAATTCTTTGTGAGGTAAATTTCCAGCGGGCTTTGAGTTTTTCTTTATCCTTAGGACTCTGGCTTACTCTGCTCGTTTTGCTCAATTGCCATGACATGAACAACTTGACTTACCCCTTATGAATTTCAGCGGTTTTGCCTTAACCCGGGCAAGCTTTGAAAAGTCAGGTCATAGTCCCTTTTGGGCGAGTTTATCTTGCTCGAGTCCATCCTGGCTGTGCTTGGCTCTTTGTCTCGCCTTGAGTTAGGCTTTCAGACTTGTGGCCTTCAACTATTCTTCGCGAGCTTATCCTACTAGAGCCTTCTCTTGGCTATGCCTGGCACTTTGTCTTGCCTTAGGTTAGGCTTTGAGACTTGTGGCCTTCAGCTATTCTTCGCGAGCTTATTCTGCTCGAGCCTTCTCTTAGCTATGCGCGGCACTTTGTCTCGCCTTATGTTAGGCTTTGAGACTTGTGGCCTTCAGCTATTCTTCGCGAACTTATCCTGCTCGAGCCTTCTCTTAGCTATACCTGGCCTTTGTCTCGCCTTATGTTAGGCTTTGAGACTTATGGCCTTCGGCTTTTCTTTCGCGAGCTTCTCTTACTCGAGACTTCTCTTGGCTATGCTTGGCACTTTGTCTCGCCTTAGGTTAGGCTTTGAGATTTACGATCTTCGGATTTTCTTTCGTGAGCTTCTCTTACTCGAGCCTTCTCTTGGCTATGCCTGGCACTTCGTCTCGCCTTAAATTAGGCTTTGAAACTTATGGCCTTAGTTTTTATTTGTTTTCATAAGCTTTAATTTGCTCGCATTGGATTAATTTTGGAAGTATTTTTCTTTTTTTTATTCATGTACAAGATTTTACACACTTCTATTCTGAGAAAAACTGAGTATCAATGCTTATAATACAAGAGAACTTACTGAAAATACTTCATCAGATGCCGTGCATTCCATGGCCTTTTAACTTCTCGTCCATCCGAATAAGATAGCCTGTATGCCCCCGGACCTGCTACTTGCGAGACTCTATAAGGGCCCTCCCAATTCAGGCCTAACACCCCTTGCCTAGGATCTTTAGTGTTCTGGTTTATTCTTTTAAGTACCTAGTCCCCCACCTTAAATCGAGGGATGTGCACGTTCTGGTTCTAGTAGCGGGCCACCCTCTGCTGATATTTTGCCACCTTCATTGCTGACCTTTCCCTTATTTCCTCCAACAGGTCTAGATTTGCACACATCTGCTCGTTATTCTGCTCCTCATCGAAGTGCTTCGTCCGATGTGTACTATATCTGCTGGGATCACTGCTTCATGTCCAAACACCAAGGAAAATGGCGTCTCCCTTGTAGTGGTTTTGTGTGTTGTCCTATAAGCCCACAATACACCAGGCAGCTCGTCAACTCATGCTCCTTTCTACTCTCCTAGTCTGGTCTTAAAGAGATGCTTTATAGTTTTGTTCACAGCCTCCACTTGCCCATTTGCCTGTGGGTGTGATGGCGAGCAGAACTTCAGCTCTATCCCCATGTTTCTGCAGAAGTCTCTGAACTTGTTGTTGTCGAACTGCCTTCTGTTATCCGTGACCAGCGCGTGGGGGATTTCATACCTGCAAATCATATTTTTCTAAATAAAGTCAGTGGTTTTGCTTTTTGTAATACTGCTCAAAGCTTCCACTTCAACCCATTTAGTAAAATAATCGATTGCCACCACGACATGTGTTGCAGATGCTCTTTCTTTTGGCAGTGGTCCGATCAGATCAATCCCCCATTAAGCAAATGGCCACGGTGAGTTCATTACTGTAATGCTCTTTGGTGGTTGAGCTATGTGGTTGGCGATGCTTTGGCAACTCTTGCAGCTTCTGGTCTTTTTTTGTGCATCCCAGTGCATCATAAGCCAGAAGTACACTTACCTCAAGACTTTAAAAGCTAGGAACCTTGCACCAGAGTGGTTTCCACAAATCTCCTCGTGTACTTCCCTGAGGACTTAGTAAGCCTCCTTCTCATCCAAATAGCATAACAGTGGTAGGGTGTATCCTTGTCTGTACAAAATCCCATCGATCAGTGAATACCTTACTGCTTGGCACCTCAGCTTCCTCGCCTGCTTCTTGTCGGCAAGTATTGTCCCTTCCATAAGGTAGGAGATAATTGGGACCTCATCACCTTGTCCTCATGCTCGATGCTTGAGTTGGTCTTGATCTCCACGAGAATTGACTTAGGCATTTTGGGGTCTAATACAATAGCCATCTGTGCTATCATATCTGCTCAAAAGTTTTCCCCCTTGCAATTTGTTCTACTTCTACAGCTCAGAACTTCCCTACTAATCGCCTTACCTTCCGAAGGTAGGCCTCCATCTTCTCGTTTTTTGCTTGGAAGCTTTCATTGAGTTGGTTTGCCACTAACTGAGAATCTGTTCGCACTTTCACCTCCTCCGCTTTCACCACTAATGCAAGCTTCAGTTCGGCAATGACGGCCTCGTACTCAGCCTAGTTGTTAGTGGCCTTGAACTCGAGTTTCACATCATATTGTATTTCTATTCCTTCTGGGCTGAGAAGTACTACTCCCGCTCCAGCTCCTTAGTCTCTAGACGATTCATCTATTATGATTGTCCACACTTTGCCGGGAACGTGTTCCCTCGTTGTCTGCTTGTCATTTGCACCTTTATCTGACTCTGTGCATTCAGCCACAAAGTCTGCCAGGGCTTATGCCCTAATTGTCCTCTGGGGCTGGTAGCTGATGTCAAACTCGCTGAACTCTATTGACCACTTTACCAACCGACTCGAGGTCTCTGGTTTGTGTAGGATTTGCCTAAATGGCTGGTTCATCAGTACTATTATTGAGTGTGCTTGGAAATAAAGCCTCAACTTTTGAATTGCTGTTACTAATCCGAGCACTCATTTCTCAACCAGCGAGTACTGAGTCTCAGCCTCCAACAAAATTATACTCGTGTAATACACAAGGTGTTGTATCCTTGATTCTTCCCCTATCAACACTGAGCTCGTTGCCCATTGTGACATAGCCAGGTACAAGTAGAGCACATCTCCTGCTCGTGAGGTTGACAGTAATGGGGCTTTCAACAAGTACTCTTTCAATTGTTGGAATGCCACCTCGCATTCTGGTTTCCACTTCATTTTCCTCCCCTTTTTCATCTCCTGGAATAAGACATAGCACTTGTCCGTTGCTCAGGAGATGAACCTGTTCAGGGCTGCCAGCTTACCCGTAAGATTCTGTATCTCGTTTAGAGTGCGCGGGGACTTCATCTCTACTATCGCTCTTATCTTTTCTGGGTTGGCCTCAATTCCTCTGTTACTAACTATGAAACCCAAAAATTTCTCCGAATCCACACCAAAGGCACACTTCTCGGAGTTAAGCTTCATCTAGTACTCCCTCAAGAGTGCGAAGGTCTCTTCTAGATGCTTGACATGTTTTTCTGCATCCTTGGACTTCATGATCATGTCATCGACATACACTTCCATTGTGTGGCCAATCAGGGGTTTAAAAATCTTATTCACCAGCCTCTGATACATAGCTCCCTCGTTCTTCAAGCCGAAGGGCATGACCTTGTAGCAGAGTAGACCCTAATTAGTGATGAAGGTTGTGCATTCTTCATCTAGTCCAAACATGAGGATTTTGTCGTAGCCGAAAAATGCATCCATAGAGCTGAGTAGGCCGTGTTCGTCTTGAGTTAACTAGCTGGTCTATCTTTAGCAATGGGAAATAGTCATTTAGACAGACTTATTTCAAATATGTGAAATCCACACACATCTTCAATTTTCCACTTGCCTTCTTCACTAGTACCACATTAGAGATCCATTCGGGGTAATTGACCTCCCTTATGAACCTTGCTTTCAAAAGCTTCTCCACTTCGCTGTTTGTGGCATCATATCTTTCCTGGCTGACGCACCTCCTCCTTTGTTTTACCAGCTTCGCGTCCCTTCTCACTACCAGCTTATGGCATGCTACCTTTGGGTCAATCCCTGGCATGTCTTCATGCGGCCAGGCGAACACATCAGAATGTGCTCGCAAGCATTCGACCAGGCTTTTCCTCAGTTGCTTGCTAATACCCGAGCTGATCTTAGCATTCCTCTCTTGGTCGTCTAGCCTTATCAAAATCTTTTCCAACTCTTCAACGGGCACTTGTCTCCCTTTCTTCGACTCACTCCTCGCGTCTAGTAACGTCACTTGCATCGCTTCCTTTGCTACTGTGACATAACAACTTCTCGCGACCCTATGATCGTCCTTAACAACCCCTACTGCTCCATTCACACGGTATTTCAGTTACAAGTAGTGGGTGGACATCACTGATTGGCTGATCTTCATGTAATACCTTCCCAATATTACCTGGTAAGGGCCGACCTCGTCCACAACCACGAAGTCCAACATCATATTCTTCTCAAAGGGCTTCGAGCCTATAGTCATTGGCAGATTTACAATCACCAGAGGGGTCAGCCTTCCTCTACCAAACCCTTTCAAAGATGTGCTCGTGTGCTCGAGCCTTACATCTGCTATTCCCATCTCATCGAGGGTGGACTTCAAGAGAATGTCCACTGAGCTCCCTGAGTCCACCAAAATCTAGTTGAGCTCCCTATTCGCGACATTTGCCTTTATAACCAGGGCATCCTCGTGGGGGTATTAGACCCCCTCCTCATCCTCCTCCGTCTACATGATTGGAACTTGTCGAACTCTGGCTTTCTTCGCAGCAGGCGCAGTGAGCAGAACTTCCCTACTAGCAGAGGCATATCTGATGTAATTCTTCCTGACTTTGTTTGAATTCCCTGCTATCGTCAGCCCTCCTGCTATCACCCTCACAGTAGATGGTTCGCGGTCTATATCACAGGCTTGACCATCCTCTACCTGTTGCCGCTCGACTACTGGGTGCCCTCTTTCAATGAATTCGTCTAAGTACTGGTTTCTTACCAAATCTTCCACTAGGTTCTTTAGGTCACGGCACTGAGATGTTAAGTTCTTTAGGTCACGGCACTGAGATGTTAAGTGGCCATGATCTTTGTGGAATCGGTAAAACCTGCTCCTGTCCCTCCTATTTGCGAGTTTGGATATTGGTGTCGGGGAACACAACAGACCTCGTTCCTCTACAACATAGAACATCTCATCAAGTGACACATTTAAAGGGGTGTATTGCCTGTAGGTAAGACTTTGGTCAATCATCTACATGTCCTATCCTGGGAAAGTTTCCCATGATTTGAGGCAATGGACGGTCGACTGCATTGTTGCTCTATATGGGCTGATTTGTGGGGGGATTACAGGGCGGGTTGCCACTTTTTAGGGACCTGCGGAGTGGAGCGAAACCCAGTCGTGGCTGGGGGCCCTCTGGTATGGGTTTTAGGGAGCAACCCGGTCCCTTATTCCTCTAGAAGCCGACGAGCCTCGAGCAGGCCCTCTTTCTCCTTGTGTTTCGCTCCGCTGCTCTGCTCGCTTATTAACTTTGCAGCTTTTTCTTCCTCGATGACGATGTCCATCTTCATTTGTTCGTAGGCATTGAAGTATGAGCGGATCGAGGGACTCCGCAAGTTGTACTAGGGTCCTCCTATCTTCACCCTCTCCTTCAACCCTCTCAATGCCTGGGGGTGATTGAATGCCCCGATATCTAAGACCGCCCGGTGGTACCTCTTGATGAACTCTCGGAGGGACTCCCCCTCCTTCTGTCTGATCTCAACTAACTCCATCATGTCATCTTCGGGAGCTACTGCCCCCCGAAACTACTCCGAATGCTCAAAATGCTCCCCTCGGTAACTTGCGGTACCATTCCCTTGCTCTCCCCTCCAAAGCAAGCGGGAAGACTCTACTCTATGTGCACTAGCGGGTCATTCTTCATTGAAAATTTCAAGTCGGGAAAACGAAAATCTCTAGGGATTGTGACACCTATGATTTCCTCTGAAAGTGGGATTCATTGTCCAGCATGATCCTCCAACTTGGTGTTCTTCCGTTTCCCCCAAGGTCTTCAATGACCTGTGCCAACCTGCGTACCTCCCCCTCTAACTCCTCCGCACGGGAAAGGGGAGCCGTGTCCTGCAAGTGCTGTCTTGATTCTCTTTCCTCAAGGTTCGTCTCCTCCCTTCCAGCAGTGTTCTGCACTTTCTGCCTCTAGGCTCCATCTCCTGTGTTCCCCCTGCAGGAACATTCCCACGACTGGATTCAGGAACGTCATTACTTGCTCCCCTTTGTCCATTCCTGAGTTCTTGTAGGATGGACGTCAGTGTTTCCATTTGCTTTTCTATCCGATCTATCCTTTCTTGCATCTCTCTGTCTAGGGCCTCATTGGCCGCCTCCCTCAGAGACACCGATTCTTTGGGACTTACTCCTCTTCTGCTGTTTCCTCTCATTGTCACGTCATTTTTTGTATGTGCTGGGAATTCAGGCTTTTTGAACTGATCCTCACAAACGGCGCCAAAATGTTGATGCAGTTTTCTGGTCTTTCTCAAATAGTGAGGTTACCTCCTGGTCTCTGGTTGCTTGAGCAGAATTTTCGGTTGGTTCCTGCATTATTTCGTTCACTGAAGCGGTGGTGTCCTCCGATTTGTATCCACAGAAAAAGTATCAGGGGTCGTTAGTATTTTTTCCGGCGAAAATTCTCTGACGCTCAAGTTAGTAATCGGGTTGATTCTTTGTAAAATCTCTCTAGATCAGAGAGAAACTGGAAAAAAGAAGGTTGAAATAAATAAGGAATAAGAAAAGATCAAAATCCCTTTACCTCATTCTTTGTCTAATATTTATCCTCTCTTTTCCCGCCTTTACTTGGGCGTCACCCCTTGCATTTATTGTGTCTGCGTCTTTTTGACAGCTATGGGTTATAGTGGCACCACTTGGGGGTAGGAGATGTCAGACAGTTATGGGTTACTGTGATCAAATGATGATGCCGTGTAAGTTTATGTAAAATGATGATACTGTGGAGGCATGCGCCAGTCATCGGTAACAGTGACGAAACTCTACGACGTGGGGGTGTCTGTCAGTTATCGATCGTCGTGATAAGTTATTAGGGCATAGAGCTGCCATGCTTAGGTTTGCTCTGCTTGAGTTCTGGTCTCTTTCTGTTCATGGTGCTATTCATAACGCGACTAGGACTCGTTCGGTGGTTGAGGGTCTTTATGACCTTACCCGAACAAGATGGAACATATGAACTCGGTGAGCTTAGAACACTTAACTCCGAACAGCTTTGACACCGAGTAGGATGTATTCGTGCTAGCGATCAGGTATTCTGTTCTGGCGGGTTTGTCCTCAAACATGTCTGCTTGGCATTCCCCAAACATGATATATATTATAAAAGTATGATATACTCGTTATAAAATTATAGTTCTATCATCAATTAATGATAGTTTTGTGATAGAATTATTACATATTAAAAGTTTATGATAAATTCATGATAAACATTTTTTATTATCAAGAAATTATGATAAAAATATTATTTTGACCATATTTAACCGAATATTAATATATTATTTTATTGAAAATAAAAAATATCATTTCAGAATTTACTTAAATAGTATATCTTAAAAATTAAAATAATAAAAAAAATTTAAAACGTATAAATTTTTAACCTTCACAATTAGAGGACTCTATTTAAATAATTAGATTTTTAATCCTTATAACTAAAAAAACTCCACTCAATGATAAAGAACTCCTCTCCAATAATTAAACAATTAAAAAAAAATCAAAATGAAACACTAAACTCTATAAATTTTAATATTATAAATATTATAATTCAAACCTTTAATTTTAATATTATAAATTTAAAACTCTCCAATTAAATTACCCACTGGACTCATTGGTTAAAACATATAAAATTAAACAACAAAACGCTGCACTTTCTAAATATAGCCCTATCTTTCACTTGGTAAAGTTTACGATTTGCCTCTCTTTTCTCTCCAAGTAAATAAACTCTCTCTCATTTGATTTTTCTTTAATCCGTAAGCCACAATCACCAAAAAATACCAATTAGATCAATTCTCTTCATGTTCAATATGCTGCAAAACCCAGTTACTTCACTTTATTCATTTTTAGTTTCTCTAATTAACCCTATATCACTAGCTATTAATTGAAACCCTAAATCACAATTTCCATTCACTGTTTGCTTCAGTTTGCTGCAGTAAGGTTAGTTCTCCCTTTTACTCGCTTTAATTCATTGTATGTTTATTTGAAATGGTGGAAAATTTTGGTTTAGGATTTTGGTTTTTCTGGTAGATAAGAGCTGAGAGGATGCATGTAAACAATCACCATGATTCGATTGTTTGATTAACTCTTTATCGCTGTCGGTCATTAAAACCCTAAATCACCATTTCAGTTCCCCTTTTAACTTGATTTTGCAGGTGTAAGTTCAGTTTTCCCTCTCTCTCTCACTCACTTTTGTTCATATGTTATATGAGTTGGTTTTTCTGATTTTTTTTGGGGATTTGGTTTTTCTTTTTCTGTTAGCGTGGTATTTTTTTATGCTTACTCTGTTTGGTCCAAGTGTTTGCCTAACATACATCCACTTTCCCATAAAGAGTGTTTACTTTGAATAAGCTCAATTTCTGGAACGAATGTGATAGTAATGTATATTATTTTGGGATCTATGAGGAAGTAAATATAGTAATGCTTTTTTGTTTTGCTCATTTAATTTGCTGGATTTAATGGTGCCATTGGATTTTTAGTAGTAGCATTTTGTTGACAATCAATTTGATGTCAGCTACCCACGACATCTATTGCTATGCTTATCAATAAACCTACTAATTATACTTGGGAGTGGGTCAGTTATCTTGTTAATTTACTTGTTCCATCCTTTTATATATGACTAGCAAACTGTTTGTAAAAGAGAAAAAAAAAAGTGCGTTTGCTTGTTTGCGCTTGTATATAAGTGAGTTAAAAGAAAAATAGAATGGAAGCGGATTATGAATGGGAGGAATGTGTGAAAGTATTTGTGAAAATGTTAGCTGTAAGTGATAAGGTCTCACTTTAGGCTTTGCTAATGATTAGCATTTAGACAATTATATATTGAAGAAAGAAAAACTCATATGATGTTTGACATAAATTTGTTGGAACATTTTGCTTGGGAAAAAAAACAAATGTTGATTTGATGTCTTCGGATTTTTTAAGCTTGGTAAGTTCATTGCTCTGTTTAGTTTTCTTTTCTTCTGTTTAAAAAAATATTTTACATCTTTTTCTTCCTTGAAAGCTTAATTAATGTTCGAAGCCTAGTAAGTTCATTGCTATGTACTAATTTTCTTTTCTTTTTTGTTTCAAATAGTTTACATCTTTTGCTTTCTTGAAAGCTTAATTACAGATCAGTGAGTTTGATCTCCCTTGAACATACTAAATCAGTGATTATGCCTTTGACATAAGATGAGAAGATGGCACCTATTTGCAGTTATCTGTAAAAATCTTGTTTGTTCATTGAGTTAGCATGTCATTTGAATTATTACTTCTAACTGATAAATTTTTTGTTGAAATGGCTAGGAGTTTTCTAATTGCTAGGTTTAATGTTAACATATATAGGCTGTTGAGTGATGATTAATCACACATGCTTTGTGCCTTTATTCTCTTTAGCTATTATTATTTCAATATTTTAAGTTCCAGTTCTTATTTCAGGCTTGATGGAATATACTTATCTAAGAGCATGAAAATTTCTTCACTTGGAATTTTTTATAATTGGCCACTAACATTTTACAATCCATCACTCATGGATTGATAGCACAACTTTAAATTCTCTGATGTTTCTCTTACTCTAATAGTTGCTACGTTTATTTTTCGTAATTACATTTTTAACACTAATAAATCTAATCAAATAATTGAAGTCAAATAAATGAAGACAACTTACTGCTTGTGCAAGTTTATTGGAATCTAGTACTTATTGCTCTCATTATGTGCATTTACAATTTTTCTTCCATTACTTTGTCCATGTGTTTTTATTTCAAATTATAATGTATTTTTTTTTTCTATCAATGACACATTAGTTTGGGTTTTATTGTTTAAGTCACTTTATTCTAGTAGCATATGGTTTAAGTGGTCTCATTTTTTTTCTTTACACTATTTTATATCAATTTGGGATACCTTTTTTTATTGATGCACTGATTTTCTATTTAGGATTTTGGATTCTACCATTCCACCAACTAGAAAAGGAATAAAACCATTCGGATTCATGTGTCTAAGTTTGGTCTACCCAACAAATCCAAAGGCTGCAAAAAGATTTTGCTCGAAGAGAGTTGAGCTTATTCACAAGCGCTTGAAAAAAGCCAAAAATGGGCAACTCATTCTCTTGCCATAGAATCCTTTGTAAGTTTTCATTTAAAATTTTTATGGCAGTTTCTGAATTCATATTACTTTTACAACTGTTTGTTAACTCATGGTTTTCTTTTTTGCTTTTTTTTTTTTATTGCCTTCTTCTATTGTAGCTATCATTGGGTATTAGTTGTGCTTAATGTGGTAAAAAAGAAAGTGTTTTATATGGATCTTGTGCGGTCTAGTCCTAATACTTATTTAGAATCCTTAAAATGTACGTATGCCAATCCATTTCCTGAAATTGATATTTTAAGTTTTTTCAATATGATTAAGAAATAGCAGTTTAGTTTTATTTACAGTACCATGACACTCTTCACAGTGGAGGATGGTAAGGAAAAATGGAATTATAATACTAAGATGAGAATTGTGAATGTTAAAAAAAAGTAACCCCATAGAAACTATATGTGCCTAACGATTGAATAGCTTAACTAAAATGGATGGGTTTTGTATGAATTTTTTTTTTTTTTTTTTTTAGCATGAACAGGCTCTGAAACAAAATATCGTAAAATTAGTGTGTGGCTATTATGTGTTAAGATACATAAAGGAAATAATAGCAGATGTTAGTTTGTTAATGAACAATGTAAGTTGATAATGAGATATCATAACTTTCTTTTATTCCATATATGTGACATTGTTTTCGAAATTTGACAATAATAATCTTGTGATTAACAATTTAATGGAAAAAAACATACACTCAAGATGAATTAGATGAGGTTTGTTTGGAGTAGGCTAACCATTTTTCCGACAACCTTGTCACATCAGCAAAATGGTTAGTATGAGTATTAAACTATAAATATTAGTTGTTACAATTTGTTGAAATTAAAGTTATAGTTTTAAAATGACAATGGTTGCTGTTAAGGATTGTAGTGTACGTATTATTCATATGATAACATTAGGTATTTTGATTGATTCTGCATAGATTCGTTTGTTGGAATTGGGATAGAATGTTGCTAGGTATATGGCTGGAATTACAGTGCTATTGGAAGATGGTGGGTTGTTGAGTATGGGTCGGAGTTTTGTTGGGTATGTGGTTATAGGGGTATTGCTGTTGGAAGAGGGTATTGCTGTTGGAAGAGGGTATTGCTGCTGGAAGTATTGATGTTGGAATTTTTCCACTAATCTTTGGAAGTTTTGTTGGGTAACTTGGCTTGGTGGCTAGAATTTGAACTGCCTTTCTTGGAGTTTAATTGGAATTTAAATGTTGCTTTATATTTTTATTATTTTTTTTTCAATTTGGGATGTTTTATTATGTATTGGTGGTGATGACATTGGATACTAGATGTATTTGTTTTGAAATTAATTTGCTGGAGCGAACGAATGTTAATTAATGCTAATTTTTTTTTTTTTATGATATACATTTTTATTAATTAATTAAATTTGTAAATATGAATTCAAAAATAAATTATAATCATAATATATTTTTTTAAATAAACTTTATGACTGGAAATACCCATCATAAAGTCTGTCATAAAACATTTTTTGCCAAAATTGAATAATAAATTTACAAATAACAATTTAATTTCCTGCCAAAAATTTTAAAAAATGGTATGAAAATTTAAATAAATTTATATTTTAATTTAAATATACTTTTTCACAATAAATATTGTGTGACGGATATATGACCTTGAAATGCCATCATGAATTCATGACGGAAAATATTCTGTCATAAAATAATGATAGTGACAGAGATGACAGATGAACTATCTATCATGCACCCCCTTTTATGATAATTATTTCTCGTTATTTATTTGTCTTTTTTCTTGCAATGATTGCTTTTTGTTATATCTTGCATGTTTCTTTCAATTGAGTAGTTCTAATCACTTGAATCATTATGTTTAGTTTTATCTCTCGCTGCTGAAGAATCATAAAAGTATTGGGTATAATAGCTGTCTTCATCTGGTAAGTCTTACAAATCACTCACTTTTTATAATTTTCTAATATTATTGTGTTCTAAGTTTTACTTGTATTGACATTTTTTTAATTATTTACATGCACGGTCTTAGTTTTGTTTTTATTGCATAGATTATTTTGGAATCAATTGTTTGTTTATTTGACATATATATACTTTTGTTTTTTCTAATATGAAAGTGAAGTTTTGCAAAAATTTCAACGGCATGTCTTGTTGGCTTGCTGAACCTGCACATGTATTTAAGTGATTTTAAACAAATAGAACTTAGCTTTGTTGTGCAATTGGTGTTTTCAAATTGAACTTGAAAAATTTGAAGTTATTTTTACTATTTAATTAAATTTATTAGGCTAACAACATCTAATAAATGAACAAGAAAAAGTACATGATATGGACAAAACTTGGATATTTTGTGATAGATTGTTCAATGAGTATTTTGATGGTGATGATTTCTTGGAGTTTTCTATTCTTAATTCTGAAAATAGAATGTTGATTAGATGTCCTTGTACCTCTTGTTCTAATATGAATTTTTTTACTCTAAACAATTGTGGCTACATATGTTTAAAAACTGTTTTCTAGAAAAATATTTAGTTTGGAATTGGCATGGTGAGGTGGACCCTAAACCTACTGCTGTAAAGTGCCAAGACCAGCTATAAAATCAAGTTTAAATGCCAGGATTACAGTAATATAGGTGACATGGTTCATGATGCTTTTGAGTATTGTGACAGAGATCCTATTTCTTTTAAGGATATGCTTGAAGATGCGTTAAGCCCTTATATCTAGGCTCAAAGCATTCAAACCTATAAGGTTTAATGAAATTGTACAATATCAAAGGGCATTACGGCTAGTCTGACAGTGAGTTTTTAGCTTTATTGGAAGTCCTCAATGAGATACTGTTATATGATAATAATATATATAAGTTAATGTATGAGGCCAAGAAATAATGAAGATATTAGGCTTAGTAGGCTTAGATTATAAGAAAATACACGCATGTCCAAATGATTGCACTCTTTATAGGAATGAGATAAAAAATCTCAGTGAACACCGAAACATCTAGATAGCAAATAAGAAAATATGGATAAAAAGTAACTTAGAAAAAGGGTGTCTAAAAAGGTAATTCCCAGGTTCAAAAGAATCTTTCAATCACCACAAATTGCTGAGAACTTAGCATGGCAAGCTTTGCCACTCAGTAGATTCACTAGCTTAGCAGTTAATTGACAATAAATGGCCTAATTTTGCCCGGGAGTTGAGAAATCTTATGTTGGCTTTATCATCTAATAGGATTAACACATAGCACACTTAGCACGACTTATAGTTACTAACTTGTTTCGTTGATAACCTAAAATCTTCCTCCATAGTTGTGTATGAAGAGGAAGTTTATGATGTTGTCTCTATTGATATATGGCCCTAAACAACCTATAAATAATATAGATGTATACCTAGCACATTTGATTAAGGACTTGAAAACCCTATAGGATGTAGTTGTTAATGTGCTTAATGCATATAGGTAAAAAAAAACTTTTAATTTACGGGTTGTATTGATGTGGATAATTAGTGACTTCCCAGCATACAGTAACCTATCCGAGTGTACTGTTAAGGGATACTATGGTTGTCTAGTTTGTGGGATAAAACACAGTGCATGTTGACTACTATGTCGTAAAAAAATGTCGTATATGGGCCATAGTCGGTTTTTTGAAAACTCTCCTAAACCTTTGTTTACTGCTGAGATCTTAAACTTGGTGACTGCCATTGACACTATGTTTGGGGGAAAGGTCCTAAAAAAGTGAAAACAAGGTGACGGTGAAGGTAACTGAGATGTAGCTCGATTGTGTATAAAAAGAAATCAATCTTCTTTGACTTAGAATATTGAAAAACACTTGTTATTTCACTATTAATTATATGTGATGGACATTTAGAAGAAATTGTGTGAGAGCATTTATGGTACATTCCTTCATCGACTGGCGAAGACGAAGGATGGAATTATTGCTAAAAAGGATCTTTCACATCTAGAGCTCAGAGAGAAATTAAACATAGCATTTATTGCATTAGCTCATGATGAACAAAACAAAGTCCTACCCCCTACCCCTTGCATTTTAAGTAAGAAAGAAAAAAAAAAATAAAATGTTCTGTGAAAATTTGCAAGGTGTCAAAATTCCTAATAGCTATTGTTCTAACTTAAGAAATCTTATTTCAATGGATAATTGTCGTCTTCACAAGCTTAAGTCTCATGATTGTCATACTTTGATGCAATAACTACTACTGTTGGCAATTTGAAATTGTTTACTTGAAAATGTCTGATATGTTGTAATTAGGTTGTGTTTCTTTTTGAACTCATTGTGTTTTAAATTAGTGGAACCTGATTATCTCAAATCTTCCTTCTTCGATATAATGATCCATTTGACAATCCATCTAGTGGAAGAAGTTAGATTATATGGCCTGATTTACTTTCGATGGATGTATCCATTTGAGAGAGTAATGAAACCTAGGTTATGCTTGCAACCAAAATCATCCTGAAGGTTACATTGCAGAGTGCTATATTATTGAGGAAGCACTTGAATTTTTTGCTGAATACCTTTCAAATTGTGAATCAATTAGATTGCGCATTGATAGTCTAATTGATTTTACAGTCAAAAGACCACTAGGAGATCCAAATATTAAGGTGGTTCATTCCCTTACATTGGTACAAGCGCACAATGTATTATAGTGAACTCCCTTGAGATTCAACTATACATGAGTATATGACTAGAAAATTTTCTTAATTTATTTTCATTTTTTTTTTAATTTTCAATTCTATTGGTATAATTTCATAGAGCATTTGGCCTTATTACAATCAAAACACCCTCATTAATTAAAACAACCTTTATGGTTGCCAACCGAGCACTCTCGTACGATCTGCTGATTAGCTGAAAGAAAAGGTTAGATTAGCTTCATTACATTTAATAAAAGTATCCAAGTAAATGTAAACAGACTTTTCTCATTTAACTAATTTATATGGTATTATGATTTTAAACAATAGGTAACAACTGATAAAGCAGATAATGTAGTGCTCGATGAAAGAGTATGGCAGCTAGCAAACAAATTTTGCTCAAACATGGTGACACATGAAGGCTACTATATTGATGGCTTTAATTTTACTAGAAGAGATCAGGATAGCAACTGTGTAATACAAAACAGTGGTGTTCATGTTGTTTTTGAAGCTGTACAAATTTAAAGCCTAAAAGACAAAAATCCCCATTATGGGGATATGCCTTTTTATGTGGTTGTCGATGAAATGTGGCAGCTTGATTATCTGCGGTTAAGAAAATCATTTTGAAGTGTTATTAGGTGGATGATATGAGTATAACAATGATGAATTAAGGTTCACTGTTATTAGTTTAGATTGGATAGGTTAAAAAACTGATTGCTTTATTCTAGCTGGTCATGCAAAGCAAGGGTTTTATGTGAAAGACTAATTAGATAATAGTAAATCAATTGTTTGTTCAATGAATGAAAAGGGTAATTATTCAAATGGGGCTGGGTGTGATGACATGGGTGTGTATGCACTATTATCCAACAATCTTTCAGAATGTAAATTGGATGTATGTGATGAGGAATTTTTGTAAGATCAGATGATGATGCTATCCATGTAAATATTGAGGCAGAAAATGAATAACTCAATTGTTGTAACTTGTTAGTACTACTTCTCATAAGTAAGCAATTAATCTGCTTTTTATTTTATTTTATTATTTTATTGGGATATTATATTGATATATGATGCACTTACCTATTTTATACATTTATAGGTTTGTTGGAGACATAGCAGAAAATGATGAGTCGGTATATGTTCTAGACTCCAAAAGAAGACCAAGACGAAACCTTACAAAGAAAAATGAAGGAAAGTGTCACCGGACGTCAAAGAGACGTTGTGGACACATTTTGAAAAAAATTTGAAGTTGAGTTTTAAAGCCAAACCCCAAGTGTTGAAATGGATGTGAGTTGCATTAAGGGCCTTTAGATGTAAGTTGACAAATGAGTATATTCTGCTTAAAGCAAACAACTTGAACTCATTGAAAAAACCTCGTATTGAGTATGAGGGCATTAGAAAGGAAGACTGGAAGAGCTTTGTTGATAAGGTTTTGTCTGAAGACTTTCAGGTAAGTTTAAAATTCTGTTAGTTTAATAATATTATTGAGTACTTGTAACCATTTTAATCAATATCCACTTTGGGCATGAAAAAAAATAAGGTAGCAAAGGATAAAGAAGCGAAGAATGTGTATAATCATCATCTGGGCAGCACAGGATATGCTAAGCTTTTTCATAAAAGAGTAAGTACAATAACCACTATAATACAAACTTAGCATATTTTTAATACAAATAATAAGGTGCTTTGAATCAAATTTTATTTTCATTTTTATCAAATTGTTTCAGAAGTTGGAGTTAAGAGTTTCTGAGCGAGAGATTAACCGCACTGAAGCTGGTTATTGGCTCAAAAAGAAAAAAATGGTAGTTATACCCATGAAGTACAGAAGGTGGCTGAGAGAGTAGTAAGTTTATACCCATGTTAGTTCGTTATTTCGCTAAAGAAGATTATGGGAAAAATAATTGTTAGGTGCTAAACAAGTAACTTTCTACAGGCCTGATGTTACCAGTTGTAGCATTATTGCTATATGCTGAGCCATGCTAATCGGTATAAATTCTGCAGGCCTGAGGTTCTCCTGTAATTAGACAAAAACAGTATTGAAAAATTGTAAAATTGTAGTTAGTGAGCAATTGAAAATTCACAGAAACTGTAAAGTAATATAGAAAATTTACAATTAACATAATTTTGTATTACAATTATAATACAGAATATTAACAACTATAAAGTAATATTCAACCATATAATGACTTAATATCATATGCAGAAAAATTTCATATTTAAAAGTTTTGCACACAGCATAAAAATCATTAAAATGTTCATAGGAATCTTTATTATTTAAGCCATAATAAAAAGATGGAAGACCATTGAGAATATTACGTTTTATTTTAAAACTCTTAGCAGTAATATTTGGATATCGAATGCATAAGGTGTTTAGAATAGGTAATATGCTAAAGAAATTTTTTAAAAAATTTCTCTTTAGAATAGGAAATATACTAAAGAAATTTTTAAAAAAGTTTTTCTTGTGGTTCTCCAGTCATTTTATTTTCAATTATATTCTCAATTTGGTTAACTTTTTCTTTTAAAATAACTTTATTTCTTTGATGAAAAATTCTCTCAATTTTACTATTTATAAGTTTTATATCACATAATAGAGATCTACGAATGAGTGAGAAAAATAAATAAAATCTATGAAAATAAAAGAAAAAGGAAAAACTAAGCTTGAGCTGCTATTATAAAAACTAACTACTAAGAAGAAAATTAGGAAGCTCAAACCTGTGCTTGTTATGTTGTACAACTCTTATGCTACGTTTAATAATCAATAATCAGAAGTTTAATAATCAATAATCAGAAGTGGTTAGAATCCGAATGGACTAGAATAAGAATGAGATGAAATTAAAATTAGAAATAAAAATCAGAACAAATTGTTTACTTAAACTCTAAGAATTAAAATTAGAATGAGTTTTATTTTCATTGATGTGTTTTCCGTCATGAAATGGGAATGAATTATTATAATTTATTAAAATGTGTTTTATGATGATTATGAATAATAACAACAATAATAATAAAAAAAACTGAATTTCATAATAATAATAAATAATAATTAAAGTAGAAATAATTAATAATAAATATATAAATGTGAATAATTAATAACTAATGGTAATAATAATTGCATTTATAAATAAATGAATGAATAGGTTGATAAAATAAGAACGACGATGACTAGCTGCTGTGACAAGAGGGTGTGAATTCGATCAATGACAAGTTGGCTGTGACCACGAGGAGTGCGTGACGGAGAGACAAATGGTGACGACAATCGCGAGCATGAGCGGCTGTGGTACGGACGACAACCACAAGCAGCGACGATTTGGGGACGATTGTTCTAGATGGATAGCCGCTGCTAGTGCTACTGTGCTATGCTTTTCAATTTCAAAAGAGGGTATTTTCAGAATATTAAAAGTGTAGTGAGGATAGTTTCGTTAATATAGGGAATGAAATTATGATTCCCAATGCCCTTTTGGAATCAGAACTCTAGCAATCAATCCCAAATTTACGTGCGGCCCCTACAACTCATTTTTATTCCCAGCCTTCGGATTTACGTGCGGCCCATACAATTCATTTTTATTCCTAGCCTTTGTTTAATAAGTAAATAAGTTATTTATTTTGATTTTCTCATTTCGATTCGTATTTCGGGTATTTCGAGTTAGTAAACACCACCTTAGTTTAATTGGCTGTGAATGAAAACCTCAAAATATAAAAAGAAATAAGAGATAAATTTAAGTTAAAGTAAACTAAACAATTAACTAAAAATAATAAATAACTAAATCAAATAAGAATAATACGCACAAAATAAATAACCAAAGAAAAATAAAATAAAGTAAATACAATTTGAATTAAAAAATAGATTTTTTTAATAAGAATCTAAACTATAACTAAAGGAAAAGCATAGCACTAGTTTTAATATACTCATAAGTGTACGAGTTTATTGGAGTATAGAATAAGAATAATGAGATTGAACTTATAAAAATTGTGATTTTTAGGATAGTAAAATTTAATTTAATCTAATTATAACTCTGTCTGAGAAAATTAAAATTAACGATGCAATTAAAGTGACAACTCGAAATCAATCTAATTACCAATTGGTTCTTAATTTTAGAATGACAACTCGAAATTAATTTATGTCTATTCATAAATATAATAATTAAGCCTAAGTAAAATTCATCTTATGTAAGTTTTTTTTCTACTTAATAGTATGATATATAAACATATTAAATAACAAAAAACTAAAGATTTTATAAGCACTTAGTGTAAATAATTTAATGAAATACATAAAATCAAAGATAACCATATATAAATTTTATAGATCCAAGTATAGTTTTAGTCAAATATTAATCCTAACAATCAATAATGCATGATAAAATTGGTAAAAATATTTAATAATATTCTATCAAATCTGTGAAACAAGTACAGCATGAACATTAAAGCATATAAGTAGGGATTTAATTGAATAAGATATCATCCTTAAACTCCGGTGTAGGAGATTTAGTTACAAATAATTGATTTAAGAAAAGAAGAATATATAAAACCAATCATAGAGATTAATCAGTGACATGCTCTTAGCTAAACATGTGGCTACTCCTTCAACTGCTTTTGGTTAGAGATGGCCATAAAGGCCGACCCTAATTTTTTGGGTTTTAACTCTAATTTAAGGGATTAAGACTCAACCTAGGGCTCAATGAGTTAGACTTGATTAAATTTGAATCTAAATCAGGGTCGTGCCAAAAGGCCATGACTTAACCCTTGATCATTTAATTAATTTTTAAAATTAAAAAAATATGACACTTCAAAGTTAAAACACACACACTATAAGCATGGTCACAACTCATTCCAATAATATTTGTTTTTATTTTGTGTTAATTTAATATTTTGTATTCAATTTATTATATACTAATTCAGTTAGATTGTTACATGTTTTATTGTTGTTAACGTTGAATAAAAAATAATTTATTAAATTTCTTACAACCACAATCAACATAAAAATGGAATAATAATATTATAATATTATCAATAAAGTCTTAATTCTAAAAATATCTAAAAATTAAAATATTAAAAAAAATTATCCTCAAGCTAAAGGGATAGGTTTTTTAAAGACTACGACATTTCATTTTATCATAAGACCAGGCTCGAGTTTAATCAAGCCCAAACTAGACCTGGCCTATTGCCGAGCCTACGTTTGGCAACTCCCTAACTTCCATCCCTCAATGAAGCCCGTAAGTCTCACCTTTTATAATGCTCAAAACTAGTCCATATACATAAGTTAAATTCTTGTGTGTTAGGATTTGGCCACCGACTTCCAGAAAAAAAATCATTTCTTTTTAATATTTTAATTATAGCCACTGCTTGACAAAGCCAAAGCTTTTGATTTAATCTTTAATTGCTCACGGGCTTGATTGGTCTTACCATAAATAAACAAGGTAATAATCCCTTTCCTAAATTAAATCTTCTTGTCTTCACTTGCAAATTGATGGATTTGCATTTCCTTATGTGTTCCTACCTGCAAGTTTTAATTGTAGAATAAATTTTAATCTTTAATTCTTCAATTCTTTTCCTTTGTTGCACTTTTTTTCCATAATCTTCAATTATTTTCCTGTCTAATAAAATAATTCAATTAACTAAAATAATAAATAAAATAACTAGTAAATATATAATAAAAGATAATTAATATATATATTGTTTGGGTAATATCGGGCAGGTCTTCTCGAGGCCCTTCCAGATTGAATAAAATACCCCGATGACAGCCTAGCTTGAGCAGAAGTCCAGACCACTGGCACGAAAACAACCTCACTAGACGTCAATACTAGTCGAGGTCGAGGAATTTAGAGTCGCTCGAGCTTCGAGCTCTTTGCCTGCTCGAGGTCGTCCACCCCGGTCAAAGTTAGTCAAGGTCGAGGCTGAGCACTCCTTTCCTGCTCGCAGAGATTAAGTCTTCGAGCACAACTGGGCAAGACCCGGCCCAGGGCAGCCCGACCCGCTTTCTCCGAATCCTGGCACATCTTTTGATGTCTGATCTGGGCCCCACATGGTATGGTGGTGATACTATCGCCGATGGCAGGCACATGCCCCCACGGTGTCATCATTCCTAGCGCACATGCCCGACATGGTGATCTGGCCACGTGAATCGGGTTAAGGAGACAGCCGCGCATCCCCAGGGAATATTACGCCAATCCCGGCTATCGGAGGGACCTGAGCACCTCAAGCGCGGAATGAGCGGTCGGGAGAGTAAGAGCGGGAAAAATGAAGTATAAAAGGAAGCAAGCAGATGCGTTATAAGGGTTGAAAAATTGATTCACAAAGGGGTTGGGAAAAATTCATTCACAAGGATTATAAAAGCTTATACTGAGTTATTCGACTTCTCTTACTTTGATTTTCCGAAAAACCATATCTATTAAAAAGGGAGGCGAAAAATATCCCTTTCATCTTTCCGGTCTCCTTCACTAAGGAGATACCAAAAGAACAACCCGATTCATCGACTTGAGCGTCGGAGGGTTTCGGCGGAACACGCTCGGCGACCCCTGACCCTGTTTTCTGTGAGTACAGGTCCGGGAGATCACCGCTCTGAAAAGACAGTGGAGCAGGAAGAAGAAAGCGATCCGCTCGGGTCGAGCTAGAGCTAATCGCGGTGAGGGTTCGGATCATCGTAGCTATCCACGAGCAGAAAGTTCGAGGCACTGTTTGAAAGCACGCGAGAAAACTGTATCAACACTGTAGATAGTCGCGAGCAGAAGGTTCAGAGTACTGTTTGAAGACACGCGGGAAAAGCTGCATCAACATCTTTTGGCGCCGTCTGTGGGGATCGGCACAAAAAACCTGATTTCCTAATACATTTAAGATACACAACGCAACGATGAGGGGAAACAGCCGAAGAGGAGTAAGTCCAGAAGAATCAGTAACTTTGAGAGAAGTGGCCAATGAGGCCCAGAATAGAGAGATCCAGGAAAGAATGGATCGGATGGAAAAACAGATGGAGACTCTGACCTCTCTATTGCAAGAACTCAGGGAGGGACAGAGAAAAGCATGTAATGATGTCCCGGAGTCCAGCCGAGGGAATTCTCATGTTCGGGAAAATGTGGGAGATGAAGCCCAAAGACCTAAGGCACCAAATGCTGCAGTGAGGGAGGAAACAAACATGGAGGAAAGGGGGTCCCGTCAGCACTTACAGGACACAATCCCGACCTCTCGCGCGGAAGAGTTGGAGGGAGAGGTGAGCAGGTTGGCACAAGTTGTGGAAGACCTCCGGGGGAATCAAGGAATGGAAGGCAGGAGCACACCGGCTAGCTCATCCAGACGGACGAGAGGTCAAGAAGCCGTGGAGCGCACAACTCCTGATGAAATATTTCCAATAAGTCCCCTTGTATTGTGAAGTGCTAATGTAAGATTTCTTCCCAAAATGGGATATGTAAAAGCATAAATGTATGTAAGAATAAGAAAGACATTCATAATGTAAGTTCAAGATGAAGAGCAAAAGTCAAGAAGAACTCCTTGGCCAGAAGTCCCCAAAGCCTAAGTCTTAGGCGGGACGGTGCCAAGCTTGGGTCAATTGCAGGCCCGAGCAGGAGTAACACAAAAAGACGCTTGGGTCAATTAAAAGGCCCGAGCAGAAGAAGTTCAAGAAGAACTCCTTGGCCAGAAGTCCCAAAGCCTAAGTGTTAGGCGGGACGGTGCCAAACTTGGGTCAATTGCAGGCCCGAGCAGGAGCATCACAAGAAGAACTCGGGTCAATTGCAGGCCCGAGCAGAAGACGTTTGGGTCAATTGCAGGCCCGAGCGGGAGTAGAATTTCAAGAAAAAGCTCGGGTCAATTGCAGGCCCGAGCCGAAGACGTTTGGGTCAATTGCAGGCCCGAGCGGAGTAGAAGTTCAAGAAGAACTCGGATCAATTGCAGGCCCGAGCAGAAGACGTTTAGGTCAATTGCAGGCCCGAGCGGGAGTAGAAGTTCAAGAAGAACTCCTTGGCCAGAAGTCCCAAAGCCTAAGTGTTAGGCGGGACGGTGCCAAGCTTGGGTCAATTGCAGGCCCGAGCAGGAGTAACATCAGAAGAAGCTCGGGTCAATTAAAAGGCCTGAGCAGAAGAAGTTCAAGAAGAACTCCTTGGCCAGAAGTCCCAAAGCCTAAGTGTTAGGCGAGACGGTGCCAAACTTGGGTCAATTGCAGGCCCGAGCAGGAGTATCACAAGAAGAACTTGGGTCAATTGCAGGCCTGAGCAGAAGACGTTTGGGTAAATTGCAGGCCCGAGCGGGAGTAGAAGTTCAAGAAAAAGCTCGGGTCAATTGCAGGCTCAAGCCAAAGACGTTTGGGTCAATTGCAGGCCCGAGCGGGAGTAGAAGTTCAAGAAGAACTCGGGTCAATTGCAGGCCTGAGCAAAAGACGTTTGGGTCAATTGCAGGTCCGAGCGGGAGTAGAAGTTCAAGAAGAACTCCTTGGCCAGAAGTCCCAAAGCCTAAGTGTTAGGCGGGACGGTGCCAAGCTTGGGTCAATTGCAGGCCCGAGCAGGAGTATCACAAGAAGAACTCGGGTCAATTGCAGGCCCGAGTAGAAGACGTTTGGGTCAATTGCAGGCTCGAGTGGGAGTAGAAGTTCAGGAAGAACTCCTTGGCCAGAAGTCCCAAAGCCTAAGTCTTAGGAGGGATGGTGCCACGCTTGGGTCAATTGCAGGCCCGAGCAGGAGTAACACCAGAAGAAGCTTGGGTCAATTGCAGGCTCGAGCAGAAGAAGTTCAAGAAGAACTCCTTGGCCAGAAGTCCCAAAGCCTAAGTCTTAGGCGGGACGGTGCCACGCTTGGGTCAATTACAGGCCCGAGGAGGAGTAGAAGTTGAAGAAGCTTGGGTCAATTGCAGGCCCGAGCAGAAGTTCAAGAAGAACTCCTAGCCAAAAGTCCAAAAGCCTAAGTCCTAGGCTGGACAGTGCCGGGCAAAGCTAATCACAAGTGAAGGAAGTTCATGAATAATGCTAAGGCCAAGAGTCCCTGAGCCTAAGCTCTAGGCGGGACGGTGTCTAACAAGAGCCAAATGTAGGCTCGAGCAAGTTAAATGAGCTTGCAAAATAAACATAAGGCTTTTAGCCCAATTCAAAGCGAAGCTCTACCATGCATAAGTTAAATAACATTATACTTGGGCAGAAAACAAGAAGAAGAGCCCCAACAAGCTTGCACATATGATTGTTGCTCAAGCGAATGTTTTTATTTATTGAATGATTACAAGTGCAAGAAATGTAAAAAAAAAAAAAAAAAGAAGTCCAAATTATGCAGCGGGAGGGATATCGTCAGTGAGCAGGAGCGCCAGCATCGGCGGGAGGGACGTCATCAGCGCAGCGGGAGGAAGGCCGGCATCGGCAGGAGGAGGCGATGGGAGGGACATTAGCGAGGGCGTCGGCGGGAAGGGCATTGGCTGGAGAAGGGCGAGCTCTCGACAGCAGATTTGGGGCTCGGACGGAGTAGCTCGGGATTGCTCATGTATTGACTACATACCCTTCAACCTTGGACATGTCGGCCTCGGGGTATGCCTTACCAAAAGCATACATGAGGCGATCGTAGTCGGAATCCGCCCGTTGTTGTACTCGATGGCAAGTTGGACCTTTAAAGTGTCAATTTGCCGCTTGAAGGCGAGCGGTTTCCCTCGATGAGTTGCTCGTAGTAAGTTTTCGAGTGTCCGGATCCTTTCGAGCATGCTCCGAGTCATCGTGGGTGTCGATCGACTTCCTCACGAAGCTCGAAGGCCTTGGAGTCGACCACTGCTGCATCTTCTCCGCAAAGTTTAAGTTCTCGTCCAGAAGCTTTTGGTTTTCCTCCTTCAGCTCGCCCACAATATGCTCCAAGCTCTGAACCTTTGCTTGAAGTTCTTCCCAGGAGCCTTCAGCCATCTTATTGAGCCTAGTCGCAGCTGCCAGAGCTCGAGAGGAGAGTCACTGGAAGGCACTGAACAGCTCGTCAGAATTAAAGGATTCTATCTCATCCAAAAATCTGCTGGTCAACTCCTCGTTGTAGGTCCTCAAGTAAGGCTCGGAACGACCAGGCTGACTTTGCTCCTGCACATTGTCGTTTCGAGGGCGAGCTGGAGTAGTGGTCCTTTGCCGTTTGCATGGAGGACCCTCCTCTGATCGCTCGACCTGCCGAGCAGAAGAAGAAGCTCGAGTGGATGGAGGCGGAGCACCCGTTTATGCTCGTGGCCTCTTTGAGGTGCTCGCACCTTCGGTCGTCCCCAAGCGCCGATGTAACATCTCGCGCATTCTGCTGCTCATGTCTTCACTCGGTACTAGATTGGACTCCAAAAAGCTTTGGGGTGTCAACAGCTCCCTGCACGAGCTCGCGTTTATAAGAGCGGTCTGCACGTTTGCTCGAGCGGCCCCGATCGAATAAGAAGCACCCGGGAGGCTGCGGAAACAACCAAAGCAAAATAATGAGAAGCAGACGGCGAGGAAAACTAAAGGTAAAATCCACAAGACGGATAAGCGACACTGGAGTGCAAAAGTACTGCATGGAGTTGGAGGGACCCCTCACTACGAAGTGCTGATTACTCCCACTCTCCCCAACGAAGAAGAATTTGCTCTTCCGGTTGCCACGGAGGTTGGGAGATCGGTGATTGGCTTTTACCCTTGAGTGGAGGTAAGGTAATACCGACCAGCATCCTTGAGCTGCACTTCAGCTGGTAAAGGTGTCGATTTCCCTACGAGGGCTCACCCGGATCACGGCCTTCCACGACACAAAGAGTCAGGAAAGGACCCTCCACCCATTCGGGTTCAATTGCCCGGGGCGGACCGGAACCAGGACAGAACCGGGCAAAGTAAAGTTTGGAGGCGGCCTAACCCCGTTGAAGCACTCCAGTAGAAGGTCGTGTATCCTTGGGGGACGGTTAGGGATTTCACCCTGCCAGTGACCTTAAAACTACATTATCGGGTATATTGTAAGTATCCCTAAGTCTATTCAAATCCAACTGGGTGGTTTCACATCTCAGGTGGTCAATGGGGTATTCCCCACGCTCAGACCTTTGACTGGCCCTTGCCCTTTGATGCGGCTGGGTCTCGGCCGCGGGTAATTCCCTCTCTGGACTAGAATCCCTCACGGGGATTATACTTAAGGGGTTGTGTCTCACTAGAAGAGGGCGAGATCCTCCAGCGACATCCTACGGACTGTTGAGGATTTGACATTTTCTTTTTCTAAGGAAATAAACTAATAGAGTTCGTGAGGGAAGAAAGCAGTGGCGGCGGGAAATGGAAGAGTGGCTTGTACACGAACGCGAAAGGAAGTGTGGTTGGCCGCCGGAAATCACCTTGACAGAAAGAAGAAGACAAGTGAACGGCGGAGAGCAGATTAATTTTAAGTTTGAACGAAAGTAAGCAAACAGAGGGAACAGTGAAGAAGTTGGGGGTTTTTAAAGAGGAGGACGCGTCTCTTCGACTGGCGGCGTGCGTTTTGAGGGACACGACCTTTCGGGTAATGTCCGCTCGAATTTTAAATGCGCGGTGGGATCGACCCACGTGTCCAGCCTTAAATGCGAAATGATTGAAGTGGGAGACAAGCGGTAAGCGTGGGGAAGCGTAAAGGCCTCGAATTGGCCCATCATTAATGAGTTTCGGTCTTATCTCGTTTCACTCAAAAGACTAAAGCGGGGGACCGGTGTTTGGGTAATATCAGGCGGGTCTTCTCAAGGCCCTTCCAGCTCGAATAAAATACCCCGAGGACAGCCTAGCTCGAGCAGAAGTCCAGACCACTGGCACGAAGACAATCTCACTAGACGTCAATACTAGTCGAGGTCGAGGAATTCAGAGTCGCTCGAGCTTCGAGCTCTTTGCCTGCTCGAGGTCGTCCACCCCGGTCAAAGCTGGTCAAGGTCGAGGCTGAGCACTCCTTTCCTGCTCGCAGAGATTAAGTCTTCGAGCACAACTTGGCAAGACCCGGCGCAGGGCAGCCCGACCCGCTTTCTCCGAATCCTGGCACACCTTTTGATGTCTGATCTGGGCCCCACATGGTATGGTGGTGATACTATTGCCGATGGCAGGCACATGCCCCCACGGTGTCATCATTCCTAGTGCACATGCCCGACATGGTGATCTGGCCACGTGAATCGGGTTAAGGAGACAGCCGCGCATCCCAGGGAATATTACGCCAATCTCGGCTGTCAGAGGGACCCAGGCACCTCAAGCGCGGGAATGGACGGTCGGGAGAGTAAGAGCGGGAAAAATGGAGTATAAAAGGAAGCAAACGGGTACGTTACAAGGGTTGAAAAAATTGATTCACAAAGGGGTTGGGAAAAATTCATTCACAAGGATTACAAAAGCTTATACAGGTTATTCTGACTTCTCTTACTTTGATTTTCTGAAAAAACCATATCTATTAAAAAAGGGAGGGCGAAAAAATATCCCTTTCATATTTCCGGTCTCCTTCACTATGGGAGATACCAAAAAGAACAACCCGATTACTGACTTGAGCGTCGGAGGGTTTTCGCCGGAACACGCCCGGCGACCCCGACCTGTTTTACGTGAGTGCAGTGCAGGAGATCACCGCTCGGAAAAGACAGTGGAGCAGGAAGAAGAAGGCAGTCCTGCTCGAGCTCGAGCTAATCGCGAGTGAGGGTTCGGATCATCGTAGCTATCCACGAGCAGAAAGTTCGAGGCACTGTTTGAAGGCACGCGAGATAACTGTATCAACACTGTAGATAGTCGCGAGCAGAAGGTTCAGAGTACTGTTTGAAGACACGCAGGAAAAACTGCATCAACATATATATATATATATATGTTCATCAACTTTCAAAATAGCTAAAGTTTGGATGATCTCTCCATCCTAGATTACAGGTGTTGGAGAAATACCATACTTTTGTCTTTGATACACTTGCTACCCTTCATACCCACATATGACATTGTTTTGCTCTAAAGTATTATCTTGCAATGATGGATATGATTCAATTAGATGACCTAGCTACCATATAGCATAATCCATACATCTTCAATTGTTAAAAGTTATCCCTAGCCATTTGTTGAACTAATGAATTGAGGTTAGAAAGTTGTTAAATGTTAGAAGTAATGTTAACCTAATTTATCTTCTGTTGAGGCAAATCCAATCTATTGCGAGGGCAAGATGAACATAGCTTATTAAATCTCTCACAATACTCATATAAACTCTCTCCACTCTACTGTCTTATATTACGTATCTCTTTTCTAATGTTTGTAGCTTAGGTGAAGGAAAGTACTGCATAAGAAAAAGTTTTTTCATTACATTTCATGTGGTGATGCTACCAAATGGTAGATAATAAAGCCACTCCTTTGCACTATCCGTTAAAGAGACTGGAAAAGTTCTCAATTTAACTTCGTTTTCATAGTTGATTTCATATTTGAACATACTACATGAAACTCTTAAGGTTATTGTTTAGATCTCTTCAAAAATACCATGGAAGGTTGGTATAAGATTTATCATTATTGATTTATGCTAAAAAACAATCTCAATTGTAGGGTATTTAATACAAAGGGGGCTATTGATATAGACCTGGTGATGCCAACTTCTTAAGTGTTCGTTCGTTTGTTGTTACCATCTCTTCTTGCTCAACTCTATATGTAACGTTTAAAGGATCTTTTGGTGGTCGACTAGGTGGAAGCAGTATTCAATGCTCTATCAAATTCAGGTGGTCTAGAAATTTGATGTAAAGATGACGCTGTAGGTGGTAAAGGTGATATCTAATCAAGTAAAATACGATGAGAAGAAGTGAATTCCAAGATCCTTTTAAGCCTTTGAATGTTCCCCTCTAGAGTAAGATTGGACATTCACTAATAAATAGTTGAAACAATTAAAAAAATCGAATTAAAAAAAAAATCAAAACAGAAAACAAATAACCAATTGATTAGAGCCAGTAAAATAAGTGATGTAGGACAAGGCCATTCCTTGGTCAATTTTTTTTTCTTATTTGGAATATTTGTTTCCAATTTATTTAGATGCCCAATTTATTAGGAATATTTGTTTTCAGTTTATTTAAATGTCCAATTTTTTAGGAATATTTATTTTTGGTTTATTTAGATGCCCAATTTAGAAGTTAATTAATTCTATAATTGGAGCATAGGATTTATTTAGAAAGTTTATTAATGCTTTAAATATTTCTTAAATGACAAGCAAGGCAAGAGTATCAGATTTTTCCTATTTAGATTCATAGAGTTTTAATATAAAATGAAGATAAACCCTTTTTTTCTTAGGTGGCTGATGGATAATAACAATTCTCTGAGAAAAGATTCCTTCTTATTTGCTTTCATTTTACGTTTGCTGGTATCAAAGCAAGGTTTTCAATGGCCCACAAGAATAATTTGACAAGCACCCGACTTTTCGATGATGATAAGAAGTTGCAGGTTTTTATTGAAGTAGTTGTTTAAAGCTTGACTCAGCCTTTGTTGTAGTGGCTAGAGAAAATAGAGGTTGGCGGCGAGGAAGGTTGTTTAAGGCGATGTAAGAGCCCTTGGGTAGAACCCCATGGACTCATCATTTTAGAGCAGCCCCCTGAATGTGCAGGAGGTTTTAATGATGTTGAGGTTGATAAAAAGGACAATTTTTTAAAGAATCACGAATTGATGATTGAAACTAGAAGAGGGTACAATTTTAAGGCTGATAATGCAGGGTATAATGAATCTAGGGTCAATATAGACTTGCCCTTATTTGATGGTGGTGTGCATACAAAAGATTTCCTAGATTGGATTTTCGAAGTTGAGAGCTATTTTGACATAGTTGAGATGGCAAAACCTAAGAAGGTCAAACTAGTTATTACTAAACTTAAAGACGGAGCATTGGCTTGGTGGCAACTAGTGTAGCAGAAATATAGGGTTAGATGCAAATAACCGATTAGGTTGTGGAAGACAATGAAAGAGAAATTGAAGACCCACTTCTTACCGGTAGACTATAAACAAGACCTATTTAAGTTATACCAAAATTAAAAGCACAGTAATAGAATATGAGTATGTAGAATAATTACAAAGGTTGGGTGCCCGAAACAACTTAAGGTTTAAGAAGTGGCTAGGTTTGTTAATGGACTGCGATTAGAACTACGCGATCTCTTAGAGGTTCAGACCTTTTGGAATATTTTTGCCGCAGTCAACACTGCACAAAAATTAGAGGGGGCAAATAAAACAATATCAATATGGTCGTAATATAGCTCAAGACAGTATTCATCATCCCTACAAGTACAGTCAGAGCTCAGAGCTGAGTTTCAGTACCATCAAGTCAAACTTTGAGTAGTAAAAGTACACCACAGGATGAAAAACAGAAGGGGCCTACTACTAGGGCTAGACAACAGCAACAACAGAATAATCCCTATGCAAAATGTATGTGAGAAAAATGTTTTAAGTGTGGGATGCTCAGACACTGTTTCAATGAGTGTAGGGGATTAAAAGGAGTGAATTTAGCAGAGTATGAATAAGGACATGCTGAAGAAGTGAGTTAGATGAAGAGGTTGATGTTGTTGATGGAGATGAAGGCAGCGAAGCTAACTTTATTGTTTAGAAAATTTTATATGCGCCTAAGAAAAAAAGGAATCATAGCGTAATAAAATCTTTAAAACTAAGAGGACTGTTAACAATAAAATTTGCTAGGTGATAATTGACAACGGCAACAGTGAAAACATAGTTTCTAGGGCACTAGATCAACACTTAGGGTTGAGAACTAAAAAGCATCTCGTACCTTACAGTAGAAACATGAGGTATGCAGAATTTCCTCCTTTTTAAGTAATGTTTATAAGGCTGACGTGGTCTGTGATGTAGTGAATATGGATGCCTGTCATATTTTATTGGGAAGGCTATGACAGTATAATGTAGATGCAATGCATAGGCGTAGACAGAATGCATGTGTTGTGGTGGAAGGGTATGAAAGTGGTGTTAGTTCCATTTTAGAGAATAAGCCAAAACCAACTGTAGAAGGGCAAAATTTATTGGCAATTATAGAGAATCATGTACATGTCGATTATAAAGAGTGTATAATGATAGCACAAGAAGAAGACGGTAAGGTAGCTGGCATCCCAGACGTTGTACAACCATTACTTGCATAATTTTTAGATGCAATGCTGAAAAAAATGCCTGATGGACTGCGACCCATATGAGATATCTAGCATTATATTGACTTGATGCCTGCTATGAGTTGGCCAAATCTTCCACATTATCGGATGAGCTTTGAAGAACACCAGATTCTATAGGATCAAGTTTAGGATTTGTTGAAGAAAGGTTATATCAGAGAAAGTATGAGTCCTTGTACTGTTTTAGCGCTACTAGTCCTAAAGAAAAATAGTAGTTAGAGGATGTGTATAGACAACCGAGCTATAAACAAAATCACCATAAGATATTGTTTCTCAAAATTGATCTGAGCAGTGGCTACCATCAAATCTAGATTAGGACAAGAGATGAGTGGAAAACGACATTTAAGACTATAGAGGTCTATATGAGTAGCTGATTATGCCATTTGGATTATCAAATGCTCCTACACCATTATGTGGCAAGGTGGTTAGACCATTTTTTAATAAATTCATTGTGGTTTATTTTGATGATATTTTAATTTACAATCCTGATGAATTGACTCACTTAGAGCATTTAAGAGAAGTATTGGTTGTGTTAAGAAAAAATAAGTTGTTTGTGAATTTAAAAAATTGTAATTTTATGTAAAACAGTCTTGTGTTTTTAGGATTTATTGTTGGAGCAGAAGGCGTGAAGGTGGATGATGCTAAGGTTAAGGTAGTAAAGGAGTGGCCAATATAAAAAATAATCGGTGAAGTAAGGAGTTTTCTTGGGTTAGCTGCTTTCTACAGATAGTTTATTAGAAATTTCAACACTGTAGCTGCACCTATCACTGAGTGTACGAAGAAAGGGAAGTTCGTTTGGGGAAAAGGACAAAAGCCTAACTTTACATTGTTGAAACAAAAATTGTGCTTAGCACCCATTTTAGCTTTGCCTAGGTTTAAAAAAGCATTTAAGGTAGAGTGTGATGCATCTGGGGCAGGTATTGATGCAGTGTTAACTTAAGGGGGTTGTCTAGAAGATTATTTTAGTTAGAAGCTGAGCAAGGCTAGGAAAAAATGGTCGACCTACAATCAAGAGTTTTATACTATTTTTTGAGCATTGATGTAGTGAGAGCATTATTTGCTATACAAGAAATTTATTTTATTCAGTGATCATCAAGCACTGAAACATGTAAATAGCCAAAATCAAGTAAATTGCACGCAAGGTGAGTGTCTTTTATACAAAAGTTTACTTTTGTAATGAAGCATAAGGCTGGACATCAGAATAAAGTGGCAAATGCATTGTGTTGGAGAGCTCAACTATTAACTATTTTGAAAACATACGTCATGGGTTTCGAAGAGCTATAGGCAAAATATACTATTAACAAAGATTTTCAGTAGATTTGGGAAAAGTGTTGCGTCTTTATGGCTGTTGGTGATTTTCTTATGCATGATGGCTTTTAAAGCTAATAGAGTTTGTATTCCTTGTAGCTCTCTTCATGAACACATTATCAGGGAGTTACATAGTGGTAGATTAGGAGGACATATAAGACAAGACAAGACATTTGAGCTCGTGGCAACCAATTATTTTTTGCTATAGTTACGGAAGGAAGTTGGAAAGGTAGTAGAATAGTGCCAAATCTATTAAGTAGCTAAAGGGCATGCCCAGAAAACTAGGTTGTATATGCCTTTGCCTATTCTTGATAGTATTTAGAAAGACTTATCGATGAATTTTATGTCAAGGCTGTTGCACACGCAGCAAGGTAAGAATTCTATACTAGTGGTAGTTGATAAATTCTAAAAAAATGGCTCATTCTAAGGATGCCAAAGACGTTGCTAAACTGTTCTTTCAGGAAGTGGTTTGACTGCATGGAATTCCTAAATCCATTACTTTTGACCGAGATGTCAATTTCCTTAGTACTTTCTAGTGTACTTTAAGACCAAATTGCATTTCAACAATACTTTTTCCCCTCAGATTGATGGCCAAACTGAATTGGTGAATCGCACTTTGGGAAACATTTTGAATTGTTTATATGGAAAGAGGCTAAAGCAATGGAATGTTGTGCTACCATAAGTGGAGTTTGCATACAACAACATAAAGAATTAGTCCATAGACAAGTCACCATTTGAGGTCATCTATGTACAGGCTCCACATTAAGCATTAGATTTAGTGATTTTGTTGACATTGCCTGAAGTCACTAAGGATGTGGAGAAGCTAGTGAAGCAAATGCAACAAGTTCTTGTTGATGTTCATATAAACTTAGATGTTGCTAATGCCAAATACAAAGAAGATGCTCACAAACATCAATGGTTTAAGGAGTTTCAAGAGGGTGATTTAGTTATAGCTTACGTCTGCAAGAACAGATTTCTAATAATTCACATCGAGCTTCACAAGAGGAAGTACGACCCATTTCGTGTGTCTCACAAGATCAATGACAATGACTATGTTCTGTAATTGCATGAGGATTAGAACTTCTCCAACACTTTCAATATTACTGACCTATCTGAGTTCCATGCGGATGAGCCACTTTATCAAGACAATAACTTGAGGGTGAGTTCTTCTTCAAGTGGGGGAGAATGATGTAGGATAGAGTCATTACTTGGACTTTTTTTTTCCTTATTAGAAATATTTGTTTCTAGTTTATTTAGGTGCCCAATTTATTAGGAATATTTATTTTCAATTTATTTGAATGTCTAATTTATTAGGAATATTTGTTTCTAACTTATTTAGATGCCCAATTTATAAGTCAATTAATGATGAAATTCTATATTTGACAAGTAAAATTTATTTAAGAAGTTTATTAATACTCTAGATATTTTTTAGGAGACAAGCAAGACAAGAGTGACAGATTTTTCTTAGTTAGATTCATAAGATTTTAGTATAAAAAATTACATTCTTAAATTTATCTAGAATAATAGCACCCAGTTCAGAGATTTTCTTTTCTAGGTTAATGGCACTACATTTACCTTAAAATAGCCTCTTTGGAGAGGACTCTAGGTCTGCTGAATCAAATTTTGCTGATTTCCAATAGATGTAGGTGTAGGCAGTTGATTTCTTTTGTATGCATCAACTACAGTTTCTGCTTCTCAAAAAATGGCCAATAATAACTTGATATCAGTTTTGCTTCTCAGTCTAGTCATACTAAGCAACAAACTCAAAATGTTTTGTTTAGCAACTCTTTTGAAATCATTTACAAGGTGAGTAATTTTCCAAATCTTCCTAGTAGCCCAATATGCCACTAGTCCATGAAAAACATCCACAAAATCATTTCTACACACCTGTCAAATAGGCTCTCGAACTACCTTTCTTTTTCCAAAGATTTTCGGCTAATAGAAGGATATTCTTTACTGCTCTCTAAGTAAAAATTCTAATATCTTTGGCGTTGCAAGTGTCTAGATGATATTCCATTGATTCTTTGCATCTCCTGAGCTTGTTAGGGTGGTAGAAATTTTAATCTTAAAGTTACTTCGTATCAAGAGTGGATTGACCTCTCTTTTCATAATGTTAAAACAATTGATCTCTCATTGGCCTTCTAGGCAAAGAAATAGTGACTAGCTCCAATCATTTATTTGCATCAATTTTATCAAAATGGCTGTACATCAACCTTTCATTCCACTAGCTCTAATAATTTATTAGCTTAGAAACTAGGGTATTAGTTGGCAAAGTTGTTCTTGAGACAAGTCTGAAATTTAGTGGCATGGAAATCCAATTTGCCTCATAAATCTAGACATCATGACCATTTTTAATCCTCCATCTTGAGCTATTGTGTATAACTTGCCTTCCCTATAAGATGCTTCTCCAAATAAAAGAAAGATTAAAGCCAAGTTTTGCATTCAGAAAGTCATTATTCTTAGAGTACCTTGCTTGCTGAGTCCTAGCCACCAATGAATTTGGAAATCACAAAATCCTCCATCCTTGCTTTGCCATTAAAGCCTGGTTGAAGCTTGAAAACCTCCATCCATTCCTCTTCTACTCTTCACCTGACTCAGAATTTCTCATCTCAACTAATGATACTTCTTTTGTTTGTTCACTCTTGCATCCCCATACAAAATTAGCAATTGCTCTCTGAATGACCTTCAGCTTGAAGTCATTGAACAAACTACTTTATTTCCTCCTAATAATAGATGGCAATTCCACATATTTGTCATGCCTTGAAACAATGTCAAACTGAAAATATTCTTGATTATGGACGCTTGTCCATTCAAAATATTGCGACTACATAACACAAAAGATTTCGTAAAATTAAATAGTTGTATAGAGGCGACAGTTGTATAGATGATTGAAGATCTAATAAAGATAAGAATATCATCAACAGATAGAGATGAGAAATCTTTATGTCCTTTCTAAAAGACAGCCCATGGATGAGCTTATGTTGTTCAGCTGCAATAGTAGAGAGGAAAAAGCCTCCACACATAAAATGAACATATGTGAAGATAATTGATAGCCTTTTCTTAGCCCGCTCTGTAATTGGATCAAACCGCTAACTATGCTATTTATAATAATAGAAAAAGAAACAATATTTATTCATCTCATAATTAGACTTACCCAATTTTGAGAAAATGATAAACTCATTATGGTTTGCTTAAGGAAGCCCTATTCCAATCTATCATAGGATCAAAGCTTTAAAGCCACCAAGCCATTTTTTTTTCATTTACCATGTCTTACTTATAAAGGCATTCATAACCTACAACAATGTTGTCAATTGTAAGCCTATTATGAATTAAAGCACTTTGAGCTGAGGGAGGACTTTGTATAAGATTTGTTTATACTTATTTGCCATTGACTTAGCAACAATGCTGCAAATAACATTACAAAGACTAATAGGTCTAAATTTAGTGACTTTTCAGGATTTTCTAACGTTTGGTATCAACGCAATGTATGTATGGTTGAGAGGGGTTACATTAACTTGCTTATTGAAGATGTGGAGGCCAATAGGGACACCCCAGATTTTACCATTTACCAATGCTTATGATAAAACTAGCAATTCATCAAATATTGGAGCCTTTGTTGTGTGCATATGAGTTAAAGTACAACAACTTCCTTTGTTGTGAAGGGCTTCTCTAATTGCTCATTCATGTCATTAGAAACTTTTAGAGGTATCTTTGTTAACACTGCTGCTACTTAATCTTGACTCGACCTGGATGTAATGGATAGTTTGTGAAGTAATTATGAAACTTATGCTCTAATTCTTTTGCATTCTCAACTCATCTTCTTATTTCATTTTCAATCCCCCAATTTCATTCTTTTTCTTCCTCTTTATGGTGAAAGAACTTAGTATTTTACCCCTATCTTTATGCCAATCTGCTATCAAACGCAAAAGATAAAGAAATTATAGTTTTGAAACTTTGTTAATAAAAATCCATGTCTAAGGTTTTTAAATCAATCTTAATCAATAAAAAGTTCAATATCTAATCCATTAAAAAAACTAAATAAAAGACAGGAGAATGAAAGGCTTATCGATTGGATTGTAGCTATAGCAGTTAAGTCTTCTTTCCAATTTGTCCACTTTTCTTTTCTTTTCATTCTTCTCTTCTGCGGAATTGCTTATTCACGTTTTTTTCCCTTCTATGGCATCTAACTTGTTGCCTTTATATACAATTGTATCTTAATCCTTTTAGGACTAGTGAATCTCATTTTTGACCTCTTTTTCCTTATAAGCATAGGATTTTGACCTAGAGAAATAGGTGAATATGGCAGAACAACTCCGAAATTAATTTCTATTGTAGATTCAATTAAAAAACCTGACCAGCCCTAAAAAAATTAATCTTTATAGCTCAAATATAATCATCAACCTTTTGTACATGTCCATAATAGCCTAATATAGTGAATAGTATTGGAATAATTAAATGTTATTGGTGAAATCTATCACCTTAAAATAAATGCATATGCATATTGTATTACTAAGAATGAATAATAAAATATATGAAAGTGTAATCTATAACGCTGAATGATCCTTTAGGGTCGTATAGTTAGCCTTATAGATCAACATGTATATCTTAGAAGCCCTTTAGTTTCTCTGTACACTCTTTCTGATGATAGAATACTAGAAAGAATATAAAAAAGTACATGTGATATAGGGACCATAACTACTTATATAGGCAACTTATCCTATTGTCACTAGGTATTCTTAATTTTGTCAATCATAGAATTAGAATATCATTAGCTCTCTATACACTAAAAGTCTACACCCTATTAAATATATTAAAGCCCAAATTACCAAAAACCTAATTAGATCACTTTTAATTGGGCTTAACCTTATATGATAATCCACAATATATAATTATTCATATATAAGCCCAACATTGGATTAAGGATCCAATAATCTCCCACTTGAGCTATATGTGAAACCTTATAATTATACTTTGTAAAAAGAAACATATAAGCTCAATCTTACTATCATTACCAAAATGTATTTATAACCAATCAGATCCATCAATCATATCAACATAAGAACAATTCGGCCTTTGTTACAGTTGTCATAACTCGCCCATCAATGCTCACAATGCCAATATAACTTAATGACATGGATTATGATGTGGATGTATAGTATAAAAATGTCAAAGTGTGGACAAACCATACCAAAATCAAAGTGTGGACAAACCAAAACTTTATTTCTGTAGAAAATAACCTTAAATAACTATAAACTGAAATAACTAAAAAATATTTATATCATACGAGCATCTAAAATTGCAAACTCTCACTAAAATTGAATATCTTTAAATGATATGACACTTAATCGAGCAGTGTGCTCATGAAACATTTTGGGTAGCAATCCCTTACAAAATGTATCCGCAATCATGGAGTTTGTGCTAATGTACTTTATAGATAACTGTCTACTTTGAACTCTTTCTTTAACAACTAGGAACTTGATGCCTATGTGTTTTGACTTCGTCGAGCTCTTGTTGTTATTGAAATATAGCACTGCTGACTTATTGTCACAAAGTAAGGTGAGTGGCCTATTAATATCACTTACTATACGTAGCCCCGCGATAAAATTTTATAACTATATTTGGTAATTGGATGCCTCATAACATGCTGTAAACTCGGCTGCCATCATAAAAGTGGTTATAAGAGAATGTTTAGCATTTTTTCAAGAAACAGCTTCTCCAGCTAGCATATAGATATAGCCCGTCGTGGACTTCATACGATCTTGGCATCCACCAAAATCGAAGTCAATATACCAAATTATCTCAAGTTGATCCGACCTTTAATATGTGAGCATATAGCCTTTTGTTCTCTATAAGTATTGCAAGACTTATTTGGCTGCCTTCCAATGGTCTACTCTTGGATTACTTAAATATCTGTCCAACATTCCTATAACGTATGCTATATCTGATCACGTACAAACCTGAGTATATATTAGACTTTCTACCACTGATGCTAAAGAATCTTCTATATATTTTTTTTTTCTCAAAATCATTCTTAGCGCACTGATTGAAACTAAACTTGTCTCCATTTAGCTATAGGGGTATCACCAGGCTTACAATCTTGCATGCCATATCTCTTAAGAACCTTTTTGATATAGCTCTTTTTTGATAATCAAAGAATACCTTAAGTGTGATCTCGATGTATCTATATGCCTAATACAAAAGAAGTATCACCAAGATCTTTCATCTCAAAATTCTTAGCTAAAAATCTCTTGGTGCCATTCAATAAGCCTATATCGTTACTGATAAGTAAAATATCATCGATATATAAAACCAAAAAAATATACTTATTCCCGTAGAACTTATGGTATATGTAATCATTGATTAAATTCATCTCAAAACTAAACAGATGATAACTTGATGAAACTTGAATTACCATTGTCAAGATGCTTGCTTAAGCCCATTGATGAGTTTCTTAATTTTGCAAACCATATTCTTTGAGTCTTCTGACTCAAAATTTTTTTGTTACACTATATAGATTGTCTCATCAATGTCACCATTGAGAAATATTGTCTCTATATCCATCTGATATAACTTAAGATTGAAATGCGCTACCAATATCATTATAATCTTCAAAGATTCTTTCGAAGAAACCAGAGAGAAAGACTCTTTATAGTCGATGCTTTCTTTTTGTGTAAAGTCCTTTGCGACAAGACATGCTTTGTACCTCTCCACACTTTTTTTTTTAATAATCCCTATAAATATTTTTATAGGAACTCAAACCTTTGCTCTCAACATTATGAGTGCAATAGCTCTCCCACTAGGCTATAAGTCCCTAACTGCATCTCCCTTTGTAAACTTCGGATCCTCAAAGAACCGTGCATTTCTTAACTCAAAAATTAATTTAGTCGTAAGATTATAAAACTTATACCCCCTAAATCATTCAGAGTATCCAATAAAATATAAACTTATCGTCCTAGAGTCCAGTTTCTTCTTATTAGGCCTATAAGGCATTGCCTTAGCTAGACATCTCCAAAGATGTAAATGCTTTAAAATAGGCTTTTTACCTCTCTAAAATTCGTAAGGGGTTTTAATAGTTACTTCTGTTGAAACTCTATTAAAGATATATGCTACAGTCTAAGTGCTTCTCCCCAGAGTGATCAGGTAAAGTAGAATGACAAATCATACTACTCACCATGCCTTTAAGTGTCTTATTTCGTCTTTCAACAACACCATTCATAGTGGAAGAGCCCGACATAATATATTATATGACAATATTGTAATTCTCGAGGAACTTAGCAAATGGTCCTGGACATTGTTCATCGGAATCGTCATATCTACTATAGTATTCAGCACCACGGTCAGATCTAAAGCTTTTGATTCTTTTGTTGAATTAATTCTCAACTACAACCTTAAAATTTTTGAATATATCAAAGGATTGTGATTTTTCATGAAAGAAATATATGTAGCCATATCTAAAAAATTCATCGGTGAATGTCATAAAATATTGTTGACCCTTCCAAGCAGCTGTAGGGAATGACATACAAATATCTGTGTGTATGAGTTCTATGACGTCCAAAGTCTTGTTGACTTCAAATATCCTTTTATTGGTTTATTTCCCCTTTATACAGTTAACACAATCATCAAATCCTGTAAAATCTAAGGGGTCGAGAATTTGGTCTGACACAAATCTCTCTATTCTCCATCTTGAGATATGACCCAATCTTTTATGCTATAATGCAGCTAAATTCTCATTAGTTAATTTTCTCTTTAAACATTGCGTACTCAACTATAGAAATTCATTAAATATAGTAATTTATCAATTAAATAAAGATTATCATTTTCTAACAAAATACCGTAACCAACCAATTTTGAATCATGAAACAAACTGAATTTTCCATTTCTAAATGAACAAGTATAGCCAGATTTGTCCAAAATGGAAATGGAGATCAATTTCGTCTAAATGACGGTACAATAAATGTTTCATAAAGATCTAAATAAAACTCAATCTTTAATAATAATCTAAATTTTCTTATTACTTGAACTTCAACTGTCTTACCATCGCCCGTATAAATATGTGTCTAAGTATTGAACTTAAATTAACCTTAGAATAAACTAAATTAAGAAGCATACCTTTCTTAGCACAGCATACATGATAGTTGTTGCAATGCTTATTCTTATGTCCTTTAGCTCCACATAAGAAGAAACCAGTACTTTATAGATCACCTAGTTTTTTTTTTTTTTGTTATTTCTTTTGAGGTGCTGTATTTGCAGCTTCTTTATTATTATTCCTCTTTTTGCCCTTGTCATTCCCCTTAGAGGAAAAAGTTAGGTGAGCACTTTCTGCTTTATCTTTCTTCAGTATATCCTCTTCTTGAACATAATGTAATATGAGCTTTGACAATTATAACTCACCTTAAATTGGTTAAACTATGGTGGTAAAGAGATTAAAACCAAATGCACTAACAAGTCCTCAGATAGTTTAAGCTTAGGTGCTCTCAGCTTAGAAGCAAGATAAGACAACTCTATAATATACTCCCTATTATTGTCTTTGCCTGTATACCTATTGAAATTAGATTTTTCAAGAGCGTACCTATTTTAGCCTTTTCGTACTTGACAAACATCTTTTCAATATCTAGAAGGAACTCCTTAGCGATAGTTATCTCGTCAGATATTGAGCCATTGAATGCTTCTGGAATGACCTTTGTCATGATCATCATGCACATGCAATTTGAAATCCTTCTTGTCATCAAAAGTACTTGCATCCATAGGAGCTAGAGGAGAATTAACCCTTAACGCAAGGTCGAGATCCATGATTGCGTAAACTATTAAGAGGTTCTCTTGCCATGACTTGAAGTTTGAGTCATTTAGCATAGGAATTGAATTGATGTTGGCATTAATATTAGCAGTTGGCATAACTGAATTTAAAGAATAACAAACAAATAAAACAAGCTCTCATTAGTCTTAAAACAAAATTAAATCAAATAAAAGTAAACTCTATCTTAAGATATCATGCACTCCATTAATATTTTATCTTTGGACAATATTAACTTGTAAGTGATATCTTGGTGCAGTAATTAAACATTGATAATAAGAACATGTCAAATCATAAATTTTCCTTTAGGCCAAGTTATTATTTACATGTAAAACTAAATAATCATCACGTATGATGTTTTACCATTTATCTGGGAAGCTGATTTGTGCAAGCCATCATTATAATCGGGATTATTGGGAATAACAATCTTGGAATAAGAAATTTTTGTTACTAATGATTTTTTTTTCTCTTGAGTAGTACGTTGTACTTGTTATTTTTATATTTTTAATTAATATTATTATTATTTTTTAAATTTTGTAATGGGTACAAAATTAGAATTTTAAATATAATTACTACTACTACTACTACTATTATTTTAATTACTTTGATAATTATAATTATATCTATGGTTACTATTATTTCTTAATATTATATATTGCTATTACTATATTATTATTATTATTAAATAATCGATATTAATCATTTTCATTTCTTTTTTTCATTCTCGAATCCCAAAAAGAAACACACACCACAAAACAATTCCTATAATTCAATTTCCTTTCATTATTATACTTCTTTATCTTGCCAAGGTGGCAAAGTTCATAATAACATCGAAAATTGCGCATTCTTTTATGCGTTTTCATTTCTTCCATTCCTTGTGCAAAGCACTAGCTACAGGGACAAACTATATCATAGGTGTGACTTAATGCAATAGCTGCACTATACATCCATACCCTTTTTTTTTGTTATTGGTAATGATTTTTCCGTTTTATATACAATATATATTTTTCCATTACGTATATTATAAAAATTTCCTGCATGTAAGTTATTGTAGTTATTATGAACGAACAATTATTACGAACAATGGAAAACTTGTCATAGCTGTATGGTGTAGTTGATGCACCGTAGCAAGACCCCTATATCATTATCAACAAGCAAATAAATTGTACAGGATATTTGGATTGAAACTATGTTGCGCAGGTGCAACATAATCTTTTTTTTTAGTTTTTTCTCGTTCGGTCACTGTTTGGGAGAAAATCTAGACGTTGACATGAGCCAAATTACTGATTGACACATCATAAAGAAAGTTAACTAAAGGTGGGTATCATGATAGCTTAAAAAGAGATAAGAGATAAGCTCTTTGAAGAAAATAGCAGTTTTGGTAAAATACATCGTACCAAAAGGATATTATCGAAAGTAAGGTTTTGGTGGTTAAGGCCAGCACATCAACCATTCACGCTATCATGAGTGAAAATGAAAATATCTCTTTTTGACTAAGGATGAGGAACTAATAAGAATAGAGATCAACTAACTTAAACAATGAGAAAAGATTATATTAGTTGTCTTTCTAATACCACTAGAAATGCAATAGGACTACAGGATTAGGAGGTTGTCACTAGAAATGCAATAGGACTACAGGATTAGGAGGTTGTCATGTACCTAATTGTGAAGATAAAAAATAGTTGAAGGTTTCTTTATCTCCTAAGCTTATTGGTGTCACTAAATAGGGACCACGTGACAAATTATTCAAATATCTTATTGTATTTCTAATACCACTAGAAATGTAATAGGACTACAGGACTAGGAGGTTGCCATGTGCCTAACTGTGAAGGCAAAAAAGTAGTTGAAGGTTTCCTTACCTCCTAAGCTTATTGGTGTCACTAAATAGGGACCACGTGACAAATTATTCAAATATCCTCACTTGAGGAAGGTAAACCATTTAATGAATGCCACATATCTAAAAGGATGAAAATTGCCATTAGGTACACCACAAAAGCTCAAGGGTATTTTTAAAAAAGTAACAAATTCTTTATTAAAAAAATACACTTGTCATATTCTCCCTAAGAGTAAGTTCGCCTTTGTTAAGATTCAAGGTTCCTTGGACTTTGAGGTCACCTTTTTAATGTCTAAAATCTGACTTAGAGTATTAGAATGTGATCGTTGGTTACTGCCGACTTTACCTTTAAACTTAGTTTGCTCCATTTTGCAGGCTATCATAATCCCCAATTAGTGGTTTATTCCTTATTTTCATTTCATCTTCATCTCCTCGTCAAATACTCAACTCGCCTATATATCCTCCTCTATTTTACTCGAAGCACACTTCAGGCTTAGTAAGGCAACATCATCACTCCCTTAAACAAATCTATTTGTTTTAATAGGATCCACTAATATCTGGTTAAAACAGTTATATATACAGTTTTTCTTATTTTTTAAAAACTGAAAGATAATACAAATTTCAAAATTTTAATATAAAAGTCTTTTTTATTATTAGTACTTTTTTTATGCGTTTCTCCAAAATTTTAATATGGAAGCCTCTTCCTTTCTAAGTTTCTTGCAGGTTATAGCTTTCAAATTTGCAAATTCAACTCTCCACCAAATTGAATAATTGGGCGGAAGGAGATAGGAAAGGAAATGAATCAACTTTCACTAGAGTTTCATTGGTTAAGTTATCAAATTTTGGAAGTAGTTTAAATTCTATTGGTATTCAAACACCTTCAATTTAGGAATTAAAATGTCTACGGATATAGAATTTTGATTCGATTATCTATTTTTCTCTAATTTTTCATATTTGGCCCGTATAACAAAGGGTTAAAACATTTTGTTAACTTAGCCAAATTAAATAATTTGTAATATTAATTATCAAAATAAAAAGGGAACTATTCTAAAATGCAAAAGTCAAAATCAAAAATTCAATTTCACAGCCAAACAACCTTTGTTGCCACCGTCACTTTTCGCTAACCTCAGCCATTCAAGTTAATCTTTCGGCGACAGTATAGGCATCAAGAGATTCAAAAATTTGCAATCTACACGCTGAAGCCGTCATTGCATGGGTGAAAAACTATATTGCCAAAACTTTAAATGACTATTCCAACGTCAATAGAGAATAAAACCCAGGTGATTAATTAATTATAATAGACCTTTCTTCAAGCCTACACACACACACACACACACACACACACACACAAAGCTATAGTGATATATGTACGTTGTATCTGTGTGATTGTGTGTAGGCTTTTATAGCAACTCAGAGGGTTTTAGTCCAATACAATTAAAAAAACTTCAACAAAAAAAATAATGAGTGACAAACTATTGAACTTCATTAAATTAATGATTGTCAACATATTTACAACTGTCCTTAACTCATTTTCAATTTTTAAAAAATTACATAATATAATAACTTCATTGTCAACTTAATCAATAATTTCAAGTTTGAAAAATAGATTGCTTTTTGTTGTTTTCTAGCATTGACTTAAATTTGTTAGAAATAATAATCCTTTAGTGAAAAACATCATCTATAATCTAGGAATATTCTTATTGTAGAATCAATAATTAAATATGTAAAAGTGTATCAAAATTATAATGCTTAATTACTTTATAAAGTCGTAAGGTTTGTCTTATAGATCAACACGTTCTCTTAGAGAATCTTTTAAATTCTCTCAGCACCTCTCTAATAATGGGATGCTAGTAGAGAATAATACAATATTTTGTATAACCTGAGGACCATACTCACTTATATAGACAACTTTTCTTGTTGTCTTTCGGTATTCCTATTTTAACCTATTATAGAAATATAAATTACTCTTAAGTATCTATATATTAAATACTCACGCACTACTAGATACATTAAAGCTCAAATTATCGAAAATCTTATTAGATCATTTTTAATTAAGTTTAATTTTATATGACAATCTGTAATACATAATTATTCACATATAAACCCAATAATGGATTAAAGGTACAACGACGTTATATTAACCCACTTGGGCTATATGTGTAGCCTCATAATTATGTTTTACAAAAATTAACTATATAAGCTCTAACTTACTGTCATTGCTGAAATGCATCTATAAAAAATCTGGTCCATCAACAATATCAACATAGGATCAAAGAGGACTTCATTACAACTATCATAATTCGATTCCATCAATGGTCATTATGCCAATACAATGAAATGGCGTGGATCATGATATGGATGTGTAGCATAGAAATTTCATGCAATGTGATCTTAACATGCCTATTTCCAATTAATCCACCTGCTTTAGTGATCAAACCATACCAAAATCAGAATGTGAATAAACCAAATTTTTTTTCTGTAGAAAATAACCTTAAATATCCATAAATTGAAATAACTTTAAAATATCTATATTATAAAAGTATATAAAAGTACAAACTCTTACTAAAACTAAATATATTTCAATGACATGACAGCTATATGAGTAGTATGCTCATGAAATACTTTGAGTGGCAATCCCTTTCCTTAGTAAGCAGATCTACAATTATAGAGATCTAAAGAATGCCAAACTTAAGAAATCCATCTATGGGCTCAAGCAAGCATCTCATTCAGTTTAAAAATCTCTTAGTTTCATACAATAAGTATATATCGCTACTGACAAGCAAAACATCATCGATATATAAAACTAGAAAAATATACCTGCTTCTACAGAACTTATGGTATATGTAATCATGACCAAATTTATCTCAAAATTGAATGAGATGATCACTTGATAAAACTTAAAATACCATTGTCGAGATGCTTACTTGAGTCCATAGATGGTTTTCTTAAGTTTGCAAACCATATTCTTTGGATCTCTTTAATGACATAGGTTCTTAAGGTGGTAGAGTTTATCCTTCTAGAATAATTTCTGGCATGGGGAGTTCTCTAATATTATCTTAATCTGTTGGGTCTTAAACTAAGCCAGGAATGAGACCCTTAGCAATGCCAATAATACCTGTGGGAATATCAACATATTCCTCTTCAAATACAAAGTCCCTAATTGTAGGGGTGGGCAATTTCGGATTCGGATCGGATTTAATCGGATTTCGGATAATTCGAATTGAGGAAAAACCAACCCGATTTCAATCCGAACTTTAATCCGATTTGAATAATTTGGATCGAATTCGGATCGGATATATATTTCGGATTAGTTCAGATTCGGATTGGATCGGATGAATTCATAGTTCGGATTCGAATCATAATTTTGGATTCGGGTTGAATTCGGATGTGGGACTTTTTTGACAATTTTCTCAAAAAATTTATGAAATTTATAATTAATGAAAACACATGTAATGCAAACCATGAAAAAAACACAAGAAACAAGCTCACAATTGAGTATCATCGCCATATATATTAAGTCTCCAAAATAAATATTACTAGTATAAAGTTATAGAAATACAAAATAAATTAATAAATATTACTTCAATCTCCAAGTCTCCAAAATCCAAATAAATAACACAAAACAAACATTACTCTCCAACTCTCCAAATCTTCAAATAAATTCTCTAAATAAACCACACAAAATAAACATTAATCTAATTCCAAGTCTCCAAATAAACAACACAAAATTGTAATATTATCATCCAACAACAAAATAAACCAAACTAAAAATTATCATCCAACAACAACATAAATGAAAATAAAAACTATCATCCAACAATATTAAGGAAATAAACACAAAATAAAGTACTAAACATTACTTCAATCTCCAAGTCTCCAAAATCCAAATAAACAACACAAACTAAACATTACTCCATCTCCATCCAAGTCTCCAAATGAAGTCTCTAAATAGACCACACAAAATAAACATTACTCCAACTCCAAGTCTCCAAATAAACATCACAAAATAAATATTATCATCCAACAACAAAATAAAAAAAAATAAAAATTATCATCCAACAACATTTAGGAAATAGGAATTAGTATATATCCAGTTCAAACTAAAGTACAACATCACCTAATTAAACTTACAATACACATTTTGATAAGTCCTTACTCCTTAACTCTTGCTTTCCAAGACTCCAAGTCTCCAACTATCAACTTCAACTTTCCTAATATAAGATCACAAACAATTATTATGTTACAATTGACTTAAAACTTAAACAAAAAATAAAATAATTATGATCATAGTAATTTGAAACTAAAAGATATATTAAATTTAAGAATTACCTATTCAAATACCATGAATATTAGCGCCTATTGTTGTAATCGTTGAAGATTGTGATTGTACATACTCTTTAAAAAAAAAACTTAAAATTAGTACATAAGTAATATTTTAAATTTATTATAATAAATTTAAAATATATTATATATAAAACATAATATATATATATATATATAAAGAAATGCTACCTTCTTGTAACTCCATTTGATATACATGATCTTTCAACTCTTGATTAAGATCGTAGACGGGAGTGGCAAAAAGTTTAGATTGCAACCAATTTTCAGTACAAATCAATGCTTCAATCATAGTAGCAGTCAAAGAACTCCTATATTCATCAATAATACGACCCCCAGTGCTAAAGGCGGACTCAGATGCAACAGTGGATACCAGAATTGCAAGGATATCTCTTACTATTTTCTCCAATATTGGATACTTCGACCCGTTCACTTTCCACCATAGCAAAACATTAAGTTTATCATTACTAGGATCTTCAATCGGGTCAAGTAAGTATCTTTCGACCTCGGTTGACACAAGCTTGCCCTCATTCTGAATGGAAGCTTTCTTAGCATATCCAAAGAAAGGGCGAGCAACTCGTAGGGTGTCATCACCATGTTCCATTATATACCCTTGTTGCCGGTCTGTGTCATCTACAAGACGTAAAGAAGAACTAGAACCACCACCACCACTGCTACCACTACGACTAGGAAAACTCTCACTATGCAATAGTGATGAGGAGTTCTATCCACTATTTGCATAAAAAAGTGCATTCAACAAGCCTTTCATCACTGCGACCATTTCTTCAATCTTTGCAATGTCATCGGAAAAAATCATACCAAAAATATGTTTTGTAAAATCCATTTTGCAGCGTGGATCAAGTATAGAAGCAACAATTAAGATTTTGTTAATTTTTTCCGTGCACTCCCAATATTTGTCATATTTTCCCCTCATATTAGCCGCTATCAAATTCACATAAACATCTTTGCTTTTTTCCAATGCACTCAATGAATTCTCAATCAAACCAATTGTATCGTAACAAAGATTAGAAGTCACACTCAAAGAGGCCGAAAAAGTCAATGTAGCATCATAAAAGATCTTTAAAAACCGAACAATCCGTTTCGCACTTTCCCAATCCTCAGGCCCATGTGGCCCCACCCTTTTCTTCCCATTTTCTTCCTCTTTAAAGTATGCTTCATAAGGTTTATCCACTTCTGCCATCCTCTTAAATGCTGCCTGAAATTTTAAAATAGTCATCAACATCAAATAGGTGGAATTCCACCTGGTAATACAATCCAAAACTACAATTCCATTAGGGCCTTTCACGTGCTCTACACACTGTTTAAATGCTTTCAACCTCGAAGTGGATGATCTCACATACTTCACAGCATTCTGAATACCGGCAATCGATGCATGTAACTCCTTTAACCCTCCAGTGACAACTAGATTTAAGATATGTGCACAACAACGCACATGCATGTATTCACCTGCCAACACAAGTGCATCAGCATTCTTTCACATAAGCATTTGATTCTTCACATAATCAATAGCAACATCATTGCCTGATGCATTATCAACAGTTATTGCACACACTCTTTCTATTCCCCATTCAAGCAAACAAGCCTCAATTTTTTTACCAATCATTCTCCCTTTATGGTCTTCAACCGCACTGAAACTAATAATCTTCCTATACAAACACCAGTCGCTATCAATAAAATGAGCTGTGATCACCATGTAACTCATATTCAAAACTGAAGTCCATATGTCTGTTGTAAGAGACACTCTCTGCTTATTCTTACAAACATTTCATTCATTCTATACAAAAAAAATCAAGTTAAAAGTAACAACAAGCTCAAGAATTGTTTTGATGGAGTGCACTGCTCGATTTATTTCAACTAACTAGTACGAAAATAAAATTCCAACAACCTCAAGCAATATCTCAGAAAACACATATAAATAAATGAATAATTGCCTTTCTCATGCGCCAAATTACCATGAAAAAATTCGGATAATGGCTGGGTTGGGTGCTAGGTTTGTTGCTCACTGGTTATGGCCTTGTGGAATGTGCGGATCGTGGTTGCTTGCTTGTCGCTGATCGCGAGTGGTCACCTGGTCGGGTTCGATTCGGTGGTCAGCGGTGAAATGGGTCCGTGGGTAGTGGATGTGGCTGCCGTACGGGTTGGGTGCGTTGGTCTTGGGTAATGGCTGCTACGTGGGTTGGGTGCTAGGTTCGTGGCTCATCGATTGTGGCCTTGTGGAATGAGCGGATGGTGGTTCTCGGCTTGCTATCGATCGCTGAGTGGCTGCCTGGCTGGGTTCGTTCGGTGGTCATCGGTGAAATGGGTCGATGGGTAGTGGATGCAATTCTTGGTCGGGTTGGGTGCGTTGGTCTTGGGTAATGGCTGCCGGCTGGGTTGGATGCTATGTTCGTGGCTCACTGGTTGTGGCGTTGTGGAATAAGCAGATCGTGGTTGCTGGCTTGCTAGTGACTGCTGAGTGGCTGTCTGGTTGGGTTCGTTCGGTGGTCGTGGGTAGAGGCTTAGCTGGGTTCGTGCATTTGTGGGTAGAGTCAGTGGCTGAAATGGGTCTGTGGGTAGTGGATGCGGCTGCCGGCTGGGTTGGGTGCTAGTGAGTCACTGGATCGTCGGTCTTAGCTCTTAGGTTTTTCGATTTTGGTTTTCTAAATAGTGAATTCTAAAGCTGAACTGATTTTATGATTTTAAAATTAAAGGAAGTGTAAATCCGATTGGATGGTTCGGATTAATCAGAATCCGAACCGATCTGATTCAAATCCGATCGGATTGCATAAGTTATATCCGATTCGATTTGATGTTAAATCCGAATCCGATCTAAATAAATTCGGATTACATCGAATCGGTTCGGATTCGGATAAATCAGATCCGATGCCCACTCCTACCTAATTGTATCTCCCTTACAAAGTTGACATTCTCAAAGAACCACGCATTTCTTAACTTGAAAATCGACTTTATTGTTAGATCATAAAACTTATATCCCCTAGATCTTTTAGAGTATCTAATAAAATAACAACTCACCATCCTGGAATCTAATTTCTTTTCATTTCTGCCTTAATTGGACATTTTCAAACATGCAAATGCTTTAAAATAGGGTTTTTGCCCGTCCAAAGTTTGTAAGGGATTTTAGCAGTCGCTTTAGTGAGAACCCTATTAAGGATATATACTACAGTCTTAAGTGCTTATCTCCAATGTAATTCTGGTAAAGAAGAATGATAAATCATACTTCTCACTATGTCCTTAAGAGTCCTATTTCGTCTTTCAGCAACACCATTCATAATGAGCGAGCCTGACATATTGTATTGTGGGATGATACCGCATTCTTCTAGAAACTTAGCAAATGGTGTTTGGGTAATACCGAGCAGACCCTGACACCAAACAGGCCCCCTCGCTAGGTATCAAAGCTGGTCGAGGTTAAATGCTCCAATGCTGGTTGAGCCCTGACCCTTTCTTCCTGGTCGAGGTCCTCGAACCTCCGAGCAGGATCCTGTCACGTCGTCGAAAACATAGAGGGAATCAAAGCTCGAGCAGAGCCAACTTAAAACAGGATGACCCCTCCTCCCGACAACTTAACATGACAATTGATGCCTGGCAGGCACCCCAAGCCGTAGGGCTTCGTCACCATTACCGGTGACCGGCGCACGTCCCCACAGTGTCATTATTTCATGCACGTGTGCACGGCACCATCATTGGGCCATGAGAACCCACACCCGCCTGATATCCTAATGCCCCAGGGAGTGCCGTGGCAGTCCCAGCTGTCAGAGGGGCCCAAGCATAATTAATGCGGAGGGCGGCTGTCCAAGCGAAGGAGGGCGGAGAAATAGGAGGATAAGGAACAACCGAAGGACAAGGTTTGGGGATTCTTTTTCTTTTTGGGGGGGGGAACCTTGGAGATCTACTTTTTCTTGACCATATTTTCTTTCCTTGAAACCTGAAGCATTTTAATTTAAGAAAGAGGGACTTTCTTGAACACTTTGACCCTTCAATCACCCCTGTCTTTTTGGTCTCTCAAACCAAGAGGGATACCGAAAGAATTAACCGATTACTGACTTGAGTGTAGGAGAGTTTCGCCGGAAAAACACCCGGCGACTCCTGACACTATTCTTTGTGAGCGCAGGCCAAGGGAAATCACCGTTCCAGTAAACGAAGGAAGACAGGAGTTAGTGAGAAATCCTGCTTGAGCATCCAGCGAGCAGAAGTTCGCAGCATCACTTGGAAGCGAGCAGAAAACAACATCAACATTTTGGCGCCATCTGTGGGGATCAGTTCAAAAAGCCTGACTTCCTGATACATTCGAAAAAGACAACACAACGATGAGAGGAAATAGCAGGAGAGAAGTAAGCCCAGAGGAGTCGGTGACTCTAAGGGAGGCGGCCAATGAGGCAAAAGGCACCAAATGTTGCTGGAAGGGAAGAGACAAAGTTGGAGGAAAGAGAATCCCGCCAACATTTACAAGACACGGCTCCTACCTCTCGTGCGGAGGAATTAGAGGGAGAGGTGCGCAGGTTGGCGCAGGTTGTAGAGAGCCTCCGGGGGAACAGGAAAGCCCCGAGTTAGAGGATAATGCTGGACAGTGAGTCCCCACTCTCAGTTTCCCAGACTTGAAGTTCTCGGAGAAGAGTGACCCACTGGTGCACATAGAACTATTCAACGACATGATCGGAATACAGGGCCTGATAGCCACCCAAAGGTGCAGGGCCTTCCCGCTTACTTTGAAAGGAAGGGCGAGAGAATGGCACCGCAAACTACCGTGGGGAAGCATTCTGAGCTTCGAACAAATGTGCAGGGAATTCGCAGAGCAGTTCCGAGGTGCGGTGGCCCCCGAAGACGACATGATGGAGTTGGCGGAGATAAAGCAAAGGGAAGGGGAGTCCCACTGGGAGTTTGTCAAAAAATACCACCGGTCGGTCCTGGATTTTGGGGCATTCAATCACCCCCAGGTATTGATGGGACTGAAGGATGGGATCAGGATGGGAAGGCCATGGTACAACTTGCGAAGCACTTTGATCCGTTCATATTCCGACGCATATAAGCAGGTGAAGATGGATATGGTTATTGAGGAAGAAAAGGCCGCGAAACTAAAAAGTGAACAGACTAGTGGAGCGAAGCGGAAAGAAAAATGAGTGCCTGCTGGGGAACACCGACTTCCAGAGCGATAAGGGAACTGCTCCCTATAATCTTTACTAGAGGGCTCCCCAGCCATGAGTAACTCCCGCTCTACCTCGCGGGTCCCCTAGTCAAAACTGCAGGGAATATCGACAGTACGGAGGCAACCCGCCTCTCATTTACCCGCAACCTGATCCATGCAGAACAACAGTAGAGCCGACCACCCATTACCCCCACACCCGGGAAGCTTCCCCTGAGATAGGGTGATACAGAGCAGAATTCATAAGGGAAGTCACCTACCCTGAATGGATCTCGAATGTGGTGCTGGTAAAGAATTCAAGTGGGAAGTGGAGAATGTGCGTGGACTTCACAGATGTGAACAAAGCTTGTCCGAAAGACAGCTTCCCATTGCCAAAAATAGACCAACTGGAGGACTCCACAGCAAGACACGGCCTGCTCAGCTTCATGGATGCCTTATCGGGCTACAACCAATTTCCTATTCACCGACGGGATGAGGAATGCACGGCCTTCATCACCAACCAGAGCCTATTTTGTTACAAGGTCATGCCCTTCGGCCTAAAAAATACGGGGACAACCTACCAGAGACTGGTGAACAAGATTTTTAAGCCGCTGATCGGCCACATGATGGAAGTTTATGTGGACGATATGATCACTAAGTCCAAGGACGCGGAGGAACATGTAAAGCACTTGGAGGAAACCTTCGCGCTCTTAAGAAAATATCGGATGAAGCTTAATACAGAGAAGTACGCCTTTAGAGTTAGTTCAGGAAAATTCTTGGGCTTCATGGTCAGTAACAGAGGAATCGAGGCCAATCCAAAGAAGATAAGAGCAGTAGTAGAGATGAAATCCCCGCGTACTCTCAAAGAAATACAAAGCCTCACTAGAAAACTGGCATCCCTCGACAGATTCATCTCCCGAGCAACAAACAAGTGCCACATCTTCTTCCAGGAAATAAGAAAAGGGAGAAAGACAAAGTAGACACCAGAATGTGAAGTGGCATTCCAACAGCTGAAGGAATACTTGCTGAAAGCCCCGCTGCTGTCAACACAGCCAACGAGCTCAGTTTTGGTAAGGGAAGAGTCTGGGGTGCAGTACCTCGTACACTACACGAGCAGAGCTTTGTTGGGAGCAGAGACTCGGTATCCGCTAATGGAGAGGTGGGCACTGGCCCTAATAACAGCAGCCTAGAAGTTGAGACCTTACTTCCAAGCACACTCGGTGGAATTTTTGACAAACCAGCCGCTTAGGCAGATCCTGCACAAGCTGGAGACTTTTAGCAGGTTGGTAAAATGGTCGATAGATCTCAGTGAGTTTGACATCAGCTACCAACCCCGAACAATAATACGGGCGCAGTCCCTAGCAGACTTCGTGGTCGAGTGTACGGAGAGGAGCGAAGAAGCGAACAGCGAACACCCAACAGGCACCCCTACCCCGAGCAACGCATGGACAGTTACAGTGGATGGGTCATGCGGGGATCAGGGGCATGAGCAGAAGTTATGCTTCTCAGTCTTTAGGGGGTGGAGGTATAGTACGCCGTAAAGCTCAAGTTTGAGGCTACCAACAACCAGGCCGAGCATGAGGCCATAATAGCAGGACTGAAGCTCGCTCTGGTAGTAAAGGCGGAAGAGGTAAAGCTTCGGACAGACTCTCAGCTAGTGGCAAACCACCTCAATGAAAGTTTCCAAGAAAAAGCGAGAAGATGGAAGCTTACCTTCGGAAAGTGAGGCAGTTGATAAGGAAATTCCAAATGGTAGAGGTAAAACAGATCGCAAGGAGAAAGAACTTTCGAGCGGACATGATAGCACGAATGACCGCTATATCCGACCCTGAAATGCTAAAGTCTATCCCGTTAGAGATCAAGACCTGCTCGAGTATCGAGCAGGAGGATGAGGTAATGAGCTTAACATCAAGCAGTACCTGGATGGACCCAATTGTCTCTTATCTTAAGGAAGGAACGTTGCCTACCGACAAGAAGCAGGCAAGGAAGCTAAAGTGTCGGGCGACCAAGTACACGCTGATCGATGGGGTGTTATACAGGCGAGGATACAGTCTGCCACTACTACGGTGTCTGGGCAAAGAGGAAGCTGACTATGTCCTCTAGGAAACACACGAAGGGATTTGCGGAAACAATTCCATTGTGAGGTCTCTGGCTTTTAAGGCCTTAAGGTAGGGGTACTTCTGGTCCCTAATGCACCAAGATGCGCAAGAAAAAACCAAGAACTGCAAGAATTGTCAAAGCTTCACCAACTACATGGCTCAGCTGCCCGAGAACCTCACAGTGATGAACTCACTATAGTCATTTGCTCAATGGGGGATTGACTTAATCGGGCCGCTGCCAAAAGGGAGAGCGTCTGCAACACATGCCGTGGTGGCAATTGATTATTTCACCAATTGGGTCGAAGTGGAAGCTTTGAGCAGTATTACAGAAAGCAGAACCACTAAATTCATTTGGAGAAATGTGATTTACAGGTACAAGATCCCCCACGCACTAGTTACGGACAACGGGAGGCAGTTTGACAACAATAAGTTCAGGTACTTCTACAGGAACATGCGAATAAAACTAAAGTTCTGATCGCCATCAAACCTGCAGGCCAACGGGCAAGTGAAAGCTACGAATAAGACTATAAAGCGCCTCACTAAAGACCAGACTTGGCGAGCAGAAGGGAGCTTGGGTTGACGAGCTTCCTTGTGTCTTGTGGGCTTATAGAACCACGCACAAAACTGCCACGGGGGAAACCTCCTTTTCCTTGGCATTTGGGCATGAAGCAGTGATAGCGGAGTGCCAGAAGAGGGTGGCCCGCTATTATAACTGGAACGTACACATCCGCCGAGGTGGGGGATTGGGTGCTTAGAAGGGTGAATCAAAATACCAAGGACCCTAGGCAAGGAGTGTTGGGTCCGAACTGGGAAAGCCCGAATAGGGTCTATCAAATAACCGGTCCGGGAGCGTACAGGTTGACCTACCCAGATGAACGAGAAGTCAAGAGGCCATTAAACACGTAGCATTTGATGAAGTATTTCTAGTAAGTTTCCTTGTAGCGTGAGCCGTGATATTTAGTTTTTGTTTAATTTTTCCAAAAATAGAAGGGTGTAAAACCTTGTACATAAATAAATGCAAGAAAAACACTTCCAATAATAAGTCAATATGAACAAGTTGAAGCTTATAGAAACGCAAAGGCCAGAAGTCTCAAAGCCTAGCTTAAGGCTGAGACGGTGCCAAGCGTGAGCCAAAAGTAGGCTTGGGCAGAGTAAGCTCGCGAAGAAATACAAAGGCCAGATGCCTCAAATCCTAGCCTAAGGCAAGTGCCAAGAGTGAGCCAAAAGCAGGCTCGAGCAGAATAAGCTCGCGAAGAAGCGCAAAGGCTAGAAGTCTCAAAGCCTAGCTTAAGGTGAGACGGTGCCAAGCGTGAGCCAAAAACAGGCTCGAACAGAATAAGCTCGCGAAGAAGCGCAAAGGCCAGAAGTCTCAAAGCCTAGCTTAAGGTGAGACGGTGCAAGCGTGAGCCAAACACAGGCTTGAACAGAATAAGCTCGCAAAGAAATGCAAAGGCCAGAAGTCTCAAAGCCTAGTTTAAGGCGAGACGGTGCCAAGCGTGAGCCAAAAGCAGGCTCGAGCAGAATAAGCTCGCGAAGAAATGCAAAGGCCAAAGTCTCAAAGCCTAGTTTAAAGTGAGACGGTGCCAAGCGTGAGCCAAAAGCAGGCTCGAGCAGAATAAGCTCACGAAGAAAAGCAAAGGCCAGAAGTCTCAAAGCCTAGTTTAAAGCGAGACGGTGCCAAGCGTGAACCAAACCAAATGAAGGCTTGAGCAAAATAGGCTTGAAGAAGAAAAGCAAAGGCCTAAAGTTTATTAAAGACTGCATAGCAAAGGCCTAAAGTCTACCTCTTAGAAAATTGTAGAATAAAAATACAATCACAGAGGTAAGGTAACAAACATATGTTCTTCATTTATTCATCAAAGATTACAAGGCAAAAAAAAAAAGAAGAGAAGAGTACAATAAGGCTACTCAAAAGACTGGAGCTTTTGGGCTAGCAGCAGCAGCGGTGGAGGTCTCGGTGGTTGCAGGAGTAGTTTCTCCTGACCTTGCAGCATCTTGAGTAGGAGTATCCCTTGGCTCCTGAGTTTGGGCATCCTGCTCGCTCATATAAGCGTCCACACCCGCCTTGAGCTTGGACATATCCAATTCAGGGTATTCCTTGCCTAGGACGGACATGAGACATTCGTAGCTGAAGGTTACTCCCTTGTTGTACTCCTCTGCGAGCTGGCCTTCCAAGAAATCCACCTTATGCTGGAGACGAGAAGCCTCTGCCTCCAAGGTCCTCTCAAAGGCAAACCTCTACACGTCAAGGTCCTTTCGAGCATTCACCAGCTCATCTCGGACCACGGACAACTCATTCTCAAGTTAGAGTGCCTTGGATTCAGATAGGGCTGCCTTTTCCTCGAAGGTGGAGATCTCAGCAAGAAGCTTTGCTGCCTCCTCATCCTTTTACTCGAGCCTCTGTCTCAAGCTCTGATTATCAGCCCTAGTCTTCCTCTCAGAGTCCAGGGCCTTGGTCTTAAAGGCGGTGACAGCAACCGTAACGTGGGAAGAGAGGCGTTGGAACATGTTAGCCAGCTCACTAGCACTGGAAGCCTCCAACCCCTCCACGAACTTCTCTTTCATATGCTTGGCAAAATCCCTGATATAGAGGTCAACAACATTAGGCTGCTGTTGCTCCTGGGAACGTCCTACTTGAGATCGGGCTGGAACGACAGTTCTCGAGCCCCTTCGGGTTACCCCTTCTGCTGATTGCTCACCCTCTCGAGCAGGAGAAACAACCCTGGCTGGCGAAGTAGCAGTATCAACTCTAGGCCGCTTGGGTAGAGCAGAGGAGCTGCTTGAACAGTCTGCTGTGCTTATGGGCCTCTTCAGCCGAGAAAGGATTCCATTCATTTCTTCCTCAGAAGCGAGGCCAAACTCGACAAGGTTGTAAAGTGCGAGTAGCTCCCGGCACGAGCTCGCATTGTCTAGAGCAGTATTGACACGCGACTGAAGTTCCTCCCTAATCCGGTGAGACGCACTCCAAGATACTGCAACAAGAGCCAGGAAAAAAAGGTGAGAAAAGTACGAGCAAAAAAGCTAAAGCAAGAAATGTAATGAGACGGCAAAGAAGAACTTGCCCTTCCAATTGCCACCAGAGGTGGGGAGGTCAGTGATGGGTTTCTTGCCCTTCAAACTGGAAGTGAGGTAATACCAGCCTGCATCTTTTGGATTGCTCTTCAGCTGGTAGAGATGCTTTATCTCATCTACCGACGGCTCACCCAAGTTACACTATCTCCATAAAATATACAACCCTGACAGAACCCTCTACCCAATTGGGTTAAGCTAACCTGGGGCTAGACGCAGTCTGGATAGGACCCGGAAAAAATAGGGTTGAAGGAGCAACCTAACGCCCCATTTGAAGCATTCTAAATAAAGGGTGACGTACCTCTAAGGAGGGCGGCTGGGCATGTCACTTTTGCCGGGCACACGTAGATCCACGCTGGTCGAAATATAGTACGTATCCCTAAGCCAGTCTAGCTCTTGGTGTGAAATCTCACACCTCATATTGTCAATAGCAAATAACTCGGCCTCTGACCACTGGTCGACCCTCTCCCCCATGACTTCGATCCCTTCGGGGCTTGGGTCTCTCACCAGAACCACCTTATTAGTCTCGAAGTCACTCGAAGCTAGAAGATGACTCTTCATGGGATATCCGACGGGGTTGTTGTGTATCTGACCTTTTTCCTAGGGGTATAATCTATCAAATGGGAACTAGAAACCCAGAAAATGAAAAACAAAATAAGAACGAGAAGAAGAAGGAAATTTTATACCTGAGGAAAGTTGGACGACGAAAAATAATAGCGACGACAGGAAAGGAAATAAGAAACGCTTACAGGCGGCTGATCTGGTGTTAGCAAAGATTGGAAACAAGAAGCACAATAAAGAAATTAAGAGTTTATAAAGGAGAAAGCACGCCGTGTCAACAGACGGCATGCTACTCAAGGGACGTGACTGTTCAACTAACCGCCTCTTCAAAATTCAAATGAACGGCCCATATCCACCCACGCATTTTGCATTAAATGTGAAGTGAAAGGTGGACAGCTTAGCATGAGAAGGTAAAAAGGGTGGGGAAGCCTGCTCGAGCGAGAAGTTTCCAGTCTTATCTCGTTTCACTCTAAAAGACTAGAAACTAGGGGACTAGTGTTTGGGTAATACCGAGCAGACCCTGACACCAAGCAGGCCCCCTTGAGGTTAACCCAGCCAGAGCAGAAGACTTGACCGCTGGCACGAAGATACCCTCGCTAGGTATCAAAGCTGGTTGAGGTCAAGTGCTCCAAGGCTGGTCGAGCCCAGAACCTCTCTTCCTGGTCGAAGTCTTCGAACCTCCGAGCAGGATCCAGTCACGTCGTCGAAAATACAGAGGGAATCAAAGCTCGAGCAGATCCGACTTAAAACAGGATGACCCTTCCTCCCGATAACTTAACATGACAATCAATGCCTGGCAGGCACCCCACGCCGTAGGGCTTCGTCACTGTTACTGATAGTCAGCGCACGTCCCCACAGTGTCATTATTTCATACATGCATGCACGGCACCATCATTGGGCCACGAGAACCCATCCCCCCCTGACATCCCATGGCCCTAGGGCGTACCACGGTAGTCCCAGCTGTTAGAGGGGCCCAGGCTCAATTAATGTGGAGGGCGGCTATCCAGGCGAAGGAGGGCGGGGAAACAGGAGAATAAGGATCAGCCGAAGGACAAGGTTTGGGGATTCTTTTTCTTTTTGGAGGGGAACCTTGGAGATATACTTTTTCTTGACCATATTTACCTTCCTTAAACCTGAAGTATTTTAATTTAAGAAAGAGGGACTTTCTTGATCACTCCCTTCAATCGCCTCTATCTTTTGCGGTCTCTCAAACCAAGAGGGATACTGAAAGAATCAACCCGATTACTAACTTGAGCGTCGGAGGGTTTTCGTCGGAAAAACACCCGGTGACCCCTGACACTGTTCTTTGTGAGCGCAGGTCAAGGGAAATCACCGTTCCAGTAAACGGAGGAAGATAGGAGTCAGTGAGAAATCCTGCTCGAGCATCCAGCGAGCAGAAGTTCGCTGCGTCACTTGGGAGTGAGCAAAAAACAGCATCAACAAATGGTCCTGGATGTTATTTACCTGAACCGTCATATCTACCATAGTACTCCTTAATATGGTCAGATCTGACACTTTTGATTCTTTTACTGAGTTGATTCTCAACTTCAGCCTTAAAATTTTTGAACATATCTAAAGACTGTGACCTTTCATGGAAGAAATACATATATAGTCATATCTAAAAAAATCATCTATGAACGTCAAAAAATATTATTGATTATTCTAAGCAGCCATAGAAAATGACTCATAAATATCTGTATGTATGAGTTCTAAGGTGTTGAAAGTCTTGTTAGCTTCAAATCTCCTTTGGTTGGTTTGTTTTCCCTTTATATAGTTAATACAAACATCAAAATCTATAAAATCTAAGGGGTCGAGAGTTTCGTCTGACACATGTCTCTCTATTCTTTGTTTGGAGATATCTTGTGCCACAATACGTCAAATTCTCATTTATTTATACCTTGTATACTTTATTATAGAGATTCGTTAAATGAAGCAATTGTATCAATTAAATAAATATTATCATAGCTTGGCAAATAACCAAACCCAACTAATTTTGAATTATAAAACAAACTAAATTTTTTATTTTCAAATGAGCAAGAAAAATCAAATTTATCTAAAATGAAAAAAAATCAAGTTTTGTCTAAATGACGGTACAATAAATATTTCATTAAGATCCAAATAAAATTAAGTTTAATTTTTTTTTATATCTTCAATTACAAACTTTTTACCATCGCCCATATAGATTTAATTTCGATAATTTATGCAACCCTACAAAGACATAATGATGTGAATAGTTGCACTATAATCTACCACCATATGTTAAATTAACCTCAGAATAAACCAAATTAAAAAGCATACATTTCTTAGTATACTATGTGTGATAGATGGTACAATGCTACTTCTTATTTCCTTAAACCCCACAGAAGAAATAACCAGTACTTTACAGATTACCTGATTTCTTTTATTATTTCTTTTCAGATGTTGTATCTATGGTTTTCTTATCTTTGTTTCTTTTCTTGCCCTTGTCCTAGCCCTTAAAGGTAAAACCTAAGTGAGAGCTTTATGCCTTATATTTCTTTAACCTATCTTCTTCCCGAACATAATGTGATATACGCTCATTCGGAGACAAGTCTCTTTATGACAATTATAGCTTACCTTAAACTGATCAAACTGTGTTGATATAAAAAACTAATGCACTAGCAAGTCCTCAGAGAGTTCAAGCTTAAGTGCCCTCAACTTAAAAGCAAGGTGAGACATCTCCATAATGTACTCCATAATATTAATTGAAATTATATTTTTTAAGAGAGTACCTATTTCAGCCTTTTTGTTCTTGACAAACGACCTCTTTAGCCATAGTTATCTTTTCAGATATTGAGTCCCTAATTGCTTCTAGAATGGCCTTCTTCATGATTATCATACATATGTAATTTGATTTCTTCCACCTTTCCAAATCATTATTATCATTAGAATTACTCGCATCTGTAAGAGCTGGGGGAGAATTAACTTTGAGATACATGACTGTGAGAACTATTAAGATGTTCTCTTGCCATGACTTGAAATTAAAATTATTTAGTATAGGAATCGAATTGATATTTGCAGTAATAGTACCAAGAGTCATAATTGAATTCGAGAACACCAAACAAATAAAACAAGCTCATATTAGTCCCATTAAAAAAATAAATTCAAATTAATCTAAACCCTATCTCAAGATGCGAGAGATTCTATTAGTATTTCATCTTTGGACAAATTATTAACTTATAAGTGATATCTTGGTATAATAATCAAATGATAACAAGAACATTTTAAATAATAAATTTTCCTTTGGGCTGAATTATGTGATTTATGTGAATATCGATCGACCTAAAGGAAATGTCCATATTTGACAGAGTTGTATATGTGCTTATGATAATAAATACATGATAATTATTTAATTTTACATGTGAAGATTATTTGACCCGAATTGGATTTTAAAAAAGCCCCAAATTAAAACCCTAACCCAAATTGAAACACTAAACCTAAATATTTTATTTTAATTTATTTTGATTGAGGCGGTGACCATGCCTTTGCTTCTACATCAGGTCACCACTTGGTCGCGCTTTGCTTGGCTGGAAATCACGGCCACCAATTTTACTCCTTTTTTTTTTTTTTAGTTGTTGATGCCAGCAGGTTTTCCTTTATTTGTTGTGGCCTCTCGTGTGGGGCCATGGTTTCCCCAACCATTAATGTCAATCTCGGCGAATGCCATTGCCGTCGAACACAAAATTTTAAATCTGAACACAAAAACCTTAAACCTTAAATTTGAATTTAATTTTTCTTAATCCTCAATTTATTCTCAATTGCAATAATACCGGAATTATTAAATTTAAAAACACAATAATTTAGTTATTAATAAAAGTAAATCAATTTTTCAGGATTCAACATGAAGAGACTTTGATACTGCTTATTAGAAATAATAAATATTTGGTGAAAAACATCATCGATAATCCAGGAACATTCATGTTTATCGCTAAGAATCTGAAATACTAACTAAACAACCCAAAAGGGGGTGAATTAGGATTCTAAAAATTATTACTAAATTAAGAGTAAATACACATCAATCATATCAACCAAATTTAAAACGATAAAACTAAAATACAGTAGAGTTAAAGAGTAAAGAATATAATAATGCAAACACATGATTTTTACGTGGTTCGACAAACCATGCCTACGTCCACACCTCCAAGCTTACCAGGCTTGAGGATTTCACTAAGCGTGCCTCTAAGGTTTCAATAAAGCTTGCATTTGACTACCAATGTGTCAATGAACCTTTACAACAAGAGATTATTCCCAATCTTTTAACCAAGTTTATCCCAACACTTACAATCACTCAACTTTGTGTTTTACAAGTAAAGATTACAAATCAATTTCTATCACACAATATAATTAATTACAAGATAAATACTAATGTATGAATAAAAATTATTACAAGAATTTTAGCTCAAGAGCAATGGTCGGTAATAACTATTGTTTTCCAACCTTGATTTGGATTTGAACAATTTTTTTTATAGTTAAGAGTAGAAAACTAGCCATTACACACTTTCTGAGGTTATCAGATCGTCGTCAACTAGTTTTAGGATTGCCATTTTGACTAGAGCAAGTTACCGTTGGCCAAATTTCAAATAGGCAGTTAGTCATTTACTCTTTATTAGTTAGTTGTTATTTTTTAAAGGCTAAACGTTTAATTCTGCACGATAATAGTTAGCAGTTTATTATATTTTGGGTTAGCCATTTGTTTTCAGAGACCAACTCCAAATTTTGCTGGATAACAGTTAACCATTTTCTTTATTATTGGCTAGCCATTTGTTTCCAGACAGGCTGCATACTTGCTCCAAATAACTTGTTAGCCATTTTTTAAATTAATAGGAAACCGTTTACATTTATAAAACTTGTTCTTTATTTTAAAAACATTTTTGACTTTGTAAATCTTGATCTGATTTAAGAACTTTTTAAAGATTAATTTAAAACATGTTTGTTATCATCAAAATCATCTTCATAGAAATATATATATACTAAAATTCTCCCACTTTTTTCTTATAATAACAAACTCTTTAAAAGAATGTTTTGAAAATTTTGAAAAACTCAATTTTTCCATAATCATAAGCTCCTCCTGAGTATATGCTCCCCTTAAATAAAGCAATCTTTGCAAAAAAAAAAATTTAAGGCCATTTTGCAAGAAAATTTGAAAAATAAATTTGCTTATTGTTCATTTTCAGGTTTATTTTACCCCATTAATCATAAAAAAAGAATAAAAAATTGAAGGCGCAAAAAATTTTTGAAAACATTTGTACAGAGTTTCCTAAAAAAATCGAGTAAAACCAAAACTTTAAACCAGTGAAGAACATTCTCAAAAGATTTTGAAAACTTCTTAACTCTAATACACATACTTCCCAAAGTAGAATCTCATCAAATCAACTCATCTAACCACAATGAAACTATCATCTAAAAGACATCATATTTAAGAATATGGAAAAATGAATGCAAACTAAAAGAGAAGCAAATAAAACAACAATGTAATGATCCAAAAGACAAATAGAAAACATGCATGAATGTATGAAAGAAAATGATATAATGTATGTGCGAAAATACAGAAATAACAGAAAAATTAAAAGGGCAGCTACGAGGATAACTCGGATAAAGGAACTTCAAGAGCCCAAAGGATGCACTGCTGAAACTCGTATTACTGAATCTCAAATGTCTCGAGTTGAGACTGAAGCTACTGCTGCTAGGCGATGCGCTACTGTTTAAGGCTGAAGGCAACTTGTCAGCATGTCTCTGATGCTCAAGCTTCTGCTGCTCCTCATCGCGACCTTGTCGTACCCCAACTATATGAAGAGCACGAGGACCAGCTCCTAATCTAAAGTTTGGAAGCTGATCGGCTGGGTAGATGTCGTTGAGAAGGCTATTATCCTCAAGAGCAACAAGGGTGTCTTCATTATAAGAGGAAGGAGTTTTAAGCCACTGACCATTTTAAACCTATAGCACCAATAAGCTCTCTCCCTAAGTTTTTTGACTTACAAAGGTGGGCACGGTAAGGGAAACATGAAAATAACGCAGAATATTAGTGATGATGCTACCATAGAGAAAAGATCGATTAAATATAGTAGGTATGCTCAAAATATGGTGCATAATAGTGTACCTTAGGTTAATAAGCTACTTTCAAATAAGGGAATCAAAAAGCCCGACATCTAACCTAGTCACCTCATCACTGTGACCTTTCTTAAGAGTGACCATATGCAGTAGAATATTATGTAAGATGTAAATCTAGAAGGGTAGAAGCTGAGATATAAAGGATAGGGAGCAAACATCATTAGAAAGATCATGACGGTGACAAATGTTTCTAACAGCACTGAAATGACAGAAATCATTAAACATTAACTCTTTCATAGTTGTATAAATCTGTAGCTCTCCAAAATAAGTTCCAAAGATTCTAAATAGTTCAAAAGCACCAACTCAATCCTTATACCACTCACTTGGGTAATCACTTAATCCTTCCTAATTTCAGGAAGCTCTATGTTAGAGTAAAATACCCTAACTAAATTTTCATAAATGAGTTCATCTGTACTTAATACAAGATCTGAAGGTTGAAGAAAATTTCTTAAAGGCCAAAGGAGTTACCGATTTTCCCATAAAGTTTGTCTTAAATCTCCTAGCCATGTCAGCCAAGGAAAAATGGGGCTGAGTAAAATCCAATATTTCTAGAGAGTTGATTGAAATCAAATGTTTCTGGCCTTAAGCTAAGACTGGTTGCAGTAGTGTTCTTGACCTTTTTGCCCTTCTGTGATAAAGAACTGCTTGCCATAGAGGATAAAAATTGGGATTTTGGAAAGCAGATGAGTTTAAGGGAAAATAAATCAGTAAAAATGTAAAATGAGGGTAAAGGAAGGTGTGTATGGAGTTAATTTGGTCTAAAATGAAAGAAATTTGGGTCAAATTTGAAGAAGATACCCATGAAAAATTTAGGGTTTGAAATTGAGATTTTGTGATTTGGATGTGTAAATATGCTTTAATAACGAAAATAAATGTTAACGATAATAAAAAAATGTTGTAAGGGACTCAATTTTGCAAAAGAAATGAAAAAAAATAGTGATTTATAAAGAGAAAGAGAACAATTGGCTATGAGCGCCAAGAAAACAACTCAGAATCAAAGGAAAATAGGGATGAAAAAGGTCATGATGCAAATAAAACGTGAAAATAGCAAGCCATTTACTGAGTTATCGGCGAGCCATTATCACCTAGAGAATAAAATTTTTCTTAGTATGATATCTGGGAGTCGTTTATTAGTTAACGGTAAACTGATAGTGGGCAGAATGCAAATTAAAACTACTAATGTTGTCGGTGAACCATTTAAGGGGTTATTGGCGAACCGTTATTGGGTAAAATGCAGATTAGATTTCCAAAGTTATCGGTGACCTAACTCTTTATTGGTGATCCGTGTTTAAAATGTACATATAAATTTTATGTCTGAAAACAAATATTCGTTTATTTTATAAACTATTATCCGCTTTTCTTAAGAGATGATTTCGTACATTTGGTTTAATTTTTTTTTATCAAAATATGGATTCAAGATCATTTCTTGATCCAAAAATATTTTAATAGTCATTTGATGCATGATATGATAAATGCATATGTAATTCAATAGATCAAACAATATGATTACACAAACAAGGACAATAAATCAAGATGTAACAAAAATCATTCCAAGTTCATGTCTAATCTTTATGAATTGCTCTTCACTAAGAGGTTTTGTGAGGATATCAGTAAGTTGATTTTCAGTAGATATAAATTCAATCATAACATCCACCTTTTGAGCATGATCTCTTAGAAAATGATATTGAATTTCTATATGCTTAGTCCTAGAGTGTAGAATGGGATTCTTTGACAAATTTAAAGCACTATTGTTGTCACATCTAATAAGAATGTGATATAACTTAATGTCATAGTCTCTAAATGTTTGTTTCATTTACAATACTTGTGCACAATAACTTCTAGCGGCAATATACTTTACCTTAGTAATAGAAAGTGCAACTGAATTTTATTTTTTGCTAAGCCAAGAGATTAAAAAGTGTCCTATAAAATGACATGTACCAATAGTGCTTTTCCTATCAACCTTATAGCTAACAAAATTGACATATAAATAACATGTTAAATCTATATGTGTTCCCCTAGGATAGCAAAGGCCAAGGTCAATGGTTCCAATCAAATACCAAAAAATTCATTTAACAGTAAGCAAGTGAGACTCTTTAGAACATTATTGAAATCTAGCACATAACCATATATAAATATAATATCAAACCTAGTAGCAGTCAAATAGAGCAAGGATCATATCATACCTCAATATGTCTTGATATTAACTTCCTTATTTTTCACTTTTTCTAGCTTGATGATTGTACTCATTAGAGTACTTTTTGCTATTCTATTTTCATAGCCAAAACTTTTGATTAGATCTCTTACATACTTGGCTTGGTTTATGAAAATTCCTTCCTTATTTTTTGTTCTTTACAGTCCAAGGAAGTACTTCATCTCTCCCATCATTCTCATATCAAATTCTTTGCTCAAGCAAGAGGAAATTTCCTTACACAATAGCTCATTAGTGAATTTGAACTATAAAAAAATATTTTTTTCCTATAATTAATGAAGAGAGTTGTGTCGACTTTATCCGTTGAGAAATCATTTTTTAGTAAAAAATTCTTAAGCCTATCATACCACACTCTAAATGTTTGTTTTAAGCCATGTAGAGCTTTTGTCAATTTATAAACATGTTCTGAAAATCTCTCATTTTTAAAACTAGAAGGCTATTTCACATAAACTTCCTCCATAATATATCCATTTAAAAATGCATTCTAATCATCTATTTGATACAAGATGAAATCCTTGTAACATACAAATGCCAATAACATCCTAATATATTTCAATTTAGCTACTAGTACAAGTGTTTCATTAAAATTAATACTTTCTTCTTGGTTATATACTTAAGCTATTAATCTAGCTTTATTTCTTACACCCACAACGGTTTCATCCATCTTATTCCTAAATGCCCATTTAGTACCTATTTAGGAACTATTCCCATACATTGTTTCTCTCAAATTGATTTAACTCTTTTTGCATTACCATAATCCAAGAATCATCATTTTCTGTATCCGAGAAGGATTTTGGTTCAATTTGATAAATGAATGCAGCATGTTCGCATGTGTTCCTAAACGATGATCTAGTAGTTATTCCATTAGAAGGACAATTTAAAATTAGATCTTTTGGGTAAGAGGAAACATACCTCTACTCCTTAGTGGGTGTTTAAGAAGTACCTTTATTTTGTTCTGCACTTATTTCTTCTTGTTGTTCCTCTTGATTTCCAGGTGGTGCATCATTTTGTTTATTCTTTGATTATTCTTCTTGTAACTCTTTATCTACATCATTATCAACAGCAACTTTCTCTAAAAATGTGGTATGCATAGATCCCTCTACAACTAAAGTTCATTTGTTATATACTCTATAAGTTTTGCTTGAGTTTAAATACCCAAGAAAGATGCCAATATCAGATTTTGGATCAAATTTATTAAAATTATCTTTTGTGTTCAAAATAAAACATTTGCATCTAAAAACTTTGAAATATTCGATGTTGGGTTTTCTATCCTTCCAAAGCTCATAGGGAGTCTTATTAAGAGTAGGTCTTATCAAAACACATTTAAAACAAAACATGTGGTGTTAATAATGGCTTCAACTAAAAAATATTTAGGTGAACTATTTTTATTCGACATGGTCCTAAGGTCCTAGCCATTTCTTGAATGGACTTATTCTTTGTCTCAACAACTCCATTTTGTTGGGGAGTCCTAGGTGAAGAGAATTAATGTTCAATATTGTACTCATTGCAAAAATATTCAAATGGATGATTACCAAATTCTCCTCTTTGATCACTTCTAATGCATGCAATGCCATAATCTTTTTATTTTGAACATTTTTACAACACACTTTAAAATCAATAAAGACATCATCTTTATTGGCTAAGAATAATACTGGTAGGGTCGTTAGGGTACTCTAAATTTAAAACCTTACTACTAATATAAATAACTAGTATAGAGTATATAAGGATTGGTGCCACTAAGACTAAGCTATTTTATTTATTATCAATTCTAAAATAAAGACTTAAAATAATAATAATAATAATTAAGCTAACTAAATAAAATACCAACTATAAATAAAGAGGAGGTTTATAAATTTTTAATTAAATGACAAGAAATAAAGAAACTAGGATTGCGATATTAATAATTTAATAGAAACTCTAATTAAGTGAGAAATAAATAATAATAATAAAAACTTTGGTCAAAAGATCATTCGCCGCCACCAAACATGCACATAATATATATCAATTCTATCATTAATTTTTATCGAAATTATCAACTCATGTTTGCTTAATGTGTAGTTAGATAAAACAAGCTCTTCACCTAATCTCTAACCATTAAATAATTTAAAACAAGCTCTTTAAATTTAAGATAATGGAAGCATTAAGTAGAAAGATATTAGGTTGATCTAGGCAATTAACACACAAACTCGGATTATTTAACCTAGGTTATATTCTTCAATTGAAATCACTGATTTTAATCGGCTACTAATAATTAAAATATCAAGAAAATTGTGAATTAAGTATTTTAATCTAGCAATAGAATTTATTAAAGTCATATCCAATTGGCCATCAAATAGGTCAAGAATAAAATCATAGTCATTAATTATAGAATAACATAAGCAATCTAAATTAAATAAATTGAATGATCGAAATTAAATATTAATTATATATCATGTCTGGGGTTTTGAATTCACCTTCAACAAAATAAAAAATTTAGCCTAATATAATTGAATTGAGAATAAAACAGTTCATCAAACCAATCATGAAGATTAATCAAAGCGACTGACTGCTCTAATTTAATTTGTGCTCTTCTTCCTTATTCTCCTTCTTGCTTGGCTGCCTGTTCTCTTCTTGCTGTCTCAGTTTTTGTTTGACTCTTGGTTGCTTATTCCATTCAAATCAAAAGCCAAAGATTGGCTTTTTATATTGTCCATGGCCGAATCCTTATTAGATTTGATTTCCAATGTAAAGCAATTAATTTTCTTCCATTTTAAGGCCATGCATAATTGTCATTTTAATTGCCATGCACGTGAGCTTAAGTTTAGGCAAGACTTGTGCATGCAATCTCTTTATTTTGGAAACGTGAACCTTGCATGCAACTTATAAAGCCATTTCAAAATATTTGTTTCCTTAACTAATCACAATATACTCTTTATACCAAGCTTTGCATGTATGATAATTAATTAAATCAAATCTTCCTTGATTTATTGAATTAATTTTTTTTTTATCTCTTTCCCCTTTTGATTATTCTGAGCAAATTTCTTCTCGAATATTCTGATTTAATTCTTCTTTAATCCCAAAGAATACATAAAATAACAAAATATAAAAATTAAAATAAAAATTAACATAATAAAATATACTTTACTTTACTAAAATAACGAAATTAAAAATTAACTAAAATAATTAGAATATTTAAAACTAAAAGTAAGAAAAAGATGGAGAAATTATAGTAAAAATATATAAAATATGCACTTATCAAATACCCATATGTATATAGATAAATCCTCAACAATTACAAATGCATAATACTTGCCATTCAAACTAACATACCCAGAAAGATTTAAATAAGTTTATATGAATAAATTAAAGTGGTTTTGAAGTAAACATATGATTTTTGTTTTTAAAAGAGATTTTGATTTGTTTATCAAATTGGCATGTTTCAAAAATCTTATCCTTTAAAAAAATTATTTTAGGAAGACTTAAACTAAATAATTTTTGGAAATCTTTGAAATCAAATCCATGCTTGCATGTCCTAATCTTCTATGCCATAAATAACTATCATTATGTATTGCGAAAACGTATTTTTCATTTGAAGATGCACATCCAATATCAATAGCATACATATTTCCATATCTATTTCCAACAAACATAATTTTATTATCATATGCATTCTCTATAACACATCTAGTTTTATAAAAAAATAACTCTATAATCTTTATCACATAATTGGCTAATACTAATCAAGTTGTGTTTTAAATTCTCAAGCAAACACACATTCTCAATAAGGGTAGAGGAAACATTACCGACATTACCAATTCCAAAAATCTTCCCTTTTAAATTGTCTCCAAATGAGACTTCTTCACCATTTTCAATCTTGGTAAAGCTTGAGAACCAAACATAGTTTCCTGTCATATATCTTGAACATCCAATGTCTAAATATCATTTATTCTTCTCCTTCTTGTTCAAACCATGCAATGGAAACCTCAAATCTTAGGTACCCAAACCTTTTTGGGTTCTTGAGTGTTAGCAATGGCTCTTTTTAGAACCCAAATACATTTCATTCCATAATGTGCATTTCTCTTGGTAGGACATCTATTTTTCATATAACTATTTTAATTGTAATAATGACACACAGAGGTATTGTTCACAAAGTAATTCTTATAATACTTTTGTTTCAAAATTAGTTTATAACCAATACTTCCCTTGCCAAACATACATTTTTGTGAACAAAGCAAGTTATCAAACATCTTTTGCTCATTTGTGAATTTTAAGATAAAATTACTAAGTTTATCATTCTTTTTCCTAAGAATTTCATTTTCATTATTTAAATCATTGAAAACTGAATTTTTATGCTCAAGAACAATACTTTCTTTCGAACATATAAGTCTATCATGCAACTTTTCATTCTCTAATTCTAAGGATGCAATTTTTGCATTAAAAGAATCATTAACATTTGAACATTTTGTCATTTTCTTTTCAAGAGAAGCATTCTTTTTGCCTATTCTTATCCAATCATGCAATTCTTTAAAAGCATCATATACTTCATCATAGGTAGGAGAATTACCTACCTCATCAAGTTCATCAATAGATTCATATTCAAATGCCGTAATTGCTAGATTTGACATTTCTTGATGTTTTTCATCATTGCTTGATTCCCCATTACTGTCATCTTACATAGCCACCATGGCCTTCTTTCTTAGCTTGTTTAGAAGAGGGCATTCTGATCGAATATATCTAAGCTTTTTGTATTTGTAACAAGTGATTGGCTCTTTCTTCTCATTTTGATTCTTGTAGTTCCTAAATTATCTCCGTTCACTAACTTTCTCGTAGAAATTTTTGAATCTCCTTAACAGCATAGCCATTTCTTCATCATCTAGCTCACTTTCCTTATCACTCTCATGTTTTGAGGCTTTAAGTGCAATGATTTTCTTCTTCTTCTCTTGATTGCCTTTTTTAGCTGCTAAATCCTCTTTATAGGAAATAAGAGAACTAATTAAATTATCAACCGATAAGGTATTCAAATCCTTAACTTTTTTCTATGGTTGTTCCTTTTTGTCTCCATTCAGTAAGAAGTGGCTTAATAATTTTCTTAACCTTTTCGCTATTTGAAAAAGTTTTTCCAAGGGCTCCTAAAGCGTTTACAATATCTGTAAATCTAGTGTACATAGAATAAACACTTTCATTTTATTCTATTTGAAACAATTCATATTATTGAATGTATTGACTAATTTTAAAATCTTTAACTTAGTTCGTCCCTTATAAACAACCTTATGTTTATTCTAAATTTCTTGTGCACTCTCACAGCTAGACACTCTATGGTATTCTTTCTTATCAAGTGCACATAATAATGCATTCATATCTTTAGAGTTTAGAGACAACATCCTATACTCTTCTTCATTCCATTAGGTAGACTATTTGAGGATATATTCCCATTTTTCATTTTTCATAGTAGGTACAATTGCATAATTATTAACAATCTCCTAAATTTCGTAATCTAAGGTCTGTAGGTAACTTCTCATCCTAGTTTTCTAATAAGGGTAATGATTACCATCAAAGAAAGGTGGCCTAAAGGTATATTATCCTTCCATAAATTTAAAGTTATTTTGGTTGCCATAGATCTTTAGCACTTTGCTCTGATACAAATTGAAATGCTAACTAAGCAACCTAAGAGGGAGATGCATTACGATTCTAAAAATTATTACTAAATTAAGACTAAATATACTTTAATCAAATCAACTAAATTCAAAATGATAAAGTTAAAATGCAGTAAAGTTAAAAAAGTAAGGGATAGAGTAATGTTAACACATAAGTTTTATGTGGTTCAGTTAACCGTGCCTACGTCCACGACTCCAAGCTCACCGACATTGAGGATTTCTTTAAGCGCACCTCCAAGGATTCAATAATGCTTATACTACACTTTTATGGGTATCAATAGACCTTTACAACAAGAGATTATTTCTAATCTCTTAACCCAAGTGTATCCAAATACTTACGTTCACTCAACTTTGTGTCTTAAGTAAATATTACAAATTGATTTCTCTCACAATATAATTGATTACAAGATAAATAATTAATGTGTGAATAAAAAATGATCAAGAGAATTTTAGCTCAGATTACTCTTGAATACTCAATAACAGTTGTTATTGTCCAACCTTGATTTGAGTAGAAAACTAGCTGTTACACACTTTCTATGGTTATCATTGTTAGATCACCATTTTGACTAGACCAAGTTACCGTTGCAAATTTTAAATAGTCAATTAGTCATTTACCCATTGTCAGTTAGCTGTTCGCTTTTAGAGGCTAAAATTTTAATTCTGAATGATAACAGTTAGCCATTTGCTATATTGTCGGTTAGCTGTTTGTTTCTAGAGACCAACTCCAAATTTTGATTGATAACAATTAACCATTTTCTTCACTATCAGTTAGCCATTTATTTCTAGAAACCAAACTTTAATTCTACTTGTTATCGGTTAACCATTTTCTTTATTATTAGCTAGCTGTTTGTTTCTAGATAGGCTGTATACTTGCTCCAAATAATCAATTAGCCATTTTAAAAATTAACAAGAAACCATTTACACTCAGAAAACTTGTCTTTGTTTAAAGACATTTTCAACTTTGTAAATCTTGGTCTGATTTAAGAACTTTTTTAAGATTAATTCAGAATATGTTTATTTTCACCAAAATCATCGTCATAGAAATATATATGCTAACATAATCAATAATGCTTAATTAAGTATACGTAAGTGTACCTGAATTTATAATACTTAATTATTCTCTGGAGATATGTGATTAGTCTTCTAGATCAACACTTTCTCCTAAGGAATATTTAAATTTCTTATTGCACTCTCTTTGATAATAGGATGTCAGTAAAGAATAGAAAGATATTCCGTGTGACTTGTTGACTATAACAACTTATATAGACAACTTTTCATGTTGTTTTTAGGTATTCTAATTTCAGCGCATCATAGAAATATAAATTATCCTTAAATATCTACACATTAAAGCCCCACACTTTAATAGATATATTAAAGCCCAAATTACTGAAAATCTTATTAGACTACTTTTAATTAGGCTTAAACCCATATGACAATTCGTAATACATAATTATTCATGTAAGCTCAACATTGGATTAAGGATTCAACAATACCGGATCAAGGATCCAGGAATGCTGAATTAAAAATGCAACAAAATTAATATATTTATTTGAGGTAAACTTAAAAATCTTACACAAATAATAAGAAATATAGTTTATCAAATAACATTTATTTAATTCATATAAGAAAACCTTATTAGTTTATTTATTTTTTACTAAATATGAAAAAAGACCATGTAAATTGATTTTTGAAAGGGTGCTAAAATTGATTGGCTAATTAAGATGGTGAAAATTGGTGACATATGGCTTGATATTTTTAAAAAGTTAAAATTCTAACATGGACAATTATGTCAATCAATTAAATCATGACGTGAGCACCACTTTTAAGTCTAGAGTTCATGGGATTTTTAATTAAATATGCCTAATAAATAGGATATTTATGTAGATATATCCCACACTAAAAAATTATGTAGATATGCCATCTTGTGTGGTTATTAGCTAATTGCGTTGGTTTAGTCCTGTACTATAACGATATTTAGTTTTTCATACCTTATCAATTTTGCTTTTGTCCTGCACCATCTATTGGTAATAAAGTAGTTATGTACGAATTGTACAGCTTTCTAGGGTACTCACATCCATCTCCCCCAATTCCATCATAAAAAATAAAAAAAGAAAACTACAAAACTCTAACTACCGCCCATCACCACTACTTCTCTTACAATCTGACCACCCTCACCACCAACCGTTCTAACCATCAAACTCACCGTTAGTCAGTCACTGTCCAAAACCTGATTGCCCAAAGCCCTTAATCGTAGCCTGCAACCAACCGTGAACAACTGTTGCAAGGCTCCACTAACTGCTGCCACAAAACCAACTGCCGTCATCGGTAGTCGAGACCACCAACACTCTCCCTTCTAGCTACTGACTAATACTAGACTATTGTTGTCACCAAATGCCAGCCAAAACTGCCACAAACCACCATAAATAGCCATAACTTCAACTCCATTTTTTGGCCAAACTACTGTTGTGTAAATTTTATTGAACTCGTAAGCGCACGAATCTATTGAAGTATAGATTAATGGTGACGAATGTCTATCCCACGAGGAGGTGATTTTAATTATGTAGAATTATTATTATTCTTTATTATTTAATGTGCTTGTTGTAAAATTTCTTAATTTATTCTATCCTAAGATTAAAATTAAAATGCTAGGAATAATTTAGGACTTGATCAATGGAATAAAGTGCTTGGATCTTAGGATTCACACTCAATATTTCACCATGGGCTTAATATTCCTTTTTTAATTCCAATTAATTTGTAAGGGGGGTATTTCCACTCCTCATCAACCTAACTCTAATAAATATGACATCAAGCACTCATTGTGCCAGGAAGAATAATCTTATGTTAAATGCGGTGTCAAGAACACGTTGTTCCAGGTAATAATAATGTAACTATCGACAATATGGCAAGACTTTCCACTAATTAACCTAGATAATTTTATATCAACAATGAGTCAAGACCTACACATAAATTAGAGGGAAGCTTTTCTCTAATAAATCTAGTGTAAAACGCTCACCGTGCCAAATAATAATAATCTTGCACTAGGGAGCCGGTATGCCAGTGCATTATCTAGACAAGATTATTACTATCTGTCTACGATAAGTCAAAACAATTTAAATAAATTAGAGAAAGTAAAAATAAACTTACCAAATTAAGCCCATAGATTATGTTGAGGCTTCACCTTTAAACCAAGCTTGAAAATAAATTAGCTACTCATTTTATAACTAGGGGTAAAATGAGAGTTTTATTAAAATACATAGAAAATACAAGATAGAGAAGGAATTATAGAAAATAGAGCCCAAAAATGGATTCAGGAGTGTAAAATTAGGGGGAGGGGAGCCCCCTATTTATAGATACAACAAGTAAATCATGGCCATTGGATGAAAACAATTCGGACGCCCAGGATTGCGCCACATGACACTCTCTGATTAGTTGGAACACTTCACAGGGCTGTTATTCCATGTATATGCATGTACGATACGCGCAATTTTCAGTCCAATAATATTCTACCACGTTATCGGTCAATGTAAAAGTCAACAAACATAATCCAGTGCATTGCATGTATTTTAAGCTCATTATTCGGTCTAATAGATTTCTGCCACATCATTCGTCAAAGCCACACCATCGGTCAACGACACGTTAGCAGTCAATGCCATGTCAGCAGTCAATACCACGTTAGCGGGACCCACCAAAATCTTAAAATTATGATTTTACCCTTTATGTCTTTCTTAAGATTTTCAACTGTTTTGAGTTTAAAAATACTGTCCGTTTTGTTGTCCGACTTCTCGTTTATTGAGAAATGACTAAAATACTCATAAAATACATAAAGTATTAAAAATACACATAAACATAAGCAATTAAATATTAAAGAACTTAAAATACATAAAGGTGGAGATGTTTGTGAGACTTTGGGGTGTAAAATGATAATTTTACCTTTTATAAATATACACTCTCTAGGACTCAACACACCCCCCAACCAGCTTATTGCTAGTCCCTAGCAAATTAAGCGATAACAAAATTCAACCATTTTCTTTTAAAGGCAATTATGTTTACTTCTTCAATTAGATTAATGACAATAATCAAATTAAAGTATAAGCATTATCTCCAGCCTAAAGAGATATCACTCCCAGATCAACCATCCACATGAATCAGTCAAGCAAACACATGCAAACTGATCGATTATCAGAGCTACATTAATTAAGCCACTTTCAAATGTGACATGTCAACCTAAAAATCTCACAGGTTAGAGTGACACTCTCAGAAGACAATAAACCCAGAAACAACAGTCACTCTAAAAATGATAACTTGAGAGAAATTAATAAATGGCAATATCATACACTCTCACCAAGAATAATGCCCACAGCTTAGCATATAGTATGACACCAAATAAAATGAAATGATAGTCAAACCAACTCTTTTATATATATCACTACAACATAATAGAGATCTTTTAAAAATTTATAGGTGCAATTCATTTATTATTATTATTATTTTCTTTTTTTTTCAATTATCTTCTTTTTCTTTATATAATTATATATTGCACCAATTTTTTTTTAAATAATCATCTAAAATTTTCTCAAACATGAGTAGGTGATGGAACACATAAAACGTAGAGTACTACTCTAAATTAGAGTAGAGTAGGACGATGAGTTAACAAAGAAAACATAATTTTTTTTTTATCTAGGCTCAAAAGGGCTAACTATGGATATTTTACAAAAGGGATGGCTGAAAAAAGCTCAAACGAGTCAAAGATGGCCTTTCCATCATCTTTTAGGGCTCTAAATAGTCTTTTATTTTTACTAGCTCAATGGACTTTTAGATGTAGCAACACATTTTTTTTTATGTTTGACTCAAAGGAAAATATAGAGATCATGTATAGTAAATTGTATGAAAAATGGGCAAAAGGGTTATTCTATAAGAAAAATGATAGGCTCAAAAACTTACTTGAAATTTATTAGGACATGTGCATTTATTAAGACATTCCACAATCATCAACTATTCCCTCCCTCTAACCAAAATGAAACATTGTCCTCAATGTTTTAAAGTAAAGAAGTAGGGTTTAGAAGACATCACCTAGGTGCTGCAACACAAAATGAAAGAAAGCATTTATAGATTGAGAGTTAAATCTAATTTATGCTTCTTACTGCTGCTGCTACCATCATCAGTCTACCAATCCAATAAAAAGGTCTTAGGATCTGCCTCTAGTCTATAAGCTTTTAAAAGATCAAGTAACTCGTTAGCAGTAGGGGCACAAATAAAAATTTTTTTTATTATGAAAGGAATAAAATGATTTTTTATTGCATAGTTAAGAAATGCAAGTAAGCCATAAAAAAAGTTATTGACATTTAGCAAACCGATGGGTTTTTTATGAATGTTTAGATTGGCTCAAGATGTAAATGTAAATAATGCCTCTAAAGTTGTAAGATCTCCTGGCAAGAAAATGAAAGCTTCAGCATGTTGTAACATTGCAGATAGTCTTTTTTGCATGGTGGAGACAACTAACTCCCCTCCAATTGGTGGGCCGAGCATGCTTACAAGAGGCTTTAAGGCTTTTAGAATGATGCCTAGCACCTGGCTTCCTCTATTGTAGGCAGCTTCTGCAATAAGCTTTGATAACCCTCGATCACCTCCTTCATATACTATGTGTATTTTTATCTCTACTAGGACTCGACCAAGATCTATGGCTGCCTCAACAAACTCTTTATACTTTCTATAGTGAAACCCATAAACCACACAAATGTGCTTAAATTGTCTACTTGAAAGTGCTGTCATTGAGACAATCATAAATAACTTATGAATGTTTAACAAAATAAGCTCATATTTAAAGATCGTGGTAACAATCATAATGACACAGCTATAAAAGAAGTGGTGTATTTTTCAAATGACGCGTAAAGTTTGTGGCTTTAAAGTCAAAAATAAAAAGTGAACAAAAGATAAAACAATAATGCAAATGATAAAAGAACAGTAAATAAAAAAGATATGTACTGGTAGTTGTGATTGCAGCTCACACCTTCCTCTGGTTTTACGTCTAGAAACGGCTTGAACGCCCTCTATGGGTCAAGGATAGGCTTCACATCCAGTTTTCTTATAAACTGGCAAACAGGGTCATTTATAGTCAGATTCCCGAGACTATATCTTGCATGTTCTTTCTGGAATAATGGCCATAACTGGAGAATTGCTCTCTGTACGTATCAACTGGGATGCGTTTCAAGAGACAAAATGATATTATCCAATGACTCTTTATTCAAACTATCCCTAATGAATTGAATCTTGTCTTCCCTGTTATCAGACACCATTCTTAAAGTATACTTCTCTTTATTGTATTCCATTTTTGCACACTTATGACAAGCAACTGGAAGCTGTCGAGCACTTCGTTTTCTTGAGTAGTTTTCTTTATCACAACCAGGCATATATACAATAAATTTGGGTGGTAACTCACCTGCTAATCATACTTTGGCTTCAATTAACCATCGAATGTCAGAAGGGATGTTATTTCTCATAATTAATCGCATGCGTTGGACCGAGCTTTATAGATTGTAAGGAGAGCATTCTAAGAAAGTGAAGGAAATCGTTTGTGAAGCTTTGCCAAATTTGTGTTTTTATCCATTTTGTCTCCTCAGAATATCAATTATTATGGGAAACTGAAGTAACCAACTTTAACTATCACGGAGTACCGTTATCCACCATTTAACCGGGGTAACAAATTAAAACACACTAAAATAAAATAAAGCCTGCGAAATCAAGTAACACGTGTATGCAAAAGAAATAAAAACACACAATGGAAGGAAAAAAAATGCGTATAAGCAAACAACTACTCACAAACATCCTCTTATTGAATTTACCTTAAGTTCCAATTGGATTTCATAGATGCCACCTTCGATTTCCTTGAGTTGTCTTTCTAAGTCTTTAAAGTGTGATACTAATGCTAGTGGTCAAAGATCCCAAACAGGATGTGATTGACAAACCTGGAGCAAGCTGTTTAGATGACGCTTCACACGTAGAAGTCGCTTAAGTTAGACGAAGAGGATCTGTTTGATTAAGGTATTCATGATAAGTAACAAAAGAAAATATGAATGGTAATCAAACACACTTTAACAGAAAATAAATAATTTCGAACAAAAGAATAGTAAAATAAAACAAAATTAATCACTGAGAAAAAAATGAAAAGATCTAAATTCAAATCTGGTGGGTCACTCAAATTGATTTTGGTGTCTTCGTTATGTGGTTGGTACTTTAGATATGGCTTTAATCTTTGACCATTAACTTTAAAAATGACACCGTTCTTTGGATCCTTAATTTTAATTGCTCCATGTGAAAAAACAGTATGAGCAATAAAGGGTTCAGACCATCAAGAATGTAACTTACCTAGGGATAGGTGCACGTGATAATTGAATGAAAGCACTTTCTAAACTGGTGTAAAAGATTTTCTCATGATATGCTTGTCATGAAAGACTTTCATTCTCTTTTTATAATCTTTAGCCTTTTCATCGCTGCAAATATCCTCAAATTCTGCCAGTTGAAACCTTCTTTTTGAACTATGGCAGGGGTAAATGATAATTTCATTTAGTTGTTTATTGTCAAGGAATGATGAGGTAATTTCTTGCAATGTGTTTTCTTCTCCCACGGATGTATACCCCAAAGTATTGGGTGACGGTTTAAGCTCGAATTTTGTTAATGATTCTGACAGGATGAGATTTTCCCCAGATGGTGCCAATTTCTTTTCTTTTAACTTCCAATTATTGGTATCCATGAATGGTGATGAATCGAGTAAGGCATTAATCTGGTCAAAAACCATTCCAAAATGAGTTAACCATTCTTGTAAAGGGTCGTCACTAAAGTTAGAAGAAAGATTATGATCAACTAATTCTTTAATAAAATTCGTATCAACAATTTCATCATTCCCATCATGAGGTTGTTTGGCAATGTTGAAGATATTAAGCTCCATAGTCATATTGCCAAAGGACAACTTCATATTTCTGGTCCTGCATTCAATGTGAGCATTAGCAGTTGCCAAGAAAGGTCAGCCTAGAATAATAGGGATGTGCTTCTTCGAATCCTGCATTGGTTGAGTATCAATTACAATAAAATCAACAGAAAAATAAAACTTGTCGACTTGGATAAGCATGTCCTCCACAATACCACGAGGTATTTTCATAGACCGATCTATAAGTTGTAATACAACTGGAGTTGGGTGTACTTCTCTTAATCCAAGTTTCATAAATACAAAATAAGGCAAAAGATTTACACTAGCTACCAAGTCCAACAAAGCATTCTTAAATATGTGGTTCCCAATACTACATGAGATAGTAGGAGATCCTAGGTCTTTAAATTTTGGAGGAATTTTTTGTTGGAGTATAGAACTAATGTTTTCAGTTAAAAATGCCTTTTTTTGAATATGAATGCTTCTTTTTTTAGTGTAGAGGTCTTTAAGAAACTTAGCATAAGAGCGCACTTGCTTTATAGTATCAAGCAAGGGAATGTTAACACTTACCTATTTAAATATCTTCATAATCTCATCTGTGGAATTTCCCTTTTTTGCTTTAGCTAACCTCTAAGGGAATGGAGCTTTAGGGACATATTCTCGTGAACAACTTTCTTCTTTCTCCTTTGATGATGAATCCTCAGATTCTAAAGGTATAACTTGATTTGTCTTTGTCATTGGCATCTCCACCTTGTTGTCAACTTCTTTGCCTTTTCTTAAGGTTATCATAACTTTGACCTCTTCATATTGCTGGGCTAAGTCAGTACTTACTTCATGTACTCCTTTAGGATTTAGCACTAGCTAACTTGGGAATTTGCCCTTTTCAACAGTCATTGTTAAGTTTTGAACTGAAGAAGCTAGCTGGCCTACCATCCTTTCTAAGTTTGAAATCGACTGGGCTTGTGAATTGAAGCTTGCTCTCATCTCATTCCACAGTTCATCAATGGTGCGATTTTGTTGGTCTATTGCGGAGTGAGTCCAATTTTTAAAATTTTGGAATGCTTCCTCCCATAGTTTGGGTGGCTAGTAGTTTTGATTCTGATTGTATAGTCTGAATGATTTTTGAGAGAAATGAGGAGCCTGAGGAGCTGGTTGCATTGATGGAGCTGGAGCTGCTGCTTTGTTTTGTTAGAATCCTTGAGACCATGAAAAGTTAGGATGGTCTCTCCACCTAAGATTATAAGTATTGGAGTAAGGATTATAGTTTGGCTGCTTTCCCATCACATCAATTGCATTGCCTTGATCTGGGTATGAGTCATGATCAAGTTGATTATAGGCATGTGGCTCTGTTGGTTTTTCAGCTGCCAAAGATGATATTTGGCGAGAAAGACCTTCAACTGTTTCTTTGATCTCCTTGATTTCTGATCTTGACTCACCAACATGAACTTTATTCACTCATTTAATTTTTCTCACATTTCTGAATGATCTACTTCACTGTTAGGGATTTTTTACTTGTCTCCGAAAGATATCCCAAATCTCTTATGCACTTTTTGACATCAACTCTCCTCCACTTGTCGCCATTAGCAATTCTTGCTCATGTAGCAATAGTCTCTCTAAAAAGTATTGGCATTGATGCCATTTCTCGTACCTATGATGTGGAAACTTCAATAGTAGCCCATTGAATCACTCCCATGCTTCAAAAAATTGCTCGTCTTCTTTTTGGGTAAATTCTGAGATTTCCCTACGAATAGCATTGGTTTTATACACTGGGAATTATTTATTTAAAAATTTAGTAACCATTTGTTCCCATGATGTAATACTATTAGCAGGCAATGTATTGAACCAAGAACGAGCTCTATCTTTTAAAGAAAATGGAAACAACCTAAGCTTAACATCATCATCTAAAAAATTCTCATATTTAAAAGTTTGACAAATAGCATGAAAATCATTCAAATGATTGTATAGATCTTTATTTTCTAGGCCATGGAATGATGGGAGATAATTTAGCACACTAGGTTTTAGATCAAAACTCCTAGCAGCTACATTTTGGTATCTTATGCATGATGTGCTTAAATTAGCTAAAGGACTAAAGTAGTCCTTAAATGGCCTCTCTTGTGGTGCTTGTGGTTGTTGTTATAAATCCATTTCAATTTTATCCACAATTTCCACTTGTGATGTAATGTGTTTACATGTGCGACGTGCTTTCTGTATCTCGAGATTTATGGGTTCTAAATTATGTGATTGTGACCTTCGACGATGCATGTAAAGAACACGTACAAAAGTAAAGTTGACTTTAATTAAAATATTAAATTTTAAAATAATAAGAATTATAACGTCCTATATCAAGTTGGCTTGATAACGATATCTAGTTTTTTATACCTTATCAATTTTACTTCTGCCACCCCGCACCATTAGTGTGCGTAGTATGTTTTGTGGTAAATGAATAGATAAAAATGACTATTATAGATTTAATAGTACAGAAGTAAGAGGATTCATGGTGCCCTGTTATACAACATGCTCACAATTGATAGAAAATGTATCTCGGGTTATTTCTATTGATAATTCTAAATTTGACATTGAAATAAAGTTCATTCTTAAAACATTCAATCTAATGCCGCCTATTGTAATCATGATTGATGATGATAAGCGAAAACCGAGTTTGGTGGCACTTATTATTTATGTTGACCCTAACTTTAGGCAATATGGTTATCCATAAGAACCTGTCAAGCTAGATGTTGGAGGTGAAGGGTTAAGCCCAAGTAATGTTGTCGTTGAAGATCAATCAATATCTGAATTTATTCTTAAAACACAACCTAATAATAAAAAGGGGCTGAATTTGGAATATGTGAATGTTAGTGGTCATGATGATTTTGATGGGACAGCAGTTAGTGATCCAACAATAGGGATGTAAAGACTTACAATGTGAGTTTCCTACCCCCTAATGCTAGATATATGCCTAGAGTCAAGTTATTTGCATCCAGTAATTCATTAGATAAAGACAGCTCGCATTTGAATAATAATAACTTACCGTCCATGAAAGTTCATGATAATGATAGGTTAATAAAGAAAAAGTTATTTAATTCAAAAGAATAGTTGCAAAAGTGCTTTTCATAAAAGGTTTGAGGAAAAATTTTGAATTAAAAACCTTTAAGTCAAGGAAGAACATACTTGTTGTTATATGTATTGATGATAATTATAAATGGTGACTTTGTGCTACTAAGCTTAGAAGTCGAATATGTTTAAAATCATAAGGTACTATAGCATCCATACGTACGCACTTGATGTTCGTAAGAGAGATCATTATCATGCTTCATTCAAGCTTATCGGACAAAAGATTTATCACAAGTATGATGGTGCTTCATCCTCATATAGGTATGGTGATATTAAAGAAGATTTCCAGAAATAGTTTATGTATGAAATTGGGAGTTGTATACATGGATTCATTTCATCAATAAGGCTAGTGATTGCAATTAATGATACATTCTTGAAGGGAAAATTTAAATGAACTTTGTTTATTGTGACAGCACTTGATGTTAACAATAAACTTTATCCAGTTGCATTTGGTATTGATGACAGTGAGAACAATGCCTCATAAGGGTGGTTTTAATAAAGCTAAAGAAAGCAATAGGTGAAGTTCCTAATTTGATGTTCATTTCTGACTGGCAACCAAGTATAAGGAAAACTGTTAACATTGCATTCTTATATGTTGTATATAGTATTTGTACACATCACTTAAAAGATTCAAAGACTTATCTACCACAACATTTTAACTATTTTATGAATAAGATACAAAAGGTTGATGAAAGAGTTACAAAGTATTTTTATGATGCAAGTTATGACAGATGGGCTCGTTTTTATTTTGATATGTTACATTATAGTATTATGACAGCCAACATAGAAAAATTCATGAATTTCATCCTTAAAAATCCTTGATAGTTACCTATTCATAAGTTATTAGATTCAATCATTGATAAACTGTAGGAGTAATTTTGTAATAGTCGAGAAGAGGTAGTTAATAGTCACACTAGACTAATAAAATAGATTGAAATGGAGTTGTTACAAAAAAATTAGAAAATTCTTGTACATTTAAAGTAGTGGCACTAAATATGCATAAGTTTATTGTTAAATATGGTAAACTTAAAGGTCAAGTCAATATTCTTAAAAAGACATGCAGTTGTCTAGAATTTCAACTTGATCAACTACCTTTATAAACATGCATTAGTTGTATCTAGGTATCAATAGACATTGTCTGCATATGATATGCGTTCTTATTACTATTTAAGTGAAGCATGTGTTTTAGCATACACAAAAATAATCTATCTTTTTGGGACACAAAAAGAATGAGAAATCTCAGAGGAAGTGTATAGTAATTAGATTTTACACCCTATAGAAAAGCAAAGAAAGGGATGGCCACAAAAGGTTAGGATAGCATCACAAGGCGAAGAGAAGTTATGTTGTAAGTGTGGTAGGTGTGGTGCTCGATGACATAATCGACTAACTTACAGCGTACCAATTACATTGTCTGACAATGAGCCCATAGTTGAGCTGAATGAAACAGAAGCACATACATGTACTTTACTCAACCTTACATACCGGTTATTTTTATTTTCTTAATTTCTTTAATATTTATACTAGTTAGTTGATAAATTTATACTATCTTATTTTGTAGGTGGATAAGCATGTTTGTGTGGCTTATTTGTTTTTCAATGGGATACATTGGCCGAGTGTTTGGGCTGAGCATCTTAATAATTATGATGATTGTGTAATAACTTATATTTTCTTAAAGCTTATTTTTTATTTGCATATGTACTAGTCTTATATTATTTGATGTATAGCAACTTTTGTTGTTTGTTGGATTGAACTTTGATATATTAAAGCTATGTTGATTGTGTTATCATTATGATGAGCATTTGATGTTGTTTTAATTATATGTCAAAGTACACAATTACAGTCGTATATTTATGAAGTTACACAACTATTGTTGTGTATATCTAATTTTACTTTACTACAATCATTTATTAAAAGATGAACAAGTAATGCTTTTGTGATAGGTAATTATTCATGAAGGTGTGTGTTTTCTTAAGATAATTGACTGCAATCATGTATCTAAAAAATACTCGACTGTAGTCGTGGTATCTATGAAAATACTAGACTCTTATCCTATACATACCCAGGGGCTGAGTTCAAATAATATGCACTAATAGAATAATATACACTTAGTACTTAAACATAGTAATAGATAGGGGTCCCGAATAGGGAGTTGGAAGACGAACATCTTAATAGTGATTTAGTTGGAAGAATTTTGTGTTAGTTCAGTTCCTCTGATTCAACAAAGTACCCGTACTCATTTAGTTGAAAATACTCGATTGTAGTTTGGTATTTTGGCTGAGCATTCCTTAAATATATCTGATCATCCTATTATATCACATACACTATACAACAATATCTTGTTCTCTTTCAATAATACATTTAACTAAAAATAAAGCATATATGTGATGTAGAATTGTCTTTAATCATATCAAGTATCAGCAAAATCCTCATTGTAGCTATTACATCTCATGAAAACCAATCTAAAAAATGGCAAAACCAAAACAATAAGAAGTTCTTAAGGTTATATTTTAGTAATTGGTTTCCATGACCTATGTCCAAATAATTTGACAACTAGTGCTTTTCGAAATTGTGTGACATTATACTGTATCCTATTGGCAATATGTGTTGACATCAAGGACATGAATTAAGCCTCTTCAAGTACCGCAACAAAAGTGCTCTGCAATCACATTAATAAAATTCATATATATCAATAATAAAATCACCATTTTTATTTTTTTAAAAAAAACAATTTATAATCTCCTCAATTCCATACCCTGATTTTTGTTATAGGATGCTTCATACTAACAAGATGGGCTAAGGAATCTTTTATATGACTTTAGCACAATCTAAATGTATTTCATGATATAATATCTTCTGAATCAACAGAGGTATCATGTCTGCAACAAGAAGTAATTATTTGACCAAAGCTAAATCTTTTGTATAGTCTATCATGGAGTCATAAACAGAAATCTTGTCTATAGGTATATTGACTACCCCAAGAATCCAATGCACATTCATGAATATCGGCAAATATACCTGTGAAATTTGGACAATATTTTTTCAAAACTAAATGCCGAATAATGTGAAAAAATAAGCATACATTGTGACACTCACCGTCAATAAAATTTTCCAAAGAGTAGAGTAATCTAATTTTGCACTATTAGCATATTCGATGCATAACTACCCTTTTTCCACACTCTATTTGTGTCTTGTATGTACACCTTATATCTCTATTGAGATTATAATAGAAAATTTAATAAGAATATAATAACAAGTATGTATTATCTCTCGTTATTTTGAGAAGTTAAGGAATAGATAATGAAAAATAAAGTGTGAAACCAATTAGGAATTTTTATCAAAATAATCGAAAAAAAATGTGTGCTAATAAAAGCTTACTAAATTAGATAACACCATGTCTAGTGTATATAATTTTTGAAAAATTCCTATATAAATTTCCTACATAAATAGATGACAAAATGACAAGCGGTGTTAATTAAACATATATTATATAATGACCAAAATAAATAAAAAGTTAATATCATAATATGAGATTACTTATGGCTTCTTTTTATAATTGGTAATATCCATCCATCGCTGCAGCTCCAGTAACTCCTCTAGAATAAAAAGGGACGCAATTGAAAGTCCATTATCTCTTGAGGGTGCACTTTAACATCTGTTGTCTCTCATGGCTTCTTCAAAGAATTAGTGTGTAGTGTCCGTAAAGAAGTTGAAGTTTTCCTATCTCTTCTTTTCCGTAAATTAAACACCAATCTACGATCTTTTCCTTTCGTTCAGGCTGCAATAGGATCTCTCTCTATACCATGATAATTATTTGCCATCTTTAATGGGAGTGTTTCCTCTTCTGTACTATAAATATTAATGACCATGTCCACTAATTGTTGCATCAGTAAGACAAATGTGACGTTAGTAGGATCATTTATATGCTACAAAAATAACAACCAAATTATTTGAGAAATTAACAAACATATTTATGTAATGAGTAATTATTAAGAGTTTTATATATAACCTATCTTATTGTCAAATGCATGAGACCCTGTAGCTAAAGGCTACTGAAGTAGATTAATAAGCTTGTTTAATTTAGCATCCATCATGTCTATATGACCAAATTTCCCTTCAATGCTATCAATCTTTGTCTCCATATTCTTCATCATTTATTTCCATTTTGATGATATGTTCTTCAATGTTTTGAATGCGACAACCAAGATGATTAATCTTCTCCTCGGTAAATTGAGATTTTAAAACTTAAGCTAAATAAACTACACAACAATTTATTCTAATGCCTTAATGAAATCAAAAACAATAAATTTAACAATAATCAAAATAAAAGAGTAAGGGAAAAGAAAGCAAATATAATGATTTTTACATGGTTCGGCAATCCCCACTTACGTCCACACCTCCAAGCACTACGGGTTTAAGGATTTCACTATCCAAGCCTCCCAAGACTTCAAGTTCTTACAATTGGCTTTCAAAGTAATAAACCTTTACAACAAGAGATTATCTCTCAATTTCTTCACCAAGTGTTTCTTACACGTATACACATACAAATTTTACAAAGTATTCAATAATTACAACAAACATTCTTTTTTAGAGTTGATATACAAATGATAACACAATATATAATTAGTATATGATGATTTACGAAAAGGAAACTCAAAATACATTGTATGATCTTTTTTTTGCTTGCAATAATCTTAAAAATGGATTGGTTTTGAGTTTATATACTTTGGACTCAAAAACTAACCGTATTGACAAAACCCGCATGAAGGCGGCTAGCAGCTAAAATTAGGAGAATTACCCCTTAGTACTGTGCAAATTACCTTTAAAATTTAAATTTTGCTACAATAATACTATTTTAAAAATTATAGTTTTTTCCCAAAAATTCAGTAATCTTACTATAGCCAAAAACGTCAAAAATTTATAAATAAATCCATTTTTAGAATTTCAAAATAATACTTGTTTTTCCCAAAACTATATGAAATTATGCTATGCCCGAAAACTTCATAAGACTTTTCAAAAATACTCTTTCCAAAACTTTAGCCTAATGCTTATTAAATTTAAAGTTATCAAAACTTTTTTAATTTAATCCAAAATCTGAAAAATACTCAAATCCATACAGTACATGTCTTATAAAATATAAACCTTTGGTTTATGAAAAATGATTGTTTAATAAAATAAATATTTTGAGCTTCTCAAATGCTAAACCATTTATATATTAATTCATACTGGCGTTACAAGAATGGTCTCAATAATAACTCCATTGAGCGAAACTTTATTCTTGATCGAATTGTTGTCCATTGAGTGTCTTGAGCTTGATTTCACTTGATTCGCTTGCATAAAAATTATCCTTTAAGAGATAATGAAAATGTGAAATATAATATTACTTAAGACATATGTTTATTATCATCAAAATTATAATATGTGTACCCTTTAAACTAACAATCTCTCTCTCTTTTATGATAACAAACATATCATATATTTTGACATTTGTATCTCCCTTAGTATACGGCATACATGCTTTAACATATAAATTAAATATAACAATTGTAAGCTCCCCTGAATATTTTACAACCATGCATCAATACTCCAAAATACATGTTATTTGTTTCTGTAAAATTATGACTTCTCCCCTTTTATCATCAAAATTACCATTAAATTATATTAAGACTAGAAAAAACTCCACAATGTTTAAACAAGAAATAACGATCAAACATATAATTAACTAAATTGTGAAAGCAATCAAGAATCCAAAAAACACCATCAAAGTATAAAGCATCCAAATATTAAAAACACCATCCAAGTCTGGGAATAGAGTTAGAAATTAAAATAAAGAGGAAAAGAATATTATGAAGGTGGCGAATGTGAGGAAGATTATGGTGGTGGAAATCCAAGGGCAGTGAAAAGCTACTGCTAGCCATAAAAAAGTTGTTATTGTTGACCGAAGAGTTGATACTGTTAGTAAATAGGCATTGCTGCTAATCAAATAAATGTTGTTGCTAAGAAAATTTTTGAATCTAAAAGTCCTTAAACTGAGACTGCAGTTGGCTCTGTTGCTCTAAAATGGAGCATACTTTACTCAACAATTTCTGAATTGAAACACTAAGAGTAATTGAAGCAGAATGTGAAAGAATTTTGTAGGTGGAGGTTGGTAGTGTCGTGGATTACTAAGGTCGAGTAGCTCTTAAAAAAAAGATATCATTGAACATATTATCATCTGCAAGAGCTATGTCAATAACCTTGCTCTTGTATCTATGATTTTTGACCCATCAATCTTCTACCCATGTAAATCCTAAATTCGCAATGGCTTCACTTTTTAATTCTTTAGTACCCAAAGGATTAGGTTCAATAAGAGGAACTCGAAAATGCTTAAGGATGTAAGTGATGCTACCAAAAGCAAGTGAATGATTAGGAATTTTTTTGAGTGCTAAGCATATGGTGAAGAATAATATATCCTGCATTGAGCATCCTACCTTTGAAAAATTATCTATGAAAGCAACATTCAAATGGGTAACTTCATTCCCATGCCCAAACCTAGGACTAATCACATATTGTAGAACATTATAAAGAATCCTCATCTGAAGTGGTAAAGCTTGGGTCTTCAGAGTATAGGTACACAATTCAAAGGATAAATTTGAGTGCGTACAAATTTTCCTAATAACATCAATAACGAAAAATCAAGGGTAGTCAATTTTACTTTGACCAGTATAAAGATTGCCCTTTATTAGGAATTCTAAGAAACATATTAAATTCTATAACATCGAACTCAATGCGAATTCCCCTAACATTTGTTACAACAAGATCTAGGGATTGCAATGATATAAGCATATTCGAATAAAATACATAGACTATATTTGGATAAACTTATTCCTTAAAAACTAATACATTTGTCCGACTCATATCAATAAGTAATTCACTCAATGATTTATTATGAATAGCTACGTTCTCCAAATGATCAAGATTAACAAAATAAGATTGAAGAATAGATCTTGAGCTACACTTGTCTTAAATTCGTTTCTGAAAAGTTGTATCCACAAAATGGGAGAGCATGAACTTGAAATTGTCATATGGTTGTTCCTTGTTCTTCTTGCTAATATATTTTCCATGGTTTTTGTTCCACCCATCATGGTTGGAAGAAAGACAAAGCTTGAATACCCAAATTTGAATTTTCAAGAGTTTAAGTGAAATTGATGTGTTTGAACAGATTAAATTAATCCTAAAATGATTGAAGATAATGTATGGTGTTCATTTGATTAAAAAAACAATGAGCTAAAGAGAGCTTAAATTTGAAGACAGAGAAATGGATAAGGTTAGGTTTTGATTTTGGGATTTGATAGAATGAGTGATCTAATGATGATTTAAGAGTAGAGAATGGAAGGTAAATGGATGAGAAATGATTTTAGAGCTTGTTTTGATAAGAAAATAGATGGAAAATTAAAAAGTTTGTTGAAGAAATGAAGAAGAATTTGTGGCTTTAAAGAGAGAGTGATAAGAGGTCGAAAAGGGGGTGAACCCATGACCAAACACCTAGCTCCTTGCTCTTGGGTTTGGCCACCCTTTTTGCTATTTTTCTACATCACTCAATCATGAAACATAGAAGCATTCAAAGATTGAGGATTCAAGAATATCATTTATTTATCATGCTTATACATTATATAAACATCAAGAATAAAAAATTAATGAATTTTATAGTCTGCATATCATGAGTAAAGATATTAATGTGAAAATTTCATCATCCCAAGTTCATGCTGAATTTTTAAAAGTAATTCTTCTCAAAGAGGTTTTGTAAAAATATCAGCAAGTTATTTTTCCATAAAGATAAATTCTAATGTAATATCTCCGTTTTAAATATGATCTCAGGAAATGATGTCTAATTTCTATATGCTTGGTCCAAGAATGTTAAATGGGATTCTTTGATAGGCTTATTGTACTACTATTTTCACACATAATAGGAATTCGATCAAGGCTAATATCATAATCTATAAAAATTTGTTTCATCCAAATAACTTGTGCACAACAACTACCTGCAATAATATATTATGCCTCAATGGTTGGTAGTGCAACCGAATTTTATTTCTTACTGAATCATGAAATAAGCGAATGACCTAGGAAATGACAAGTTCCACTAATGCTCTTCCTATCGACCTTGTAACTAGCAAAATCAACATCCAAATAAATAACAAGTTAAATCTATATGAGTTCTTCTAGGATACTTAAGTCCAAGATCTATAGTGCTACTAAAATAGTGAAAAATTCTTTTAACAGCAAGCAAATGAGATTTCTTATAGCATGATTGAAATTTTACATATAAACATACACTAAACATGATATTGAGTCTACTAGCAGTTAAGTAAAGTAAAGATATGATCAAGCTTAATTATTGTACTCATTGGAGTACTCTTGGTCTTTGACTTATCAAAGCTAAATTTTTTGAATAGATCTTTAACATATTTGACTTGATTTATGAAGATTCCTTCTTCATTTTTCTTTATTTGTAGTTCAAGAAAGTACTTCAATTCTTCCATCATACTCAACTCAAATTCTTTACTCATATAAGATGAAAAATCCTTGTACAAAAATTCATTAGTAAACAAAAAATAATAGGTAATGCATTTTTATTCAATATAGATCTAGTAATTTCTTGAATAGACTTATTCTTTCTCTCAACAAATCCATTTTGTTATAGAGTCCTAGATGAGGAGAATTGATGTTTAATGCCATGCTCATTGCAAAAACATTCAAATATATGATTTTCAAATTCTCCTCTATGATCACTCCTAATGCATGCAATGCTATAACCCTTTTATTTTGAACTTTTTTACAAAACATTTTAAAAGCATCAAAGGCATCATCTTTATTAGCTAAGAATAATGCCCACATGAATCTAGAGAAATCATCAACAATCACAAATACATAATACTTACCGTTCAAGCAAGCATATCTAGAAGGTCCAAATAAATCTATATGAAAAAGTTGAAGTGGTTTTGAAGTCGAAATATGGTTTTTATTTTTAAAAGAGGTTTTGATTTGTTTGCCAAATTGACATGCTTAACAAATTTTATCCTTTTGAAAACTAATTTTAGGAAGACCTTTAACCAAATTATTTTTGAATATCTTTGAAATTAAATCCATACTTGCATGCCCTAATCTTTAATACCATAACCAATCATCATCATGTAATATAGAAAAATATTTATCATTTGAATATGCACATCCAGTATTAATGGTATACACACAATCATATCTATTTCCAACAAACACAATTTTACTATCACATGCATTCTTTATAACCATATCTAGTTTTGTCAAAAATAACTTTATAACCTTTGTCCTATAATTGCCTAATACTAATCAGGTTGTGTTTCAAATTCTTAACCAAACACACATTTTCAATTAGAGTAGAGAAAACTTTACCAATATTATCAATTCCGAGAATATTTTCTTTTAAATTATCTTCACCCATTTTTATCTTGGTGAAGCTTAAGAACTAAGCATACTTCCATGTCATGTGTCTTGAATATCCACTGTCTAAATACCATTTGTTCTTCTTCTTCTTCAAACCCAGTAAAGAAAATCTCAAGTCTTGGGTACCCAAACCTTGTAGGTCCTTAAGTGTTAGTAGTGGTTTCTTTTGGAACCAGAATACATTTAATTCATAATGAGCGTTTCTCTTAATAGAATATCTATTTTTCATATGAGTATTTTGATTATAATGGAAGTACTTTTTACAAAGTAATTTTTATAATACTATTGTTTCAAATTTGGCTTTTAGCTAATACCTCCCTTGTCAATCACACATTTTTGTGAACCAAGTAAATTATCCAATATCTTTTGCTCATTTGTGAACTTTAATACAACATTACTAAGTTCATTATTCCTTTTCTTGAGCATCTCATTTTCCTTTTTCAAGCCATCTTTATGTGATTCTACATGTTTATATGATATGGTAGGTTTCTCATTTGATAAAGCAATTCTATCATGCAATGATTTATTTTCTAATTCTAGGCATGTAATCTTAGCATTTAAAATTTATTTTTATTTGTGAGCTCTATCATTTTCTCTTTAAGGCATGCATTTTTTTTTTTTATCAATTTTCATCCAATTATCATGCAATTCCTTACAAGCATCATACAATTTATCATAGGTAGGATCACTTACCTTATCAAGTTCATCAAATGTTTCATCCTCAAATACCATGAAAGCTAGGTTTGATATTTTTTTAATATTCTTTATCATCACTTGAGTCCTCATCACTGTCATTCTATGTAGCTACCATGGCCTTCTTCTTGAGCTTGTTGAGAAAATGATATTTTAATCGCATGTGTCCAGGCTTCTTGTATTCATAGTAAGTGATTGGCTCATTCTTTCCCTTTTGATTCTTATAGTTTCTAGATTTTCTTCGCTCGTTGGTTTTCTTAAAGAATTTTTTTGAATCTTTTATCCATTATTGTCATGTCTTTATCATCTAGCTCGCTTTCCTCATCACTCTCATGTTTTGACACTTTAAGAGTAATATTTTTCTTCTTCTTCTCCTTATTTCCTTTTTCAACTGCCAAATCTCCCTTATAAAAAATAAGAGAACTAATCAAATCATCAATAAGTAAGATGTTTAAATCCTTAGCTTCCTCTACGGTAGTTCTCTTAGGTCTCTATTTATTTGGTAATGACCTAATAATCTTCTTAACCTTTTCACTATTCAAAACATTTTTCTTAAGGTCCCAATGTGTTCATAATATCTATAAACCTTATAAACATGGAATAAATACTTTCATTCTGTTACATTTGAAAAAAAAATTCATATTGTCCAATGTATCTACTAATCCTAGAATTTTTAACATTATTTGTCTCCTCATATATAAATTCAAGTTTGTTCTAAATTTTCTGTCCACGCTCACAAAACAATACATTCATAGCTTTGGGATTTAGATACCACTTTCTATTTTCTTCCTCATTCCATCAATTCGATGATTTGGGGATATCTTTTCTTTTATCATTTTTGGTAATGGTTATGAATGTCCCATCATTTATAATTTCTCAAATTTCATAATCTAATGTTTGCAAATAAATTCTCATCCTAGTTTTCTAATATGAATAATCGTTACTATAAAAAAATAAAGGTCTAGTGGTGGATTGACCTTTCCTAAATGTGAAATCATTTTATGTTGCCATTGATCTTTAACTCTAAATGGTTAAATCTACAACAAAGCACTAAACTCTGATACCAATTGAAATGCAAGTTATGCGACCCAAGAGGGGGGGCTGAATTGAGATTTTAAAACTTAAGCTAAACAAACCACATAAAAATTTATGATAATGCCTTAATGGAATCAAAAACAATAAATTTAACGTTGCTCAAAATAAAGAGTAAGGTAAGAGTAAGCAAACACAATAATTTTTATATGGTTCAGCAATTCCTGCCTAGCCTCCAAGCACACCGGGCTCGAGGATTTCACTATCCAAGCCTCCCAAAACTTTAAGTTCTTATAATTGACTTTCAAGGTGTCAATAAACCTTTACAACAAGAAATTATCTTTCAATATTTTCAACTAAGTGTTTCTCACACTGATACACTCACAAATTTTACAAAGAATTCAATGATTAAAACAAATACCCTCTTTTAGAGTTGGTACACAAATGATAGCACAATATAGATTTGATATATGATTATTTGTGAAATAGAAGCTCAAAATATATTGTATGATCTTGTTTTTACTTGCATCAATCCTTAAAAATAGATTGGATTTGAGTTTATATAGTTTGGACTAAAAAAACTAGCCATTATTGACAAAAACCAGAGAGAGGCGACTGGCCCCTAAAATTAGGCAGATAACCCCTTAGTACAGTGCAAGTTATCATTAAAATTTAAATTTTGCTACAATAATATTATTTCAAGAATTATAATTTTGTCTAAAATTTTGCTAAAGTAATATTGTTTCAAAAATTTTACAAATAACTCCATTTTTAGAATTTCAAAATTATAATTATTTTTCTTAAAACTATCTAAAATTATACTATAGTCCAAAACTTTATAAGATTTTTTAAAAAAAATCTTTCCAAAATTTTAGCCTAATGCTTATTAAATTTAAAGTTATCAAAACTTTTTTAATTAAATCCAAAATTTTAAAAAAATACTTAAATCCACAAAATACTTGATACGAACACCGCGAAAAACTAATGAGACCCTAATAAAATAAAGCTTTAATATCGTTTCTAAATTTAAGAATTAAATGGAACCGTGACTTGTTGCTTAATAAAGTACGAACCTTGGTATATGAAAACGTCACAATTAGCTATGAATGGTCTGCATGATAAGTCGAAGGTTGAACACCATGAAAAATCCGAAAAGTTCAAAAAGTTTGTTTAAGAACTAAAGAGATTTACACTCTCAATTAAATTGCATGAAAATGTTTTACTTCTCTTATTGAATGTGTGTGTGTGTGTGTGTGTGTGTGTGTTACAAAAAATCTTATCCATAATGCTCCTAAATATTTCCTGTCATAAATTTTGATAAAAAATTATAAACAAATCTTAATCTAAAAATCAAATTAAGATTTCAATCTAAACAAATAAGGAAAGAATCCTGAATAAATAACTAATTTAATAAAAAAGAAAGAATATTAAATGATTAAATAAAATGAAAATAGTGAATTTGTTGCCTCTTATGACTAAATAAAATAGAAATAGTTGATTTATTGACTCTTTTAAAAATGAAAATATTATCTAAAAAGATAGTAGCATATCTTTCATCCATATTGTGCCGATTTCATGAATTTGATTATTCAAAAAATTCAAGAGCTTAAAACATGCATTTATTAGTTTGAATATCTCATAAGATTCCTTCAATGAGCCTCCACACATTTGATTGATCTCAAGTTGCTTGAATCAGGCCATTAAGTGATTCTTTGAATTTCTTTGCACGAGCTCTTGTAACGGGTCTGACGGGAACTTAAATAAGATTCAAATATGCCTTATTTCATATGCTTGTGCCATCCTTATCCTCAATCTCATCAATACTTATCTTATAAATATAAAACCTTTGGTTTATGAAAAATGATTATTTATAAAAATAAATACTTTGAGCTTCTTATTTATATATTAAATCATACCTGCTTTACAAGAATTGTCGCAATAATAACTCAATTGAGTGTCTTGATCTTGATTTCACTTTATTCACTTGCATAAATATTATCTTTCAAGAGCTAATAAAAATGTGAAATATAATTTTACTTAAGACACATGTTTGCTATCATTAAAATTACATTATTTATAGCCCTTTAGGCTAACATCATCAACTATTCTATAACCATCATCAGTATTTTAAATATTAGGTTCTTGTGATGGATTGCAATTCAATTCTGTTACCAAGGCAAACTTCTTCATTGAGAATCGAATATTTTTCTTCCAATCCTTAATCACATTGCCTTATCGTCTGATTTTACTTCCTTTAGTAATATGTTGTAGATTAAGTAATTAGAAAAATTTAACTTTTTCACATCCAAAAATTAACCGAAACAAGACTGCCTAAAAATATTTTTCTACTCATCAAATAGTTTTCTTTAATGTCTTTATTTGCATCTAAAGATGATTGATTAGAAATTTTTACTTTGAAATAATCAGATCCCTTAAATTTCTGTTCAATTTGCATAAATACAAAAATATTTGAATCATAATATAAATACAACTAAAAAGTTGCATAATAATATATTATAAACTAATTAGAAAAATTACACGACATACTAGTTGAGTACAATTTGTCTTACACAACTAGAGTTGAGTAAAGTATGAGTTACACAATTGCAATCGAGTAAAGTATGAGTTACACAATTGCAGTCAAGTAAAGTATGAGTTATATTACTCTTTTCCTTTCAGTTTGGCGCAACCATATCAATAAAAGAAAATAAATAAATGATGTTAAAAAGCAAAAGCAACTATGAATAACCCACTGAAATATAATTCCAAACCAAACATGAAAACAACTTCATTCCATGAATCACACAACAATTGATTCATGTTATCTCCATCTAATTAATAAAAGAACAAAATCAATAATATTCTTAAGCTTTCAATCAAAAAACAAGATTAAAACTTGTTGAGATTACTCAATATTTATATAATATTGCCGCAATCAAGTTTCAGAACTCAACTAAAGGGCATATGCAAAGACATAAAACAACTAAACATATGGATGAACAAGAAGAAAAGCTTTCGAAACTCCCTAAAGCTTCTGTAATAGCTCCAGAATCAATCCCACCTTTTCAAGTTTTATGTACAAATTAAATAGATGATTGATAAATAAATAAATTAATATAGCTATTTCCACCAGCTACAGTAGTGGCAAAGCACTACTGAGCAATTCACGTATCATTTGATGCGGATGACTTCTATACATAGCCAGACACAAAGGTGTATAATCTGGTCAATGCGGTTCTTTATCTTTAAGTTCATTTACTGTAGGTTCTCTTACTTGCTCTAGTGGCTGACAAACACCAACCGGGAGGGGAATACACATAAAACCTTCTTAGATTAAATGATTAGAAATTGAGAATATATATTAAACCTTCTTAGTTCGCATCATCAAGTCATTGCAGGTGTATATCCCTACATCCTCAAGCTTCTTCACATTTCTAGCATTGATTCCTTAAGAGATCATTGTAGGAATACACATAAAACATTGTCAACTAACCAAGCCAATTATACCAACATTAGGAACACCCATAATAATTACAAGGACAGTGAGCTCCCTTGAAATCACTTGCTTTAGTTGAAACACTGTCAACAAAATCACATGAACATTTCATGAACTAGAAAGAAACATTATCAGTAGGCATGCAAGTGAAACAAGTAAAGTCGAGAAGTAGTGGACCAAAATCACAAGGGCAATTTGATTTTTAAAACCCTAATAATTATAAATCCTAAATTCAATTTATAAAGTAAAAATCAAGTGTAGATGTTGTAAATCACCTTTAATTGGCAGATTTTTCAGTGGAAGTAGTAGATTTGTGGTGCTACAATAAGCAGCAACAAAAGCTTGAAGTAACAATCCACCAGAGCAACCTCACCGAACGAGAGCTTAACCTTTTTTTTTTTTTGTTTCTGTTTCGACCAGATTAAGGCAGGTTTGAGTTATGGGAAATTGGCCGATGAATATGCTAGTTGTGATTGATGAATTGGGTTGTGTAGTCGTGTATTGTCATGATTGATTTTGGGGAACTAGGCTTTGAATGTCATGATTGATTTTGGGGAACTAGGTTTTGAACGAGGGTAATTCAATAATTGCATATGAGAAAAGGTATATGTGAGGAATTTTGAAGTATATGGATGTATTTACATAAATACCTTATTTTAACAGTGTATCACTTACATATGAAATGGACTAAACATAGAACATATTTAAAAAAAAAAAATTAAAGTTCAAAAGGAGTTTTAAATTTTTAAATTGACTAAATATAATATGTTCAAATAAATTTTAAAACTCAGAAGCGGCTGAAGTCCCTTCTCGGCTTATGGTAGGTCTGCCCATGCGCGTACACATATCGGCGATGAAGGTAGAAGAGGAGTATCTGGAGGAGCGACGTTAAGTGATCCATTGGAATTGACAAAATATATAAACTATATTTTTTGAAGTGAGTAAGCATTATTCGATGCTAAGTAGTAGTATTGACGTAAAATTGCAAACATAACATCCAACAATCTTCGGTACTATCAAAGCAAATTAACGACAAGTCCAAAGGAGAGAACTTACATCAATGCATAACTTTCCTTTAGTCTTGCCGTCACCATTTCTTTAGTTTTAATCTTCCTCTTATATTTCTCAAAAAAAAAAAAAAAAAAAAAAAAAAAAAGAACAACTTCCTCTTATAAACTTATATCAAAGGTAGAAGGGTAGTATGTGGGGAAGAACGACGTCAAGTGATCCATTGGAATTGACAAAATATATAAACTATATTTTTTGAAGTAAGCAAGCATTATTCGATGCTAAGTAGTAGTATTGACGTAAAATTGCAAACATAACATCCAACAATCTTCGGCATTATCAAAGCAAATTAACGACAAGTCCAAAGGAGAGAACTTACATCAATGCATAACTTTCCTTTAGTCTTGCCGTCACCATTTCTTTAGTTTTAATCTTCCTCTTATATTTCTCAAAAAAAAAAAAAAAAAAACCTTCCTCTTATAGTCCTAGGTGGTCACTGATCATAATAATCAAAATCACAATGGCAAACTTAGGCCGGATGGACATAAGCAAAAGTCTTGAGAGTCTAATTGACATGGACAAGTCACTAGCTGCAAAAAATAATAATAATACCGATGCGATGGTAGCAGCAGCAGGACGGAAAATGATTCCAGGCCACGGACTTGAGTTCAAAAACCTGTCATACAGTATCATGAAAAAGCAGAAGAAAGACGGCGTCTGGATCTCCAAAGAAGCTTATCTTCTCAATGATATTTCTGGGCAGGCTATTAGGGGTGAAATCATGGCCATCATGGGCCCTAGTGGTGCTGGTAAATCCACCTTTCTTGATGCATTAGCTGGTCGAATTGCGCAAGGAAGTCTTGAAGGCTCTGTTAGAATTGATGGAAAACCAGTAAGATCATCCGCGCGCGCGCTCATATATATATATATATGTGTGTGTGTCACACACAAACACACACACATATCAATGATATTGAATTGGAATAATTAATAATTAGATATTTCAACAACCATAATGAAAAAATTTTCAACTTAGAATTAAAGTCTAGAACAAATTCAATAACGGCACAAAAATACTTTTACAATATTGCTGAATAGGTTATAATATTGTAAAAGTGTGTTCACAATATTATCAATTTGTATTAAAATTTAAAATCCTGAATCACCTCACACTCGTATACAATTATATATATATATATATATATTTGAATCTACGTCAATTTTTTTTTTCCTTTTGGTAAGTACGTACTTTTAATTTGTATTCAATAATGTGCGCGCAGGTGACCGCAAGTTACATGAAGATGGTGTCATCGTATGTGATGCAAGACGACCAGCTATTTCCTATGCTCACAGTTTTCGAAACCTTCATGTTTGCAGCTGAGGTTAGGCTTCCTCCTTCCATTTCCAGGGATGAGAAGAAAAAGAGGGTCTATGGGCTGCTTGACCAACTGGGTTTACAGGTAATTGAATAACTATATGCATAGCCATAGTGATTTATACATGTTATATTTCTCTGTGTGCGTGTGTATATATATAAATATACGTCTCTATTGTAGAGTGCAACAGATACTTATATCGGCGATGAAGGTAGAAGAGGAGTGTCTGGAGGAGAGCGACGTCGGGTTTCCATTGGAATTGACATTATACATAAACCATCACTATTGTTCCTTGATGAACCCACTTCAGGTCTTGATTCTACGAGCGCTTACAGTGTAGTAGAAAAGGTCAAGGACATTGCTCGAACTGGCAGCATTGTTCTCATGACTATCCACCAGCCTTCTTACAGAATTCAAATGCTCCTGGACCGCACCACAGTTCTAGCAAGGTAATTAATTAATTAATTAATTGAATGGAATTTGTGGACAAAAAATTAAAAATTAAAAATTTATGCATGTAATATGTATGGTTCTATATATGATCCTGTAAAGTAGCTTCAATACGATAATGATATTATTTCTTTGGTGTCAAAATGGCTTAACAGAGGTAAACTAGTATATATTGGAAGCCCAGTTGCTCTTCCTGCACACCTCTCTGGTTTTGGAAGACCAGTTCCTGATGGTGAGAACGGCCTGGAATATCTACTCGATGTTATCAAAGAATACGATGAGTCAAATGTTGGACTCGAACCACTTGTGTTGTATCAGCGTGATGGAATCAAACTTGATCAAGCAGCAAGTACCCCTGTCCCCAAAACACGAAGGACCCCTGCATCCAGATCCAAGCATGCCATCAGCCTTCAGAGCCATGCATTCTCATTCTCTACAGGAAAAATGACTCCTGGAGCAAACTCCAGTCAATTTGATTACTATAACGATGATGACGATGACGATGACGATGATGATGAAGAGTTTGATAATTCCCTGGAACGAAAGACGGCTGCAACGTCAATCATCAATATGCAGAGCGGTGTTTATAACCATCGGTTGGCTTCTCAATTTTACAAAGATTTCTCAGTCTGGCTCTATCATGGTGTTGTGGGAACTCCTCGTCGCCGACCATCATGGACTCCTGCAAGAACTCCAGGACGAACACCAGCAAAGACACCAATATCTGGAGCTAGAAGTTTCGTATCGAGTGAATATTATTCAACTCCCCAACAAAATCCTTCCCGCCTAAAGACTCCAGTAGTTTTTAGCACATCAACAGATCCATATGCTCCTTCTTATGAACAAGAGTTAGATATGTATGAAAAAGTCCTAGATGAACCAGATCACGGTCCCAAATTCGCAAATCCATGGCTCCGAGAGGTTGCTGTTCTCTCATGGCGTACAGCACTGAATGTTATTCGTACTCCTGAGCTATTTCTCTCGCGTGAAATTGTATTGACAGTGATGGCACTCATTCTATCCTCACTATTCAAGAACTTGAGCCACCATGACTTCAAAACCATTAACCGGCTTCTCAATTTCTATATCTTTGCAGTATGCCTTGTTTTCTTCTCTTCCAATGATGCTGTCCCAACCTTCATCCAAGAAAGATTCATCTTTATTAGAGAAACATCCCACAACGCTTATCGTGCTTCATCTTATGTCATCTCCTCCCTGTTAGTTTATCTGCCATTCTTTGCCATCCAAGGCTTATCATTTGCTGCAATAACCAAACTTCTGCTTAAACTTCATAGCAGTCTTTTCAACTTCTGGATGATCCTTTTTGCATCACTAATAACTACAAATGCTTATGTGATGCTTGTTAGTGCCCTTGTGCCCAGTTACATCACAGGTTATGCTGTTGTGATTGCCACAACTGCTCTTTTCTTCCTTACCTGCGGATTTTTCTTGAAGCGAGGTCACATACCTCCTTACTGGAGATGGCTCCATTACATTTCTGCAATCAAATATCCATTTGAGGCATTGCTTACCAGCGAGTTCAAAGGCAAAGAATGTTATAATGGCGCTCCACGGGACCTTTCTCCGGGACCTTTGGGAGAAGTTAAGATGAGCGAATTGCATAACACAACTGCTGCACTCTTAAGACCAGATTGCACTTTGATTGGAGAAGATATCTTGTACTCGATGGATATTCAGATCGAGAACATTTGGTATGACATCCTTATCTTGCTAGCTTGGGGGATTCTCTACAGGCTCTTCTTCTACCTTGTTTTGAGATTCTATTCCAAGAACGTCAGAAAATGACCGTCATCAATACTCCATTATCATATCAATCTCAACTCCTTTGCTCCATTATCTGTTCTTTCTTCGGATTTTAGCCAAAACATAATATTACCATATTACCACGAGACTTTTTTATTTTTCATTTCTCCTTTTGCTTTGTTTGACTATCTGAAAATTTCTTCTTTCAGATTTTAGCCAATACATAATATTGCCACGAGACATTTTTTATTTTTCATTTCTCCTTTTGCTTTGTTTGAATATCTGAAAATTTCTTCTTTCAGATTTTAGCCAACATAATATTGCCACAAGACATTTTTTATTTTTCATTTCTCCTTTTGCTTTGTTTGACTATCTGAAAATAATGAATATTATTATGAGCAGTAATAGAATTTAGGAAGCACGATAGCGATGCCTTTTGATATACATCGATGATTGTTGTATAGTTGAGTCTTCTAATTTTCACAATTTATTTACATATATTTTTTTTAAAATCCTATACAAAAGAGGATTATTGAATTTCACCATATTCCTCTTAACAAGACTCAAATCTAGAACATTAGACTTAGGAGAGTCTCTACTCTTATCACTTGAGCAAGGTCTTTGCCGCAATAAGATGAAATAGATGTTTACAAGGACTTAGATTGGGACAGAAACAAAGTGCGAACTGCTTAGGAATAACCAAAGGATTGCCAATATCAAGTCAGCTATAATCTAAAAGGATTCACGCGTTGTTTAGGAGTCTTAACACTTGCTCAAACTCAACTACAAAGTGTTCACTTGAACGCCAGATAAAACGTTTTGAAAACAGACTTACCTCCATCATGGATAGAGTTGGTAAAATCTGAATCCACATTTGGATTTAGCTTCATCCGAATTCAAATCTAAATTAACATTTATATATTCAGATCCTCATTTGGATACGAATGCAGATAATATCTACTCGAATGTGGACGGATACTCTAAATATCTCGATCCACAAAATTTAAACTTTAATAATTTAAAATTTTATTTAAAAATTTAATAATTACTTAATAATATCAAATTAAATTCAATCATAAATTCATAATTTTAGAATTAACAATTCAACATTAATAACATACAACTTCATAAATCCACAATTAAAAATACCACAACATAAATCAAATATAAAAAAATAAATTCAACAATTTACCTACTAATATCATATAAAATTCAATCCAAAATTCATAATTCAAGAATTAAAATTTTATTCCAATATTAACAATTCAACATGAATAATATGCAACATCATCATAAATTCACAATTAAAAATACAACATAAATCAAACATAAAAACACATAAATTCAACAATTGAGCTAATAATATCAAATAAAATTCAATCATAAATTCATAATTCAAGAATTAACAATTCAACATGCATAATATACAATTTCATAAATCCATAATTAAAAATACCACAACATAAATCAAACATAAAAAAATAAATTCAATAATTTATCTAATAATATTAAATAAAATTCAATTATAAATTAATAATTCAAGAATTAAAAATTTATTCAACAATTAACAATTCAACATGAATAACATACAATATCATAAATCTACAATTAAAAATACCACAACATAAATCAAACATAAAAAAAAATATAAATTCAACAATTTAACTAATTATATTAAATAAAATCCAACTATAAATTTATAATTCAAAAATTAATAATTCAACATGTATATATTTTAAATAAAAACTTATATTAGATCTTTTTTTCATTTACATTAATATATATTTTTTAATTTAATTTTTAATGTAACATAAAATTTAACCGAATCTAGATATCCGGTTTTCGGATGCAATCATTCATTTAAGCACCCAGATCTAATTTTTCTAAATCCAAATCTTCCAAATCTTTTCGATTCCGGCTGGATCAGATATTTTTTATAACCCTAATCATGGACTTAGGTCCAATCCTATTTCCATATACGACGCGGTGGGATATAACGACCAGAATTCTTTAACTCGGTAAGCATTGCAAGGAATTGAAAATAAATTTTGGAGCATGTTATTTTTATTAAAATACAAAGATTTTCTCAGACATCCGCTTGGCAAACAAAATGGGTACGAAAGGCTTGCTAGCAGAGGTTACTCCAAAAAAGTTCTATTATTCAGAAGTGGTTTAACTACTGACCAGCATGCTAATCTTCCTCTCAAGTGCACTTTTATCAGCCCCGACTACTTTGTCAACTTCCTTACCATTCTTTATGAAGAAAAAGGTGGGCACAGAACCAATATTCCAGCATGCAGCAACATCTCTTGCCTCGTCTATGTCAACTTTCAAGAAAACAACCTTCCTGTATTTGGAGGCTAAGTTTGTAAAAAGAGGAGAAATGAAACGGCAGGGCCCACACCATGTTGCAGTAAAGTACAAAATCACCAGGCGCAAAGTTCTTGTTGCAGCATTCAACTTAGTTTCCAATTCACTAGCTGAGTGAATACCCATTACTTGCCCTGTTGATCACCAAAAATGTAATAGGATACACAACACGTAAATCGTCTTAGGAACACCATGAACATATCTATCTACTTTAGACATCGGCAGCTAAAAAATGGAGAGATTAAGAGATTATCAAACAAATGAAAGCCTGAGAAGATTAATAACAAAAATCCAAACATTGGAAGGCCTGGAATCCTGTGTCTGTTCTGACATAACAAAGGTCAGAAACACTGACAGCTCTTCTTCCCAAGGAGAACTGTGAAAAATTCGAGCTGCCCCAGAAACAAAAATCACAAGAACAAATAATTAAGGACAGAAAGGTAAAAATAATGATTATTGAAAACAAAAGTAACAATCATAGAGAAATTTCTAACAAGTAAAATTTGTAGGAAGATTTAATATCGCACAAGTAAGGCAATTGTGAGAAGCTCAAAGGTTATTGATAATAAATTAATAACAATAATTAACAAATATGTTACAAAATCAGAAAAGCAGAATCCAGCATTTTATACAGCAACCTTTCATTGCTACGGAGCTAATACTAAAATGAATAAAAATACGAAGAAATAAAGTAGAAGCAGTGGAAACTGTCAAGACTCAAACAAATTAATAGAAAAATTATCTGTGAAGAAAAGAGAAACAACTGGGTTGGAGGATTATCATTGCTATCTTTTACAAATATTTGTGCTGGACTTTGGTGTAGCGAGATCAGAATTGAAGAGCTATTGTAATCACTCCTGATAGATCGTTTTATTATTTTTACTCCAGAGATGTTACAAAACATAAAAGAGCATCTAAGGAATATATATATGTTTAGAAAACTAGACATTTGGTAAAATCAATCCCTCATTTTTAGGATGTTGGCAGTCAGCCTACAGGGCTACACTACACAGAAGCATAAGCTCTCTGCCATTTCTAGTACTTTTAGCGTCTAGCATATACACTCAGGTTTCTAACAACATAATTAGGTACTGGCCTGATGCAGCAGCAGTAAACTGACAAAGGGTAATAGAAAACAATACTGTGTTTAGTCAAAGAATGACCAAAATATGGCGGATGAGCACTAATATAGCCAGTTAAGTCTCAATGATTCCGCATAATACCTAGAAACAACAGAAGTTCAAAACTCGCACTGAGTTGAAAACTGTAAACTTTTTATAATGCAAATCTGCCTCAAAGAGCTACTAAGGACCAATATTTATACTATCTACAGCTTATTAAAATAAGACTAGAAACAATTTTAATAAGACTCATACCTAAACTAGAAACACAATTCAAACAGGAATTTCTAACAATGAACAAGATTAAAATATATAGAAATAAAACAAAATATTTCTAAAACTAATCAACTTTGCTTTTACTATAAATTTTTTATCTCCATCACAGCTATGAGTAACTCCTATTGCAAAACTATAACTGTTCAACCAATTCCTTTAGAAGGCTCTACTGCTATCTTTGGAAATGCATATATCTCTCAGAAGTGACACATCATGTGAACCTCTGTCATCTTCGTTAATTGATTGAAACGTCCATTTGCTTCCCTATGTCAAAAAATGTACTAACAATACAGTTCCCTTATCATCTGTTGTTAGGCTGTATTAGTGCAATTGATAATGACATGTAAAACTAATTTCTGAATGTTTTAAAGACATGAGTTGTGCTTGTATAAAAGTTGGGACATGTACAAACCCAAAAAATGAAACAAAAAACAAAAGAAAGTTCCTTAGTGCACACATACTCCTTTGATACCAAGTTTACTATCAAATATGTACTTGTGAAAACCTTTTACATTGCAAGGATCTTTTACACTTAAACAAACAAAAGAAAACATCATTTTAAATTACCTGTTCAACTTTAAGTTCAAACAACAGGTTGGGCCTAAGGGCAGGGGCAGGGGATGAGAGTTGGAAGTGGACCACCTTGGTTCAACGATAAACAAATATGACATCATTCTTCTGGAAAATATATCAGTAGTAGCTTAAAATGTCATCACCCTTGTTTTACACAATTGGCAATCATGAATCAGACTCTTTGGATCTACTTAGTGGCGAAATCAAGATTTCAGATCCATAAACTAATTTTCAAATTCTTATGAAGAGTTAATACTCAAAAAAATAACTATAACAAAAATAATCAATGTAATATTAATATGTTTAAAAAACAATTGAAAAAATGAAGTAACTATATTGTTTTATGTAGTTTTTCTTTTGGTAATAAAACCCATCAACTGTGGACAGATATCATTTAAGTAAATCAAATAAAACAAGTCTTTAACATATACTTTTATTCTATTTTTGTTAAATCTGATTTAAAGTAATATACTTCAGTAGAATCTAAGACAAACTCGTACTACACAAATCAATAGCATAACACCAAATAAGTTTATAAGTCTAGCGTTACTATAACGTTTTTAAAGAGTTTGAAGGACGCAAAACAGGTACTCTTCTGTTTTAATATAGAATAAAATACAACATAAATTCTTGAGAATTCAAACCCTGGTCCCAATTGAGAGCTTAGATTTTTCCTAATCGAACAGAGGAAGAAAAAAATGAAAATTAGATGGAATTTACAATTAAACAACTATAGAAAATATAAATGTAAGCAAAAGAAAATTTGGATAAGTTTTAATAACATTTTTTTTTTCCTTTAGATGCAAAATCTAATGCACAACTTGATAAAAATGCTTACAAAAGGTGAAAGCAAGAGAGAATAGTAGAGACGAGCCAAAAAGAGGTTTCTTGTCCCACTGTCTTGTCAGTGAAAAATTGAGATGGAAAAAAAAAGTAAACACAAAATAAAAAAGAAATTTTTTCAATTTTATCAATTGCAAGAAATTTTTTTTTTCCCAAAAATAAAAAGTGGGACAAAAAATTTAAAACATAAATAACAACCTATGGCAAAGAGCCAACCAAAAGAGAGATTGACGCCTTAACAACCCAGTCATAACATGGTTCTGCCTTATAGTATATGCAACAACCAATAAGTAAAAGAAACTGTCAGAAGATCTTAACTCCGATTTCAATATAAAGTCAACTAGTAAACCTATTAACCACAAGAGCAATTTATGAGCATGTTTCTCACTGGTAGTAACAATAGGTGATAAGTGTTGTAATCAATTGGATGAGTGAAAGCCAGACCCCAATGTTAGATATGCATCTTTTTATCAAGAGGAATAATTAAGCAATCATAATTCATTCTCACGATACTGTTGAAAAAAAGGATGTATCAACCAGCCTTAAAGAGCAACCCATCCTTTTCAAGAATTTAAACCAGCCTCAAATTTCAAAAATATTCTCTCTTAGATAAGCTTAGTGTCACGGGATGAGTGTTTTGCGCGACACTTAGACAACACTTGCCGAAAGTTGCTAAGAGCCATTTTTGGGCTCAATTTGGGCGGCCCATAACATTACTCATCAGTTAACACCTACTATATTATGAAAACAAACTGAAAGAAATCAGAAGCTGTACCATCCTTTAAAGCAGACAAGGCTTCTCGATCCTGCATGAAATTGAAATAATTATAAGCATCGACATTGATGTTTTTATTCTCCAGCAACATGAAATTGTATGGTGGTGCAATCAAACTAGGAAAGTAGGTAACTATGGAATAGTTGAATATCCACTTTAGGACCACAGACAATGACAGAGTTTCAGAATCCCCCAAATATCAAAACCTTGGCACTGACTTAACAAAGCAATGAGTAACAGAACCAGACAACAGATCTGAATCTTATCTTTGGAAGAATATTCGCTCTGCTTACATGCATTAATATTGCTTATAACAACACCTATGGATAAAATAAGACAGGATCAAAGTTTATTGATTCAAAACAGTAATAAGAGGATTGTGTTCACTCTACTTACGGCTTCAGCTTGCTTTCTTTGCCTCTCACGCTCAAAATATTTTAGCTCCATTTCTTTATGCAGCCGTTCATATTTTCTTCGGTGTTCTTGAATTCTACGAGCATTAGGCTCAACCTGGAAAACCATATGCACTATTTAGAAACAGTCTGTAAAGCAAGTACTATCTCAGATGGCATATCACCTTTTGGAGTGCCAAACCAATCTCCTCATCATAGTCTAACTTTGATGCCACATGCAGATCATTTGCAGCTTCTTCCCACTGGCCCAACATGGCCCTTGCCATCCCACGTATTTTATATCCCTTTGCTGAGTCAGGGTTAGTCTAGATCATTAAACGTAGAATATTAGGTTCACTTGCTAATAGCAGATTGACACTTCATGTGCAGTCCACATAAGCACAGATGAAGGAACAGGCACCCACCTCTAAAGCTATATTAGCATCACGGATTGCGGCATTAGGTTTGTTTAGTTTAACAAAGACACTAGCTGAAAATGAGAATGTCAGCTTACTATCACAAAAAAGACAAGATAGCACAAATTTGATTCATATTACATTACAAATATATAATACCTCGAGCTGCATAGAGTATTGCTGAAATAGGATTCAACATTATAGCTTCTGTTAGTTGTCCTATGGCCTCCTCCAGCTTGCCTAAAAAGTAGAAGTTTGTTAAGAGGGGAGGACATGTTAACAATTAAAAATAATACTAAGACAATTTCATGCCTTCAGATATCAAATCTATTGCTTTTAGTTTTGTCATATTTGCTGCAGCACGCATTTCTTCTGAAACTTCAATTGACGGGTCTCCCATCTGAATTGACAGACAAAAGGTAGATATATTATTTCATATAGGAGCCTGTTCCAGGTCTTTGTACGAAACCAACAAACTATAGAAGGCTTTACCCTAGATTCCCAGCTACTCTTTCTTAAACCCACCTTTTGTGGAGGATCATTATCGGGCTCCATAACATCAGTGTTATCCAACTCAATATCAGACTCCACAATGTCATCATCACCTTCACTTGATAAATTGGACTTTGTTGCTTCAAAATGCTTTGCGGGGTCTGACATATCAACACCACTTTTATCCTTTTTCTGTTATTAAAATAACAATGTCATAAGAATTAATGGATATGCTTGAGATGACATCAGAAATGGTTATACAATCTTATTATTAAGATGCAAGTCAGGTACCCCGAGAGGATCAATTAATTATTAAAACAGCCAGCACTCAATGCCAAGCTAACACTTATAACAAAGCCCATCTATGGAGATAAAAGGAACACAAATTTACCCTACGCAAAATATTTATAATGAAATATTTACTATTTATAGATTTATGCATTATAGGGTCATTTTCACATGCGATCTTTTGAATTATTCGAGTCACAAGTGCTTTATAGATGAAATAATTTAATCAAGCTTTCATGTGTCTAGGCCTTTATTTGATCTTCAGTTTACTGAGTTAATCTTAGTCAACTGATAGGCCTAATTCTCTATGTTTCTAGGATTTAGATAAGTAGAAATCAAGAATATAAATATAAGTATGTAAATTTAGAATCACGATTCAGTTACTGAAATAGATTCCTATTTGGTTTATCATCATAGACATAGATGCCTAGTGTTTCTCTCTCTCTCTCTCTCTCTCCATCTTACACTTTCGCAATTTTCTTATTTTCGATTTATTTTCCCCCTTGATCATTCTATCCTTTCTGCTAAAATTCAAATTCCTTGCAAACTTCACTATAAAAGCCATAAAAATAAATTTATGAACTAAAAGTTAAATATCCTTTTGAATCTCTTATTCTTGCTAAGAATATTAATAACAAGCTCCAAATTCAAATCAATCTTAAAAAGAGAGCGATGAAAATCGGAGAATGCTTTGCAACAGCAAGCAATACAAAAAGACACTGGAAAAGAATCTTAACAGAATTTTTTTTTTTTTTTTTGGGTACAACATCAGAGTAGGAGAAGTCATCATTAATGTAATGCACAACAGGTTATGACCCCCTTCCATTATGAACGTTGATAGCAGCTTGGGATACTTATCCACATTATAATTCTAATACTAATAGAGAATTAGAATGTCCTAACAACAATTAAATTAGAACCCCAATAACAGCCACATCTTGAAGACACCAATTCCTAGCGTACACTAAAAGATAACTTTTTCCGCAAAAGCTTGTTGAATAGATCAAACGATTTATTTGCATACCCCATATACAATAGAGTTAAAGCTATAGTCAAAAAGGAGCATTTTTCTTATCACATCAACCAAACTTCAGCATCTGAAAATACATTCAAGAAAACTAAAAGATCACAAATTTTGATGCTTTAACAAAAAACTTTTTAATGCTTTAACAGAAAACACTTAATCTTAAGCTTATCGAAATCTGAGAACAATAATACAAGCAAATAGAAAAGGATTGAGGCTCTTATTCTATTAATAAAAGTTTTAATAATTTCCTATAAAAAAAATAAAAATGAACAAAGTAAAAAAATAAGTTTGAATGATTTTCTTAAGCATTGAATCGACAGCAACTAAATCCCCTCCTCACTCAAGTTAGCAGAGTTCAGATCTTATACCTCTTGTACCACAAAAGGAGATTTTACGCATTAAACCAACTAACACCCACTACTTTTAATGATTGAGTTAATTATTTACTCATATGATATGCACAAGATTTAGTTGATTCTGAAGATTTAGTCATCACAAGTCAAAATGTTCCTCAATTCTTTTACATAGAAGTTTCAATTTAGAGGCCATGAATACAATTGCATAGAGGGCAAATGCTTCACTTTTCACAATTTCTGTTGATTACTAAGGGTATTTTGGTGATTAGTTGATTAGATCATTGTAACAATTGTAGTAAATTATGATTTCTAATTCTCTTGGTTTATAGAATATTAGAATTGTTCAGTTCTCGTATTGTCCACACTTCCTTTAGTAGTAATTTCTTCATCATCTTTTCTTACAACTCAAAATTTCAAGCAACTGTTTACTGGAACTGTAATCAAGTTGAAACTATATTGCAGCATATTCAAATACAAAATTGGAAGACAATATATTAGAAAAAGGAAAACAAAAAAAAAGTAAGAAGAACAAACAATTGAAACGAAAATTAAACATAAAAGCAAGAAATACCTATGGAGATAGGATTTTAGGTTTTGATTTTGATTTGCAGCGGGGTTGATCAAGAGCTTTATCTCTGCTATAATTTTGTATGGAACTGCGTAGAAAGTAAAAGGTACAAGTTAGATAAGCAGGAACAGAAGGTGGCCAACCTTTTTCAATCCAATTATTCTTTACTCTTTTCGCCAAATAAAAAATTCAAATATATGGGCCCTATCTCCGTAAAATAATTACAACAATTTCATATTATTTTTAAAAAATATAGGGCTATTTATATTCTGTAAATTATTTTAAATAGTTATATTTTAACCAAAAAGTGTGAAATTATCAATTTTATAATTTAAAATTTAAAATCTCTAAATTATCCATCATTAATCATTTCTCTTTCTATCACAAGATTTTATAGTTTCTATCTATTTTCACATTTATTTACTGTAACTTTTAAAATAATTATTTTAATTATACTGTAAAAATAATTTATTATAAAAAGAATTAAATAAATATTTACTAAAATTTATTTTTAAAAGTACTGTAAATTTTAAAAATAATTATATGTATTTGGTAAATTTTATTATTAAAATGTTGTAATAATGTAAATAATTGAATTGAATATAATATTGAATTAAATTTATTTAAATATTTATAAGCAAATATATAAATATATTTTTTATTATGTACACATAATAAATGATAATTAAAATAAATATTTTATATTATTAATTTTATTTTTTATTTTATTATCTCAATATATTGATAAAAATAATAATTATTTAAAAGTTAATAATTTTATTTCCTAATATATAAGGATAATTTTAAATTTTTATGACATATATGAAGATATATATGAAATTATATTAAATTTAAATTAATTTCTAAAATTAGATTTAATAAATTAAACTCTCAATTTAACTCTCCTTTCGCTTTTTTTTTTTTTTTTTTTTTGCCTTTCTTAGAAAATCATGGACAAATCTGTCTTGCCCTCATTGTGGCTAGCACCTAGTTTTGACATTTTCTATAAATAATAAAAAAACTGTAAGTTTAAATAATTTTACATAATAAGTCCTAATTAAAATATAATAATTATAGCATCCAATTTTGGCATTTTCTTTAGCTGCCTCTATTGTTTTCTGTAAATAATGAAACTATAAGTTTCAAAAAATTTACATAATAAGCCCCAATTAAAATATAATAATTCTAAAATATATATTTTTTTTTCTATCTCCTTCTCGATCACTCTATTCTACTTTAAATAATAATTTGTTAATTATTAAATATATAATTCTTCCAAAATATCAAATATAGTAAATGTTCTATTCACATAAATTAGATTAATTTCTTGAACACAAAAACTTGAAAAATAAAGCTTGCATCCTCTTAAAATAAATCTATTATGTTTATGTTTTTTCTTTACCATTGTAATAAGAAATGAATTGTATCTTGTTTTGTATAACAAGATCTAAACAATTAGGACCAGCTAAATGTAGATAAAGATGGTGGGATAAACTTATTTTATTAAAATTTAATACCAATAGAGTGTTTGGCATAAAAAAGTAAACTAAGAATAATACAGTTTAGGCTTACCAAATTATAATGTGATAATGATATTTTTTTTCTCTAAGGGAGCTTCTAAGAAAAGTTTTTTAGCTAAATTTTCATCTTATGTTAACAATACAAGATAAAATGGTTGCCTTAGAAGCCCTAAAAATTAGTTAATCTTAATTTTGTTGGAAAGTAATATATTAATTTAAGTTATTATTTATTCTTTACAATTTTAAATTTAATACAATAAATATTATATAATTTACTTGTTTTCAAATTAAATAAATAAATGAGATAATATTTTTCTAAATATTATCTTAGCTTCATATATGTGATAAGGTATCAGTAATTTTACATAATTTCAAATTTACATATATAAATTTATTATTTTGAAAATATTATTTATAAACTCCATAATGAAATTTAAATTAATATCCACACATTTATTTTACATTTATTTATTTTTCATTTTAATATTATCAAAATTTGCATTTCAATCATAGTATATGGCTTACTTGAGTAATGCAATTGAGAGAGAAAGGAAGCTTTCTCCACCAATTTTTACATTTATGAACATAAAAATTTTATTCTATAAAGATATATTTGGATTTGAATTGGTGTAGAGTGTAAATTTTCTATCTGAACCCACAAAATTCTTCTTTATTCATATTTGCTAATATATACCCAACAATAAAATTTTGATATCCTAATTTTATCCTATACACCTCTAAAAATACCATAAAGTAACCTTAGTTACAAATTTTTATTAGATTTTAATTTCATGTACACGCCCACTAACTATTATTCTTTTTTTTTTTTTATGAAGTGGTTGCATCCATAAAATTTCCCTTTTTTTTTTCCCTCCATCTTCTTATTCTCCTTTAATTGATCTTTTAAGCATAAAAATAAAAATAAAAATAAAAATAGGATCCTAACAATAAGGACAATTCAATAATATTTGTTTCAAAATTCATCTCTCTAGGAGGACAAAATTTCCATAAAAAATTTTTGATTCATAAATTCATCAAACACCACCAAAATATTTTTATTTTTCTTGTAAATATTACACAAATTAATCACATAAATGTAGAAATGTAGACACCATAAATGATAAAAATGAATATTGATCGAATACATTATGAAGGATAAAAGTTAAATTTATTCAAATAAATTCTACTGAAATTATTAGCTGGCTTCATATGACATTAATTTTGTGGAGGATTAAGTGAATTAGGTCTTAAAAATTTTACGGTGATTCAAAAATGAAAAATTTTAAATAAAATGTTTGAAAGAGATGAGAGTTATAAGGTTATTTGATATTGAGCAAGTGCATAGAGATAAAAGTTAAGTATGATTTATTTAATTATAATTATTATTTATCCTTACAAGTAATATTGTCTTAAATGGTAAAACATTAAATAGGTATTCTATTTATAAAATAATTATATTAAAAATGAGTATTTTAAGTAAATGGGTGTAGATAATAATTTAGCAAGTTCAAATAACCCATCTATATTTTTAATATTTAAATACATTCATTTACTAAATTACCCATTGACCTATATAAAGATAGTAAAATATTTTAACAGACTTATGTATCAAAATTTTGAAACCTAGCCTTTTCTTATTTTTTAGGAAATGTGAGGGGCTCCAATGTTAATAACCAAGTAATTACATCCTTGTTGCTGGAATAGCTTTTGCAACTCTGAGTGTGAATCTAATGGCTGATCACAAAAAAAAAAAAAAAAAAAAGTTAGGGCACGAAATTAAGGTTGCGAGCTAGCTGGACCCGAAAACCATAATCTCTAATTTATATTTTTTATATATAAGATTTTTTTTCTTGATAATCACTAACTTTTTTGGTTGGTAAAAATTAATTTTTTTAATATTCATTGAATTTCATGATTGAAAGAATTTAATGATTTTCATTTCTAAATGATAGATTTTGATCATCTTATTTTATGATAGCTTATTACAAAATCAATTATTTGCAATTTAGAATTTGTAATTAAACATATATATATATATATATATATATATATATATATATATATATATATATATATATATATATATATATATATATATATATATATATATATATATATATGAAGGAATTGATGAGATTTGAGGAGTTGAGGATGTTAAGAGAAGAAGCGATAAAATTCCTAATTAAAAAGAAATTGTAAAAAAGAAATTAATAAGTTTAAATAGCATCCCTTAATAAAATTTTATATTACTAAAATATCTATCATGTGATTTACCATTAACTAATATCTGAGTTAATATTTTTTTTTATTATAATATCATTTGAATATAGTAATTGAAAAAATCGACTTTAAAATTTTTTAATAAATTCAAATATAATAAAAATAATTTAATATGACTAGTAGATTAATAATATTGAAATATTTTTAATATATAAAATAATTTACAATGGTAAAGTGTAATATTTATTTTAATAGTTTATTTATATTCATTAAAATATTTTAAATAAATCTTTGGGTTAAATCAATTTTACAATTAATTCAATATATCTCACATATTAATAATATTAAGATTATTTTATAAGATATTCAAAATCATTTAAAATTTTTATATATTTATTTTAATAATATGTTTTTGTTTATTATAACATTTAGTTTAATATAACAAAATATTTTCTATTAAATTGTAAATGATTAAAATATATTGCAAATATTTAATTTATATATATATATATATATATATATATCCTAATATTTGATAATATAGTTATATAGACCCCTAAGTTTTTAATAAAGAACATCAAGACTCTTGTTGAACGTAATACCCTTTGATTTTATTAACTCAAAAAATTGACTCTAATATTTTATAATAAATAGAAATATGATGTTAAAATAAATGTGGGTGTGTGTGTGTGTATATATATATAAAACTCTTTTCTTGAGTGCATGATCATAACAGGACTTAAGGAAGAAGCCCCGACTAACTCTGTGCCAGCAGCAGCAACAAGACCCGAGGGGAGGGGGGGCAAGTGTTCTTCGGAATGACTGGGCGTAAAGGGCATGTAGGCGGTGAATTGGGTTGAAAGTGAAAGTCACCAAAAACTAACAGAATGCTCTCGAAACCAATTCACTTAAGCGAGACAGAGGTATACACACACACACACACACGTTTATTTTAACATTATATTTCTATTATTTATAAAATATTGGAGTTAATTCTTTGAGTTAATAAAGCCAAAGGGTATTATAGTCAACAAGAGTCTCGATGTTCTTTATTAAAAACTTAGGGGCCTATATAATTATTTTCTCAAATATTAGGAGTATAGTTGTCATTTTTCTTAAACAAAACAAGATGATTAAACAAGAGGTTTACCGCCTAAATTTTTTATAATATATCGCTTTACCATCATAGCCTTCTGACAAGTGACAATTACTTTTTCCTACCTAATGTCTCAATTCTTATCAATTATCACCAAAACGTTAACTCTTTTAAAAAATTACTAATATCACAAGAGTATTTTAAGAATTCTAGTATAATATCTCTTTTGACAATCTTTGACCATTTAAGGTTACTTTAAAATAAATTTAATTTAACAAATTTTCGCTAAACAAATGGATGTCCAAATTCCAATGACATCTATTTTATTTATTTGTAAATGTGTTAAATAATTTTTTTTATCAACTAAACTTTTTTTATTTGAAAACTAATATTTTTACATTATTATTCTTGCAATTTTTAAATGCAAAATAAAAATTCAACAAATTACTATTTAGGCAAGCTTAGAAATTCTTAAATCCTAAGCCAAAACCATAAATCACACCTTAAGGCATAAACTAAATTAGGAGTTATTTAAAGTTCGAGAATATTGACCATAAGTATTAAGTAGTCGAAGAGACACTTGAACAGTATATATATTACAAGACTCAATGATCCTTACAGAAGAAGGAAGTGCCCTTTTTTAGACAATAATGGGATCTTTCCTTTACAACTCATTGCTATTTTATAGCTCATCCTTATCTTCAAAGAATATTGTTTTACAATTCATTACTATTTTATAACTCATTCTTATCTTTAAAGAATATTAATTTACAACACATTATACTTTATGTTACATCATATCTTGTGACTCATCACACACTTGTCATTAATTTACTTAAAGTTATCATCATTTCTTCTGCTGTGGGGTTTATTATTGTCTCATTCTTAATCCATATCACTTCCCTCTCTAGACTATGTGTTGTGCAAATTTTATTGAATCGCAAGCGCACGAATCTATTGAAGTATAGATTACTGGTGACGAGTGTCGATCCCACGAGGAGGTAGATTTTAATTATGTATAATTATTATTATTCTTTATTATTTATGCTTTTTGTGAAATTTCCTAATTTATTTTATCCTTTAAAATTAAAATGGTGAGAATAAATTAAGACTTGATCAATGTAATAAAGTGCTTGGGTCTTAGATTCACACTCAACATTTCACTATGGGCTTAATATTCAATTTTTAGTTCCAAATAATTTTTGAGGGGGGCATTTCCACTCCTCATAATCCTAACTCTAATAATTATGTTATCAAGCACTTATTATGCTAGGAAGAATAATCTTATGTTAAATATGGTATCAAGAACACGTTGTGCCAAGTAATAATAATGTAACTGTCGACAAGGTGGCAAGACTTTCTACTAATTAACCTAGATAGTTTTATGTCAACAATGAGTCAAGATCTACAATATAAATTAGAGAGAGGCTTTTCTCTAATAAATCTAGTGTAAAGCACTCACCGTGCCAAATAGTAATAATCTTGCACTGGGGAGCCGGTATATCAGTGTAATATCAAGACAAGATTATTACTATCTGTCTACGATAAGTCAAAATAATTTAAATAAATTAGAGAAAGTAAAAATAAACTTACCAAATTAAGCCCATAGATTATGTTGAGTCTTTACCTTTAACCCAAGCTTGAAAATAAATTAGCTACTCATTTTATAATTAGGGGTAAAATAAAAATTTTATTAAAATACATAGAAAATAGAAGATGGAGAAGGAATTACAGAAAATAGAGCTCAAAAATGGATTCAGGGGTGTCAAATTAAGGGGGGGAGCCCCCTATTTATAGATACAATAAGTAAATCATGGCCATCGGATGAAACAATTCGGACGCCCAAGATTGTGCCACGTGGCACTCTCTGATTAGTTGGAACACATCACAGGGCTGTCATTCCATGTATATGCATGTACGATATGCGCAATTTTTGGTCCACTAATATTCTGCCACGTCATTGATCAATGTAAAAGTCAACAAACATAATCCAGTGCATTGGATGTATTATAAGCTCATTTTTCGGTCTAATAGACTTTTGCCACATCATCCGCCAATGCTACATCATCAATCAACGCCATCTCATCTGTCAATGACATGTCAGCAGTCAACGCCATATTAGTAGGGCCCACCAAAATCTTAAAATTATGATTTTGCCCTTTATGTCTTTCCTAAGGTTTTCAGTTGTTCTGAGTTCAAAAATGCTATCCGTTTTGCTGTCCGACTTCTCGTTTATTAAGAAATAACTAAAATACCCCTAAAATACATAAAGTATTAAAAATACACATAAACATAGACAATTAAATATCAAGTGACTTAAAATACATAAAGGTGGAGATGTTACTGAGACTTTGGGGTGTAAAATGATGATTTTACCCTTTATAAATATACACTCTTTAGGACTCAACACACCTCCCAACCAGCTTATTGTTAGTTCCCTAGTAAATTAAGCGATAACAAAATTCAACCATTTTTTTTAAAGGCAATTATGTTTACTTCTTCAATTAGATTAATGACAATAATCAAATAAAAGTATAAGCATTATCTCCAGTCTAAAGAGATATCACTCCCACGTCAACCATCCACATGAGTCAGTCAAGCAAACACATGCAAACTGATCGATTATCAGAGCTACATTAATTAAGCTACTTTCAAGTGCGACATGTCAACCCCAAAATCTCATAGATTAGAGTGACACTCTCAGAAGAAAATAAACCCAGGAAAAACAGTCACTCTAAAAATGATAAGTTGAGAGAAATTAATGAATGGCAAGATCACACACTCTCACCAAGAATAATGTCCACAGCTTAGCATATAGTATGACACAAAATAAAATGAAATGATAGTCAAACCAACTTTTATATATATATATATATATGTATCACAACTCACTTTAGTCCATATTACTAACTTTTACTTCAGACTATAGTTCCCTAAAATCAAGAAGGACTTTTATTAGGATGTAATGTAGGTTAAGAATATGGCTAACAAAAATGGACAATAGGAAAAATAAAGTATTGTTTGAGAAAATAAAATAGATATCTTTTAAAATTATAAGGTGCAATTCATTTTTTATTATTATTATTTTCTTTTTTTTTTCAATTGCACATATTTTTTTCTTTTTCATACATACATACATACATACATACATACATAAATATAAATATATATATATATTGCATAATTTTTTAAAATAATCATCTAACATTTTCTCAAACATGAGTAGGTGATGGAACACATAAAACGTAGGGTACTACTATAAATTGGAGTAGAGCAGGATGATGAGTTAACAAAGAAAACATATATATTTTTTTAATATAGGCTCAAAAGGGCTAAGTATGAATATTTTACAAAATGGATGACTAAAAAAGGCTCAAACGGGTTAAAGATGGTCTTTCCATCATCTTTTAGGGCTCTAAAGTCTTCTATTTTTGCTAGCTCAATGGACTTTTAGATGTAGCAACACAAATTTTTTTTTTTTTTATGTTTGACTCAAAGGAAAATATAGAGATCATGTATAGTAAATTGTATGAAAAATGGGCAAAAATGGTTACTCTTCAAGAAAAATAATAGGCTCAAAAACTCACTTGAAATTTATTAGGACATGTGCATTCCTTTAAGTAACTTAACCAATTTTACTCGTCAGCTAGCTCAATTCACATTTGTCACCAACATCAGCATGTAGAGTAGCAAATATGATGTAATATAACTCAAGGTCAAAGATAATACAAATACAAGAATTTGAAAGTCATCATGTCATCCAATGTCAAAAGATCACATAAAATGTATTTTTTTATTTTTATTTTTTTAACTTCAAGACTAAGAAGATGCGTTCCTAGAGTCACTACACTCCATATTCAGCCATCTTCGACTCAAAAATTAAGCCAAAGTTAGTTCCTACAACAAAATTAGTAAAACCTTCTCCAAGATTAAGAAATTCCACAATCATCAACTATTCCCTCCCCCCAACCAAAATGAAACATTGTCCTCAATGTTTTAAAGGAAAGAAGTAGGGTTTAGAAGGCATCACCTAAGTGCTACAACACAAAATAAAAGAAAACATTTATAGATGGAGAGTTAAATCTAATTTATGCTTCTTACTGCTGCTTCTACCATCATTAGTCGACCAATCCAATGATGAGGTCCTAGGATCTGACTTTGGTATATAAGCTTGTAAAAGATCAAGTAACTCGTTAGAAGTAGGGGCAAAAATAAAAAGTTTTTTTACTGTAAAAGGAATGAAATGATTTTTTATTGCATGGTTAAGAAATGCAAGTAAGCCATCAAAAAAGTTATTGACATTTAGCAAACTGATGAGTTTTTTATGAATGTTCAGATTGGCCCAAGATGTAAATGTAAATAATGCCTCTAAAGTTGTAAGATCTCCTGGCAAAAAAATCAAAAGCTTCAGCATATTGTAGCATTGCAGATAGTCTTTCTTGCATGGTGGAGACAATTAACTCTTCTTCAATTAGTGGACCGGGCATGCTTACAAGAGGTTCTAAGGCTTTTGGAATGATGCTTAGCACCTGGCTTCCTCTATTGTAGGCAGCTTCTGTAATAAGCTTTGATAACCCTCGATCACTTCCTCTATATACTAAGTGTATTTTTCTCTCTGCTAGGTCTCGACCAAGATCTATGGCTGCCTCAACAAACTCTTTATACTTTCTATAGTGAAACCCAGAAACCACACAAATGTTGTTAAATTGTCTACTTGAAAGTGTTGCCATTAAGACAATCATAAACAACTTGTGAAAGTTTAACAAAATAAGCTCATATTTAAAGATTTTGGTAACAACCATAATGATACACAGCTGTAAAGGAAGTGGTGTATTTTTCAAATGACGCGTAAAGTTCATGGCTTTAAAGTCAAAAGCAAAAAGTGAACAACGGGAAAAGATAAAACAATAATGCAAATGATAAAAGAACGGAAATAAAAAGGATATGTATTGGTAATTGTGATTGTGACTCACATCTTCCTCTGGTTTTACGTCCAGAAATGGCTTGAACGCCCTCTATGGGTCGAGGATAGAATTCCCATCCAGTTTTCTTATAAACTGGCAAACAGGGTCGTTTATAGTCAGATTCCTGAGACTATATTGCATGTTCTTTCTGGAATAATAGCCATAACTGGAGAATTGCTCTCTGTACGTATCCATTGGGATGTGTTTCAAGAGACAAAAGGATATTATCCAATGACTCTTTATTCAAGCCATACCTAATAAATTGAATATTGTCTTCCCTGTTATTAAACACCATTCCTAAAGTACACTTCGCTTTATTGCATTCTATTTGGCACACTTATGAAAAGCTCTTCGTTTTCTTGAGTAGTCTCCTTTACCACAACCAAGCATATATGCAATAAATTTGGGGGGTAACTCACCTGCCAATCGTACTTTGGCTTCAATTAACTATCGGATGTCAGAAGGGATGTTATTTCTCGTAAGTAATCGCATGCGTTCGGACGGAGCTTTATAGATTGTAAAGAGAGCATTCTGAGGAAGTGAAAGAAATCGTTTGTGAAGCTTTTCCAAAATTGTGTTTTTATCCATTTCTTCTCCTCAGAATATCAGTTATTATGGAAAACTGAAATAATCGACTTTGATTGTCACGAAGTACAGTTATCCGCCATTTAGTTGGGGTAACAAATTAAAACACACTTAAATAAAATAAAGCCTACGAAATCAAGTAACACGTGTAAGCAGACAAAATAAAAACACACAACAGAAAGAAAAAAAATGCGTATAAGCAAACAACTACTTACAAACGTCCTCTTATTGAATTTACCTCAAGTTCTAATTGGATTTCATAGATACCACATTTGATTTCCTTGAGTTATCTTTCTAAGTCTTCAAAATAGGATACTAATGCTGGTGGTCGAAAGTCCCAAACAGGGTTTGATTGACAAACTTGGAGCAAGCCGTTTAGATGACGCTTTACACATAGAAACCACTTAAGTTGGACGAAGAGAATCTGTCTGATTAAGGTATTCATGATAAGTAACGAAATAAAATATGAATGGTAATCAAACACACTTTAACAGAAAATAAATAATTTCGAATAAAAGAATAGTAAAATAAAATGATAAAAAGAAAAAATAACTGAAAAGTATTGGAAAGATCTTAATTTAAATCTGGTGGGTCACTCAAATTGATTTCAGTGTCTTCATCATATGGTTGGTACTCTAGATATGGCTTTAATCTTTGACCATTAACTTTGAAAATGACACCGTTCATTGGATCCTTAATTTCAATTGCTCCATGTGGAAAAACAGTATGAACAATAAAGGGTTTAGAACATCGAGAGTGTAACTTACCTGGGGATGGTTGCACGTGATAATTGAATAAAAGCACTTTTTGACATAGTGTAAAAGATTTTCTCATGATATGCTTATCATGAAAGACTTTCATTCTCCTTCTGTAATCTTTAGCCTTTTCATTGCTGTAAATATCCTCAAATTCTGCCAGTTGGAACCTCCATTTTGAGCTATGGCAGGGGTAAATGATACTTTCATTTAGTTGTTTATTGTCAAGGAATGATGAAGTGATTTCTTGCAATGTGTTTTCTTCTCCTACGAATGTATACTCTAAAGTGTTGGGTGACGATTTAAGCTCGAGTTTTGTTAATGATTCTAATGGGATGAGATTTTCCTCAGATGGTACCAATTGCTCTTCTTTTAACTTCCAGTTATTAGTATCCATGAATGGTGATGAATCGAGTGAGGCATTAATCTGGTTAAAAACCATACCAAAGTGAGTTAATAATTCTTGTAAAGGGTCGTCACTAAGGTTAGAAGAAAGATTATGATCAACTAATTCTTCAATAAAATTTATATTAATAATTTCATCATTCCCATCATGAGGTTGTTTGGTAATGTTGAAGATATTAAGCTCCATAGTCATATTGCCAAATGACAACTTCATATTTCCGGTCTTATATTGAATGTAAGCATCACCAGTTGCCAAGAAAGGTCGGCCTAGAATAATAGGGATGTGCTTCTTCGAATCCTGCATTGGTTGAGTATCGATTACAATAAAATCAACAGGAAAATAAAACTTGTCGACCTGGATAGGCACGTCCTCCACAATACCACGAGGTATTTTCATAGACCGATCAGCAAGTGTTACAACTGGAGTTGGGTGTAATTCTCCTAATCCAAGTTTCATAAATAAAGAATAAGGCAAAATATTTACACTAGCTCCTAAGTCCAACAAAGCATTCTCAAATGTGTGGTTTCCAATACTACATGAGATAGTAGGAGATCCTGGGTCTTTAAATTTTGGAGGAATTTTTTATTGGAGTATAGAACTAATATTTTCAGTTAAAAATGCCTTCTTTTGAACATGAATGCTTTTTTTTTTTTAGTGCAGAGGTCTTTAAGAAACTTAGCATAAGAGGGCACTTGCTTTATAACATCAAGCAAGGGAATGTTAACACTTACCTGTTTAAATATCTCCATAATCTCGCCTGTGGAATTTCCTTTTTTCGCTTTAGCTAACCTCTGAGGGAATGGAGTTTTAGGGACATATTCTCGTGAACAACTTTCTTCTTTCTCCTTTGATGAATCCTCAAAATCTACAGGCACAACTTGATTTATCTTTATCACTAGCATCTCTACTTTGCTGTCAACTTCTTAGCCTTTTCGTAAGGTCATCACAACTTTGATCTCTTCATATGGCTGGGATGAGTCAGTACTTACTTCATGTACTCCTTTAGGATTTGGCACTGGCTGACTTGGGAATTTGTCCTTTTCAACAGTCATTGTTAAGTTTTGAACTGAAGAAACTAGCTGGCTTACCATCCTTTCTAAGTTTGAAATCGACTGGGCTTGTGAATTGAACCATGCTCTTATCTTTTTCCGTAGTTCATCAATGGTGTGATTTTGTTCATTTATTACGGAGTGAGTCCAATTTTTAAAATTTTGGAACGCTTCATCCCATGGTTTAGGTTGCGAGTAGTTCTGGTTTTAATTGTATGGTCTGAATGATTGTTAAGAGACTTGAGGAGCCTGATGAGCTGGTTGCATTGATGGAGCTGGAGCTGTTGCGCTGTTTTGTTGGAATCCTTGAGACCATGAAAAGTTAGGATGGTATCTCCACCCAGGATTATAAGTATTGGAGTAAGGATTGTAATTTGGCTACTTTCCTATTACACCAATTGCATTGGCTTGATCTGGGTATGAGTCATGATCAAGTCGATTATAGGCATGTGGCTCTGTTGATTTTGTAGCTGCCAAAGATGCTATTTGGCGAGAAAGTTCTTCAACTATTTCTTTGACTTCCTTGATTTCTAATCTTGACTCACCAACATGAACTTCATTCACTCCTTTGATTTTTTCACATTTCTGAATGATTTGTTTCGCTGTTGGGAATTCTTTGCTTGTCACTGATCCTAAATCTCTGATGCATTTTTCAACATCAACTCTCCTCTACTTGTTGCCATTAGCCATTCCTGCACATGTGGCAATAGTCCCTCCAAAAAGTATTGGCATTGATGCCATTTCTCGTACCCATGACGTGGACACCTCAATAGTAGCCCATTGAATCACTCCCATACTTCAAAAAATTGCTCATATTTTTTTGGGTAAACTCTCAGATTTCCCTGTGAATAGTATTGGTTTTATGCACTAGGAAGTATTTATTTGTAAATTTAGTAACCATTTGTTCCCATGATGTAATACTATTAGCAGGCAATGTATTGAACCAAGAACGAGCTCTATCTTTTAAAGAAAATGGAAACAACCTAAGCTTAACATCATTATCTGAAAAATTCTCATATTTAAAAGTTTGACAAATAGTATGAAAATCATTCAAATGATTGTATGGATCTTCATTTTCTAGGCCATAGAATGATGGGAGACATTTTAGCACACTAGGTTTTAGCTCAAAACTCTTAGCAGCTACATTTGGGTATCTTATGCATGATGTGCTCAAATTAGCTAAGGGACTAAAGTAGTCCTTAAATGGCCTCTCTTGTGGTGTTTGTGGTTGTTGTTGTAAATCTATTTCAATTTTATCCACAATTTCCACTTGTGATGCAATGTGTTTACGTGTGCGACATGATTTTTCTAGCTCGAGGTTTATGGGTTCTAAATTATGTGATAATGACCTTCGACCATGCATGCAACGAACACATACAAAAGCAAAATTGAAAATAAAGAGAAGAGAAATTATGGTACTAACCTTATCACGCTTGTTACAACTTTGTTATAAAAATACACTCAAGTGCTATGAATGTGCAATAAGAAGAAAAAAATGTGAAATAAAATAAATTAATTAAAATTAAAATAAATTGAAATTAAAATAAATTACTAGGCGGTTAAACCGGCCATATAGATTAATAAGATCAATGTAAAGTTACAAAGAAAAATAAAATGAGGATTAAATTACAAAAATTAAAAGAAAATAAATTAACTTAGAATAAATCAACTAAAATTAAAATAAATTACTAGGCGGTTAAACTAGCCATATAAAAATAAAATTAAAAGGAAATAAAAATACAAAAAGATATTTATATAAGAAAATTAATTCTACAAATTGAAATGACTTACCTCCCTAGCAACGGAGCCAAAAACTTGTTGTGCAAATTTTATTGAACTCGCAAGCGCACGAATCTATTAAAGTATAGATTAATAGTGATGAGTGTCGATCCCATGAGGAGGTGGATTTTAATTATGTAGTATTATTATTATTCTTTATTATTTATGCCTTTTGTGAAATTTTCTAGTTTATTCTATCCTTTGAAATTAAAATGGTAAAATAAATTGGGACTTGATCAATGTAATAAAGTGCTTGGGTCTTAGAATTCACACTCAATATTTCACCGTGGGCTTAATATTCCTATTTTAATTCCAATTAATTTATGAAGGGGGTATTTCCACTCCTCATAAACCTAACTCTAATAATTATGTCATCAAGCGCTCATTGTGCCAGGAAGAATAATCTTATGTTAAATGTGGTATCAAGAACACGTTATGCCAAGTAATAATAATGTAACTGTCGACAAGGTGGCAAGACTTTCCACTAATTAACCTAGATAATTTTATGTCAGCAATGAATCAAGATTTACAATATAAATTAGAGGAAGGCTTTTCTCTAATAAATTTAGTGTAAAGCGCTCACCGTGCCAAATTGTAATAATCTTGCACTAGGGAGCTGGTATATCAGTGCAATATCTAGACAAGATTATTACTATCTATCTACGATAAGTCAAAATAATTTAAATAAATTAGAGAATGTAAAAATAAACTTACCAAATTAAGCCCATAGATTATGTTGAGTCTTCATCTTTAACCCAAGCTTGAAAATAAATTAGCTACTCATTTTATAACTAGGGGTAAAATGGGAATTTTATTAAAATACATAGAAAATACAAGATGAATAAGGAATTACAGAAAATAGAGCTCAAAAATGGATTCAGAGGATGTCAAATTAGGGGGGGAGCCCCTTATTTATAGATACAACAAGTAAATCATGGCCATTAGATGAAAACAATTCGGACGCCCAAGATTGTGCCACGTGGCACTCTCTGATTAGTTGGAACACGTCACAGGGCTGTCATTCAATGTATATGCATGTACGGTATGCGCAATTTTTGACTAATATTCTGCCACGTCATCGGTCAATGTAAAAGTCAACAAACGTAATCCAATGCATTGCATGTATTATAAGCTCATTTTTCGGTCTAATAGACTTTTGCCACATCATCCGTCAATGACACATCATCGGTCAAGGACACGTCATCGGTCAACACCACGTCAGCAGTCAACGCCACGTCAGTGGGGCCTACCAAAATCTTAAAATTATGATTTTGCCCTTTGTGTTTTTCCTAAGGTTTTCAGCTGTTCTAAGTTTAAAAATACTGTCCGTTTTACTATCCGACTTCTCGTTTATTGAGAAATGACTAAAATAACCTCTAAAATGTATAAAATATTAAAAATACACATAAACATAGACAATTAAATATCAAAGGACTTAAAATACATAAAGGTGGAGATGTTACTGAGACTTTGGGGTGTAAAATAATTATTTTACCCTTTATAAATATACATTTTCTAGGACTCAACACTATGCTAGGTTTGCGTTGTGAAGGTGTTCCTCTTCCCATTGTATTATCTACTGTTTCAACATATCGTCTTCATCCATCACTTCTGGTTGTGGGAGATTTATGTCATAGAACCATTCCTTATCCTGGTGGTTATTGTCTATCTACAATCAGATTCTTGTACTTGTTGAAATTCTTGATCCATTTATGGGTGTGTAACTTTTTCTTCTCTGCCTTGTCATTGCAACCAGTCATTATAGTATTTTATTTGTTCTATTTTATGGTCTTCATCTTCATAGAGGATTACTTATTATTTCTTCCTTGTAGAAAAGATTTGGTGCATAAACCTCTACTCGTTCTTATTGTGTATGAAGAAAACTATTCCACATCAGATAAAGATCATCTCTCGTATGGTCATGTTCTACCATACTGACTAATGGTGGCTTGTCTCATCCCCAGATATCTCCTTAGTTTAACTATAACAATAGTACTATGAGACATCTGATATCCACAAAGTAATCTCAGAGTAAGAGGGTCTTCAAAGATTAGGGCAAATAATTTGTTGAACCAACATCCATAAGCGTACCTCCTGTTGTTATGGATGATGTAAGTTTAGAAGTTTATAGCCATAGAATACACGTTGATAAATAGCCAGAAAGTGTAATATGCTATAAGCATAGCCCCACATATCATAAAGTATCCCCAATTGGTATCTTCGTCAATCTCATTGTGAAATACTTGACTTAGTTGGAACATTATTTCAATTATCTTGTCTACATTCAGATATGGCTCAAATAGTTGATAAAAATATCTTTTGTTACCTTTTTTTACTGGTGGCCTATGCTGGATGTGTTAAATGAGTGCCCAAACTCTCTAATCTGTGTCACCAAAACTACCAGGGTAGGTATAATAGTCTATAACTTTTTCAAAGATTATTTCTTTGATCTCAAAGGGTAATGCTTCAAGGAGTTCAAAAGGGTTGTAGGAAAATTGTATCTTATACCATAGAGGAGGTGACTCTCTATCATCTAAAAATGATTGTACTATAAATGCTATTTTTTTATCATTCTTTAAGTAGTTTTTTTGTTCAAGCTTGCTTGTGAGGGTGATTTATGCGCCACTTTAATACCATAGAGATTGCTGTTACTGGTCTAGATAAGAAATCTACAACCGTATTGGATTCTCTTTTGAAGTGTCTAACTTTGAACTTAAATCTGGAAAGAGATTCAAGCCACTTGGCTAGCTAAGGATCTATAATTTCTCATTTTTTTCTTCTAAGTAACTCCTAAAGGTATTTTTAATTTGTTTCAATTATAAATAGAGTGAGTGAAAGAAATAATTAAAATTTCTTAATGCCTTTGATGACTACTAGCACTTCTTTCTTTGAAGATGAATAATGATGCTGGGCTTCACTAAACTACCTTGATTTATAGCTACAGGTTCTCCTATTTTCCTCAAATTCGTCAATCAATATTACACCCCAATAGTTATCATTTGCATTCATTTATAAGATGAGGTGTCCCTTGTCAGAAATCTTTAAAAATATAAGTGACTAACATTTCATCTTTAATTCTTTTAAAGCTCTTGTCGCTTTTTAAAATCATTGTGGGAACTTTTCTCAAGTGCTTGAAAGTTTGAGTCATCTTTGTTAGATTCTGGATGTGATCTGTTGCATAATTGATGATTCCTAAGAACTATTGAATCTGTTTTTTATTTGAAAACTCATCTAGAAACTCAACTATCTTTTTTGTAATATGTGTTTATGGTATGACGTGTCCATCCTTGATATATAATCCTAAAAAACCAATCTCTTCAAGTTCTATATTTATTTTGGATTTTGATAATGCCAAACCATATTTGTGTATTAACTCTTTGAATTTCGAAAGGTATTATGTATGCTCTTCTTTGCTATTATTAAACATCAGTGCATCATCGGTGTATACTAGGAAAAAATGTGATATAAGCTTGTAGACTTCATCCATCTTGTGTTGGAACTCTAAAGGAGCATTTTTCAGTTTAAATGGCATGACATTCCATTCATAGTGTCCATATGGCACTAGAAATATTTTTTTATTCTTGTCCTTATCTTTGATACCAATTTATCGAAATCCTGACTTTATATCAAACTTGGAGTAGATTTTTACAGACACTATTCTTTTTAAAAGACAAGCTCTACTAGGTATTGGATACCAAATGTCTTGGAGATAGTCATTTAGTTTTCTATTGTCAATGACTAGTCTTTGCTTTCTCATGACTTGCTCTGAATGCTTGTTGATATAAAACGATGGGCTGGCCCAATGAAACTTAAAGGGCCTGATGAGTTTAGATCTAAAAGTGACTGGATCTCTTATTTATCATAAAGAATTCCAGGATGAGAGGCTGTCTAATGGGGCATTGCCATCCATCTTTATATAGTACTAAAACAATGATTGCTCTCTAGACTAGAATTGGTTTGGCACCTATGCACAGTATTGTAACAATTCCTTTTATTGAAACTCAAGTTTTTGGATTGGAGTGGCCAGAATTTTGTTTTTACTTTTATCACCTTTCCCGAAAAGGATTGTTGTTTAACCCAATGAATAAGAAAAGAATGAGGTTGGCCATCTAGTGGGTTATGTAGTGTGTAACCAAATCTTTTGAGTCGAAAGGTGAATAGGGCAATGAGACTCAGAAAATCTATTTTAAGAAGTAAGTCTTCCCTTGTGTAATCATAAGCAAAGAAAGAATGTCTTTTACCAAAAGGTAAAAGTTCAATTGGTTTAGAATACTTATGATTATAAAAATTACTTCCATTTATATAGCTAGATTAATATGTCATTAACTTGGAAAGAGAAAACTGCATTAGAAGGATTATCTATAGAATCTGATTCAATAGATGTACCAGACTCCTGGTCATGAAATTCTAATGGAAAATTTCATTTTCTAGATTATCAGACTATGAGTATAATTCATCATCAAAATCTGAATCTTCAATCATCTGTAAGTGTTTTGTTAAAACTTTCTTTTTGGCTTTGCATAATGTCTCGTTTTTTTTTAACTAAAACATACGCCTAATTTATTTTGAACCTATGTTTCTGCATAAATTTGTGCCTTGAGCCTTTGTAAGGTTTCTAGATGCTTTTCTTTTTGTAATTACTTGATTTTGCAAGAACATGTTTGACTATATTCTTATCATCCAAATTTATTAGGCTTAGCATTGTAGCATTTGGAGAGTGAAGTTTTATCCATATGTTTCATGTGCTTTTTAAGTTCTTGATTTCTGCAATGACTCTGAATTAATTCTCTTGCCATTTGGCATAATTGTACTAAGCTAAAATTTGATAATTATGTCAGTCCTTCAGCTTTAAATTTGGATTTAAGTATTTCCGCCACTAATCATGGCATATTAAAAATAAGTGCCCTTTTTATTTTATCTGTTGGCTTGTTAAATATGTAATAGAGATGTTTTTGCTCCATATAGTATTCTTCAAGCTTCTTACATTATAACATTTGTTTTATAGAAATTCATTTTTTTTTCCATTTCTTGTTCTGGGGAATCAATACTTGTAAAATCCATTCTCAAAACATTTATGAAAGCATAGCAAGGATCTTCATAATTCATTATCCATTCTCTTTATTCTCTGGTGAGATTATTCATCCACCATCTTCGTAAAGACTTAAGGAATCCAGCAACAAGTCTGAATATAATAGTTCTTCTGGTGAGATAAAGAGCTCATTAACATTCTCCTTTATACCAAGCAAGTATTTTTTTTCTATATAAGCCCTTCCATCTTTGAGCTTAACATCATTAATGTTCTAAAATAATTTTGTTGTTGAAGCATACTGGATCTGCACCTAGATACCCCAACTTCAGGATGTCCAGTTACTATAATTACTAGTTGAGCTACTAGATGAGGTGTCTGTTGAGGCTCTGGTTGTCTTTGCTCTTGTTCTCGTGATTCATCTGTAGAAGATATTGTTGAATATTGACTAGTCTCAAAAGTAAACTATCTGAATCTTCTGGTATTATTTACATATATTGGATTTACTAAGAAAAAAAAGTAGTTATTTCCAGCAAAATGGGTCTTGGTGGAAAATAAACAAATCCTCGTATAGAAATAATTGAAGAAGTATCTTTTGAATCATTGTCCTCTCATCTAGTTGTTTTTATGGACCATGGCTGTTAAGATGGCAGCTCATAACTTCTCTATAATGCTTTGGTGTTGTTTTAAGAAGAACTCTCTTTCCAAACACGAGCTAGCTTAAAAGGATTGTTATATTTCCAAGATATTTTATTTTGTTTGCAAAAATAATCTTGGTAACACTTTAATGTTTGTTCCTTTCTTCTTTAGATGTTGCTTCTGTCATTCTGATAGCTATTTAGTTGTGAACTTTTGAGCTTTACGAGTCTTTTTCAGCTGCTGCTTCTAATGCTTTATTTTGTTCTAAAGCTCTAACATTGCTCGAGTTAATGGCCTTTTCAATTGGTCCAATTTCTTTTAGATTTGTCTTTTGGACTATCCATTTGATAACTACAAATTCTCCATATATTTGCTTGAGTGATTCTTCACCAATAGTAGGTCTATTGATGACTCTGATTAATCCTAGATGTCTTAATGAGCAAGGCTTTCTAATCATATGTGGGCATAACTGTCGATGTTTGCCTTCAACTTAGTAATTTTTACAAAGGTTCAAGGCTTTATTTCTTTATGAAAAGAAATTAAGATCCTTTCATCTATGAGTCTGTTTGCTTGAGGAGCTTCATAGATCTGCAAAGGCCTACTATTTTGCTCATATTCAATGATCTATTTAGGTGGAAAAAGAGAAATTGGTTTTATTTATAGGCTGTAGGCTGGATAATTCTGCCTTTTTTAGCTGTAAATCTTGTTATAGGAAGATTGGTGTGGTTCATGAAAAACATGTGGGTTTGGACTTCTTTGAGTCCTAGAGAGCATATATTTATAAAAAGGGTAAAATCATTATTTTATACTCCAAGTCTCACTAACATCTCCACCTTTATGTATTTTAAGTCCCTTGATATATAATTGTCTATGTTTATGTGTATTTTTAATACTTTATTTATTTTAGAGGTATTTTAGTCATTTCTCAATAAAAAAGAAATTGGACAATATTTTTTGAACTCAGAACAGCTAAAACCTTAGGAAAGACATAAAAGGTAAAATCACAATTTTAAGATTTTAATAGGCCCCACTGACGTGGCGTTGACTGCTGACGTAGTGTTGACCGATGATGTGGTATTGACGGATGATGTGGCAGAACTCTATTGGACCGAAAAATAAGCTTACAATACATGCATTGAATCATACTTGTTGACTTTTACATTGACCGATAACGTGGTAGAATATTAGTGGACTGAAAAACACGCATACCATATATGCATATACATGGAATGACAGCCCTGTGACGTGTTCCAACCAATCAGAGAGTGCCATGTGATGCAATCCTGGTCGTCTGAATTGTTTTTATCCGATGACCATGATTTACTCGTTATATCTATAAATAGGGGGCTCTCCTCCTAATTTGATACTGTTGAATCTATTTTTGGGCTCTATTTTTCGTAATTTCTTCTTCATCTTGTATTTTCTACATATTTTAATAAAATTCTCATTTTACCCCTAGTTATAAAATGAGTAGCTAATTTATTTTCAAACTTAGGTTAAAGGTAAAGTCTCAACATAATCTATGGGCTTAATTTAGTAAGTTTATTTTTACTTTCTCTAGTTTATTTAAATTATTTTGACTTATCATAGATAGATAGTAATAATCTTGTCTAGATATTGCACTAGTATACCGGCTCCCTAGTGCAAGATTATTACTATTTGGCACGATGAGCACTTTACACTAGATTTATTAGAGAAAAACCTCTCTCTAATTTATGTAGTAGGTTTTGATTCATTGTTGACATAAAATTTATCTAGGTTAATTAGTGGATAGTCGTACTACCTTGTCGACAATTATAGTATTATTACCTGGCACAACGTGTTCTTTATATCACATTTAATATAAGATTATTCTTTCTGGCACAATTAGCGCTTGATATTATATTTATTAGAGTTAGGTTTATGAGGAGCGGAAATACCCCCCTCATAAATTAATTAGAACTAAAAAAGGAATATTAAGCCCATGGTGAAATGTTGAGTGTGAATTCTAAGACTTAAACGCTTTATTTCATTGATCAATTTCCAATTTATTCCCAGCATTTTAATTTCAATCTTAGGATAAAATAAACTAGAAAATTTTACAAGCACATTAAATAATAAAAAATAATAATAACTCTAGATAATTAAAATCCATCTTTTCGTGGGATCGACACTCGTTACTATTAATCTATACTTCAATAGATTTGTGCGCTTGCAAGTTCATAAAATTTATACAACAAGATTTTGGCTCCATTACTGGGGAGGTAAGTCATTTCAATTCGTATAGTTAATTTTCTTGTGTAAATATCTTTTTTTATTTTTATTTTCTTGTAATTTTCTTTTGTGTAGCTGGTTTAACCGTATATTAGTTATCTTAATTTTAGTTGATTTATTTTAAGTTGATCTATTTTTTAATTTTTGTAATTTAATTTTCATTTTATTTTTCTTTGTAATTTTATATTAATTTTGTTAATCTATATGGCTAGTTTAATCGCCTATTAATTTATTTTAATTTCAATTTATTTCAATTTTAGTTAATTTATATTATTTCACATTTTTTTCTTCTTATTGCACATTCATAGCACTCGAGTGTATTTTCATAAAAAAGTTGTAATAAGCGTGATAAGGTTAGTATCATAATTTCTCTTCTTTTTATTTTTAATTTTTCTTTTGTACGTATTCTTTGCATGCATGGTTGAAGGTTACTATCACATAATTTAGAACCCATAAACCTCGAGTTAGAGAAAGCACGTCGCACACATAAACACATTGCATCATAAGTGCAAATTGTGGATAAAATTGAAATGGATTTACAATAATAACCACAAGCACCGCAAGAGAGGCCATTTAAGGACTACTTTAGTCCCTTAGCTAATTTGAGCACATCATGCATAAGATACCCAAATGTAGCTGCTAGGAGTTTTGAGTTAAAACCTAGTGTGCTAAATTGTCTCCCATTATTTTGTGGCCTAGAAAATGAAGATCCATACAATTATTTGAATGATTTCATACTATTTGTCAAACTTTTAAATATGAGAATTTTTCAGATGATGATGTTAAGCTTAGGTTGTTTCCATTTTCTTTAAAAGATAGAGCTCTTCTTCGTTCAATACATTACCTGCTAATAGTATTACATCATGGGAACAAATGGTTACTAAAATTTTAAATAAATACTTCCCAATAAATAAAACCAATGCTATTCGCAGGAAAATCTCAGAATTTACCTAAAATGAAGACGAGTAATTTTTTAAAGCATGGAAGCAATTCAATGGGCTACTTTTGAAGTGTCTACATCATAAGTATGAGAAATGGCATCAATGCCGATACTTTTTAGAGGGACTATTGCCACAAATGCAGGAATGGCTAATGGCGACAAGTGGAGGAGAGTTAATGTCGAAAAGTGCATTGAAGATTTGAGATTTCTTTCAGCGACAAGTAGATAATTCCCAATAGTGAAGCAGATCATTCAGAAATGTGGGAAAAATCAAATGAGTGAATGAAGTTCACGTTAGGGAGTTAGGATCAGAAATCAAGGAAGTCAAAGAAATAGTTGAAGAACTTTCTTGCCAAAGAGCATCTTTGACGACTGTAAAATTAACAAAGCCACATGTTTATAATCAACTTGATAATGACTTATACCCAGATCAAGCCAATACAATTAGAGTGATGGTAAAACAGCCAAACTATAATCCTTACCCAATACTTATAAGGAGAGACCATCCCAAATTTTCATCGTCTCAAGGATTCAAACAGAACAAAGTAACAGCTCTAACTCCATTAATGCAACCAGCTCCTCAAGTCTCTCAACAACCATTCAGACCATACAATCAGAGTCAGAACTACTTGCAACCCAGAAAATGGGAGGAAGCATTCTAAAATTTCAAGAATTTTACTCACTCCACACCAGATCAACAAAATTGCACCATTGATGAACTGCAGAATGAGATGAGAGAAGGATTCAATTCACAAGCCCAGTCGATTTCAAATTTAGAAAGGATGGTAGGTCAACTAGCTTCTTCAGTTCAAAACTTAACAATGACCTTTGAGAAAGGCAAGTTCCCAAGTCAGCCAGTGCCTAATTCTAAAGGAGTGCATGAAGTAAATGCCAGTTCACCCCATCATTATGAAGAGGTCAAAGTTGTCATGACCTTGCACAAAGGTAAAAAAATTGACAATAAAGTGAAGATACCAGAGACAACTCAAGTCGTACCTTTAGACTCTGAGAATTCATCATCAAAGGAGAAGGAAGAAAGCAGCTCACGAGAATATTTCCCCAAAGCTCTATTCCCTCAGAGGTTAGTTAAAGCAAAAAAGGAAACTTCCACAGGTGAGATTATGGAGATCTTTAAATAGGTAAGTATTAACATTCGTTTGTTTGATGCTATAGAGCAAGTCTCTTATGCCAAGTTTCTTAAAGACCTCTGCACTGAAAAAAGAAGCATTCATGTTCAAAAGAATGTATTTTTAAACGAAAATATTAGTTTTATATTTCAACAAAAAAAATTTCTCCAAAATTTAAAGACCCAAGATCCCCTACTATCTCATGTAGCATTAGGAACTATATATCTGAGAATGCTTTGTTGGATTTAGGAGCTAGTGTAAATATTTTGTTGTACTCAGTATTTGTGAAACTTGTATTGGGATAATTACACCCAGCTCCAGTTGTGTTACAGCTTGCAGATCGGTTTATGAAAATACTTCGTGATATTATGGAGGACGAGCTTATCCAGGTAGACAAATTTTATTTTTTTATTGATTTAAAGAAGCATATCCCTATTATCCTAGGAAGACCTTTCTTGGCAACTACTGATGCTCACATTCAATGCAAGATAGAAAATATGAAGTTGTTCTTTGGCAACATGACTATGGAGTTGAATATCTTTAACATTGCCAAACAACCTCAAAATACAGATGATGGAATTGTTGATGTGGATTTAATAGAAGAATTAGTTGATTATACTATTCCCTTTAACCTTAGTAATGACTCTTTACAAATATGTTTAATTACTTTAGTTTGAATTTTGAAATTGACAGATCAGTCGATGAGGTCAATGCCTTACTTGATTCAATACCATCCATAGACACTAACAAATGGAATTCGAGAATTGAACAACTAGCATCATTAAGGAAGAAACTCATCCCATCATCAGAATCACCAACAAAACTTGAGCTCAAACCGCTACCCAACACTTTGTAATATGCATTCTTGGGAGAAAAAAGTACTCTGCTAGTAATTATTTCATCCTCCCTAAATGACAAATAAAAAAGTAAGTTGTTGGAAGTTTTAAGAAAACACAATGAAGCATTAAGATGGACCATAACTGATATAAAAGGTATAAACACAGTAGACTGCATGCATTACATTCATCTTGATGAAAATGCTAAATCTACTAAGGAAATACAATGTCGGTTGAACCCTAACATGAAAGGAGTTGTTAGAATAGAATTTCTAAAACTACTAGATGCAGGTATCATTTACCCTATTTTTGATAGTACATGGTTCAGCCCTATGCAAGTTGTTCTAAAAATGTCAGAAGTCACAGTAGTTACCAACGTTGATAATGAATTGAAACCCACTAGAGTAACTACAGGGTGACGTGTATCCATTGATTACAGAAAGTTGAATTCTGTCACATGTAAAGACCATTTTTCTTTACCATTTATTGATCAAATGCTTGATAGATTAGTAGGTCATGAATTTTATTGCTTTTTAGATGGCTACCTCGATATAACCAGATTCCCATATAACCAAAAGATCAAGAGAAGACCACTTTCACTTGCCCTTTTGGCACTTTTGCATATAGGAGAATGCCATTTGGATTATGTAATGCACCTTCCACATTTCAATAATTCATGTTAAGTATTTTTTCTTATATAGTTGAACGCTTCCTTGAAGTCTTTATAGATGATTTTTCTATTTTTGGTAATTCATTTGATCAATGTTTACATCATCTAACACTAATTTTGTAGAGATGTATAGAAAAGAATTTGGTCTTGAATTGGGAAAAATGTCATTTTATGTTCAAACAAGGTATTGTTCTCGGTCACATCATTTCAAGCAAAGGTATTGCCAAGGTAGATCTCATTTCTAATCTTCCTCCTAAAAGAGTAAAAAAGGTAAGATCTTTCCTTGGGCATGCTGGCTTTTATAGACGTTTCATTAAAAATTTTAGCAAAGTCTCTAGACCCTTATGCAATCTACTTGATAATGATGTACCTTTTATCTTAGATGATTTATGTCTTAAGGCATTTGAAAAACTAAAGCAATTTTTGACATCATCACCCATCATTCAGCCCCAAATTGGAACATACCTTTTGAGCTAATATGTGATGCATCTAATTATGCAGTAGGAGTAGTATTAGGACAAAGATTTGATCGAATTCCCCATGTCATTTACTATGATAGTATGACATTGAATAATGCACAATTGAACTACTCAAGCACTGAAAAAAAAATACTAATAGTAGTGTTTACCTTAGAAAAATTTTGATCTTATCTCATTAGATGTAAAATAATTGTGTTCATAGATCACGCTGCTCTTAAATATCTTCTTTTAAAGAAAGATACAAAAGCTAGACTAATTCACTGGGTATTACTTTTATAGGAGTTTGACCTTGAGTTCAAAGAGAAGAAAGGCACAAAAAATGTGGCGGCCGATAATCTCTCTCGCCTCAATTTTAATACAATTACATATCCACTACCATTAAATGAATCATTTTAAAATGAACAATTGATGAGTGTGGAAGTATTACCATGGTATACTAATATAGTTAATTATCCTGTTACAAGCCAACTTCCAGAGTATTGGACCAAACAGGACAAAGCCAATTTTTTTGTGGAAATAATGGGATGATCCTTATCTGTTTAAGTATTGTGCTGATCAAATTGTCAGATGATATGTCCCAGAAAAAAATTTCAAAACATCCTTTCATTCTGCCATGAACAAGCGTGTGGAGGCCATTTTAGTGCTATGAAAACAGCTACTAAAGTTTTATAATGTGGTTTCTATTGGCCAACTTTATTTCGTGATGCTTACACTTTTTGTTCTTCATGTGACAAATGTCAGCGTATGGGAAGCATTATATGAAGGAATAGGATGCCTTTAAATCCTATTCCGGTAGTTGAAATTTTTGATAGGTAGGGCATTGATTTTATGGGACCATTCCCTCCCTTTTGATCATCAGTACATATTAGTTGCTGTCGATAAAGTAGTAATTGGGTTTTTAAAAAGTAATATTGTTTCACGCTTTGGATTCCCTCAAGCAATAATCAGTGATGGTGGTGCCCACTTTTGTAACAAATCATTCAAAGCTCTTTTGGCAAAGTATTCTATCACTCACAGAGTGGCTACCCTTTATCATCCACAAACCAGTGGCTAAGTCAAGATTTTCAACAGGGAAATAAAGCACATATTAGAAAAGACAGTGAGGTCAGACAAAAAAGATTGGTCATTGAGACTCGATGATGCATTATGGGTATATCGAACAACTTTAGAACCCCGATTGGGATGTCACCTTATAGGCTAGTGTATGGGAAAGCCTATCACCTACCTGTTGAACTTGAGCATCAAGAAATTTAACTTTGATATACAGCAAGCTAGCTCAGAAAGAAGATTACAGCTGGCAAAACTTAAGGAAATTCACAATGAAGCTTATGAAAATGCTAAAATTTACAAACAGCGAATGAAAATATTTCGTGACAAGCAAATTATGAGAAAATCATTTACCCTAGATCCTTTTAGTCTAATTTAAGCAACTTCTACATGTGAAGCGTCATATAAACAACTTGCTCTAAGTTTGTCAATCACATCTTGTTTGGGACCTTCAACCACCAGCATTAGTATCCCATTTTGAAGACTTAGAAAGATAGCTCAGGGAAACCAAAGGTGGTATCTATGAAACAAACTTGGAACTTGAGGTAAATTTAATAAGAGGACGTTTATAAGTAGTTGTTTATTTAAATGCATTTTTTTTAAACGTTGTGTGTTTTTATTTTCTTTTGTTTGCTTTCACGTGTTACTTGATTTTGTAGACTTTATTTTATTTAAGTGTATTTTAATTTGTTACCTTGGTTAAGTGGCGGATAACTATACTTTGTGACAATCAAAGTTGGTTACTTTAGTTTCCCATAATAATTGATATTCTGAGGGGATGAAATGGATAAAAATATAATTTTGGCAAAGCTTTATAAATGATTTCCTTTACTTCCTCAGAATGCTCTCCTTATAATCTATAAAGCTTGGTCCGAACGCATGCGATTACTTATAAGAAATAACATCTCTTCTGACATCCGATGGTTAATTAAAGCCAAAGTACGATTGGCAGGTGTGTTACCTCTCAAATTTATTGCATATATGCGTGGTTGTGGTAAAGGAAACTACTTAAAAAAACGAAGTGCTCTTCGACTTCCAGTTGCTTATTATAAGTGTATTAAAATGGAATTCAATAAAGAGAAGTGCACTTTAAGAATGGTGTCTAATAATAAGGAAGACAAGAGTCATTAGGGATGGCTCGAATAAAGAGTCATTGGATAATATCATTTTATCTCTTGAAACGCATCTCAGTGGATACGTATACAGAATAATTCTCCAGTTATGGCCATTATTCCAGAAAGAATATGTGAGATATAGTCTCGAGAATCTGACTATAATTGATCCTGTTTGTCAGTTTATAAGAAAACTAGATGGAAAGCCTATCCTCGACCCATAGAGGGAGTTCAAGCCATTTTTGAACATAAAACCAGAGGAAGATGTGAGCCGTAATCACAACTACCTGTACATATCCTTTTTATTTACTGCTCTTTTATCATTTTCATTATTGTTTTATCTTTTCCTGTTGTTCACTTTTTGCTTTTGACTTTAAAGCCATAAACTTCACGCTTCATTTGAAAAATGTACCACTTCCTTTACAACTGTGTATCATTATGGTTTTTATCAAGATCTTTAAATATGAGCTTATTTTATTAAATATTGACAAGATATTTTTTATGATTGTCTCAATAGTAGCACCTTCAAGTAGACAATTTAAGAATATTTGTGTAGTTTCTGGGTTTCACTATAGAAAGTATAAAGAGTTTGTTGAGGCAGCCATAGATCTTGGTCGAGTCCTAGCAGAGAGAAAAATACACTTAGTATATGGAGAAGGTGATTAAGGGTTATCAAAGCTTATTGCAGAAGCTGCCTATAATAGAGGAAGCCAGGTGGTAGGCATCATTTTGAAAGCCTTAAGACCTCTTGTAAACATGCCCGGCCCACCAATTGAAGAGGAGTTAGTTGTCTCCACCATGCAAGATAGACTATCTAAAATGCTATAATATGTTGAAGCTTTCATTTTCTTGCTAGGAGATCTTGCAACTTTAGAGGCATTATTTACATTTGCATCTTGGGCCAATCTGAACATTCATAAAAACCCATCGATTTGTTAAATGTTAATAATTTTTTTGATGGTTTACTTGCATTTCTTAACCATGCAATAAAAAATCATTTCATTCATTTCACAATAAAAAAAAACTTTTTATTTATGCCCCTACTGCTAATGAGTTAGTTGATCTTTTACAAGCTTATAAACCAGAGCCAGATCCTAGGACCTCTTAATTGGATTGGTCAACTGATGATGGTAGCAGCAGTAGTAAGAACCATAAATTAGATTTAATTCTGGTTGGGGAGAAGGAATAGTTGATGATTATGGAATGTCTTAATCTTAGAGAAGTTTTTACTAATTTTTGTTGTAGGAACTAACTTTGGCTTAATTTTTAAGTCGGATGTGACTAAATATGAAGTTTAGTGACTCTAGAAACAAATCTTTTTAGTCTTGGAGTTAAAAAAAATAAAAAATAAGAACTAAAAAATAAAAAAAATGAAAAAAAATAGGTATTTTATGTGATCTTTTGACATTGGATGATATGATAACCTTCAAATTCTTGTATTTGTATTACCTTTGGCCTTGAGTTATGTTACATCATATTTGCTACTCTGCATGCTGATAATGGTGACAAATGTGAATTGAGCGAGCTGACGAGTAAAATTGGTTAAGTTACTTGAAGGAATGCACATGTTCTAATAAATTCCAAGTGAGTTTTTGAGCCTATTATTTTTCTTGGAGAGTAACCATTTTTGTCCATTTTTCATACAGTTTAGCAATTTACTATACATAACCTCTATATTTTCCTTTGAGTACCCTATGTTTCATGTGTTCCATCACCTACTTATGTTTGAGAAAATTTTAGATGATTATTTAAAAAAAAATGGTGTAATATATATATATATATATATATAGGAAAGAGAAAAAAATGTGTAATTGAAAAAAAAAAGAAAAAATATATGTAATAATAATAAATGAATTGCACCTTATAATTTCCAAAAGATCTCTATTTTTTTCTCAAATAAAACTTTTTTTTCCTATTATCCCTTATTTGTTAACTATATCCTTAACCGGCATTACATCCTAATAAAAGTCCTTTTTGATTTTAGGGATCTATAATTTAAAATAGAAGCTAGTAATGTAGCCCTAAATTGATGTAGTGATACATATATATAAAAAAAAAGTTTGATTGAATATCATTTCATTTGGTGTCATATTATATGCTAAGCAGTGGGCATTATTCATGGTGAGAGTATGTGATATTGTCATTCATTAATTTCTCTCAAGTTATCATTTTAAGAGTGACAATTTGTTTTGAGTTTATTTTCTTCTGAGAGTGTCACTCTAACCTGTGAGATTTTGGGGTTGACATGTCACACTTGAAAGTGGCTTAATTAATGTAGCTTTGATAATCAATCAGTTTGCATGTGTTTACTTGACTAACTCATATGGATAGTTGATGTGGGAGTGATATCTCTTTAGGCTAGAGATTATGCTTATATTTTTTTTTTATTATTGTCATTAATCTAATTGAAGAAGTAAACATAATTGTCTTTAAAAAAAAAATTTGGTTGAATTTTGTTATCACTTAATTTGCTACGAACTAGCAATAAGTTGGCTGTGGGTGTGTTGAGTCATAGAGAGCATATGTTTATAAAGGGTAAAATCATCATTTTATACTCAAAGTCTCACTAACATCTCTATCTTTATGTATTTTAAGTTCCTTGATATTTAATTGTCTATGTTTATATATATTTTTAATACTTTATGTATTTTAGGGGTATTTTAGTCATTTTTTAATAAACGAGAATCGGACAGCAAAACGGACAATATTTTTAAACTCAGAACAACTGAAAACCTTAGGAAATATATAAAGGGTAAAATCATAATTTTAAAATTTTAGTAGGCCCTACTGACGTAGCGTTGACTACTGATGTGGTGTTGAACGATGATATGGAATTGACGGATGATGTAACAGAAGTCTATTGGACCGAAAAATGAGCTTACAATACATGCAATGCACTGAATCATACTTGTTGATTTTTGCATTGACCGATGACATGGCAGAATATTAGTGGACTAAAGAAAGCACATACCATACATGCATATACATGGAATAATAGCCCTGTGACGTGTTCCAACCAATCAGAGAGTGCCATGTGGCACAATTCTGGGTTTCCGAATTGTTTTCATCTGATTGCTATGATTTACTCGTTGTCTCTATAAATAGGGGTTCCCCCTAATTTGACACCCCTTAATCCATTTTTACGCTCTATTTTCTATAATTCCTCCATCTTGTATTTTCTATGTATTTTAATAAAATTTTCATTTTACCCCTAGTTATAAAATGAGTAGCTAATTTATTTTCAAGCTTGGGTTAAAGGTGAAGCCTTAACATAATCTATGGGCTTAATTTGGTATGTTTATTTTTACTTTCTCTAATTTATTTAAATTGTTTTGACTTATCGTAGATAGATAGTAATAATCTTATCTAGATATTACACTAGTATATCTGGCTCCCTAGTACAAGATTATTACTATTTGGCACGGTGAGCACTTTACACTATATTTATTAGAGAAAAACCGCCCTCTAATTTATGTGGTAGGTCTTGACTCATTTTTAACATAAAATTTATCTAGGTTAATTAGTGGATAGTCTTGCCACTTTGTCGACTATTACAGTATTATTACCTAGTACAACGTATTCTTGATACCACATTTAACATAAGATTATTCTTCCTCGTACAATGAGCGCTTGATGTCATATTTGTTAGAGTTAGGTTTATGAGGAGTGGAAATACCCTCATCATAAATTAATTGGAACTAAAAAAGGAATATTAAGCTCATGATAAAATGTTTAGTGTGAATCCTAAGACTCAAGCACTTTAATCCATTGATCAATTTCCAATTTATTCCCAGCATTTTAATTTTAATCTTAGAATAAAATAAACCAGGAAATTAATGGTTGATTGCCTCTTTCCATAGAAATGCATCTCGAGAAGCCATAACTTCTTTGAAAGTTTAAGGATCATTCTCAATAACAAAACATAGAAGCCTCCACCAAAATTAATGGTCATTCTTATAATTTTACTTTTCCTATTTTCAACATTGAACTTTTAGGAGAATTATTTAATTGACTCTTTCAAAGATAAACAACTAATGTTAGCTTTCCTAATGAAATAGAATCAAAGAATTCAATATCGTTGGACTTAATGATGGTATCCACCTCAAACAAATGTCTTTCATTTTGAAGTAGCAAGAATCTATAACCAACACAATTTTGGGCATATCTTATATATAAATAGTCAATAGTTTAAGGTTCGAGCTTAATCATTTTGGGATTTGGTACAAGAACATTCGTAAGGCATCCACACATTTTGACGTATGATAAATTAGGCTTATAGCCTCTTTATAACTCATATGGTGTCTTTTCTACTTTATTATAGGATATTTTATTCTTAATGTGGCAAGCTAACAACATAGCTTCCCCCCACAAATTCAACAGTGCTTTAAAACTTATTACTATGGCATTTACCATGTTTTTCAATATTCTCTTTTCTTTCTAACTACATTAATTGATTGAAGTGAATAGGGAGGTGTCACTTTATTGATGATACAATTACTCTCACAATAAGCATTGAATATATTTGAATCACATTCACTTTCTCAATTCATAGTTTATTTTAAATTACTACGGTCATTATGAAATAAACTGAATAATTCAATTTCACAACTCAAAATTGGTTTATATGTCTTCTTTGTGGATTTTGATTCTAGACACATCACATTTGTCATTTGATAAGCTCAAACTAGACAGTGTATACCAAGTTCTTTTATTTTCTTAATGCAAGAAAATTGCACATGACCATGTCTCCCATACTATAAAGTCAATAAAACAAATTTGGATGACTCATCTTTTATCTTTAACCATATTAAGAATTATAATCTTGAAGAATTCAATAAAACAATATCTCTTCCTCAACAAATATCTCATTATTTGATAATATAATTTTGTCACTCTCGAAATAACTTTTGTTCTGTTCCTATGAGGAGTATAATTATCAAATAAATTGATCTTCAAATTTAATTACATGGTTCTTTTATTTTCAATATTGATATTTTCCTCTTCAATTTCATCAATCAAATTATATTTTCAAGACTTAATTAATATCACTATTAGTTCCTTAATAGAACAGTCTTTAGTCTCTGAATTTTAACAAATTATTTCTTTATCGGAAAAATATCAAAATTTAAATAGAGTATACTGACATATAGGGTTCACAACAATCAAAGTTTCATAGCTTAATTATATCTAAAACTATTGATAACAATTTTTGTTTTAGACCTCATGAAATCTGTTAAACAATTTTCTACTATGAACTCATTGAATTCTAAAATTCAAAAAAACATTATCCTTTAATCATAAAATCAACTTTCCAGAAATATACGAGACTTATATATGAAACAATTCTCCAAATTTCATAATTTTTTATCAAGTCTAAGTATGGTAAATTAGTTTCGTAACTCATGCATGGTGCTGAAATCAGAAATTTCCCATGTAACAGCCTTGAATTCAAAAAATCATTATAAATTGAATTCTCATCTGATTTTGTTGAAACAAGTTTAAAGGATTTCTTTGGATGTCTAGTATATCATATAAAAATTTTAGATTCAAGATCAATTTTTATTAATTATTACGAATTTTAAAATAACCTTCTATCAGGATAAAATTTTGTAAATCTTAGGTAGGCAATGTTGTTTATCTAACCATGCTCAATATATTGAAGTCACTTAATAAAATATTTCTGCGATTTAAGATCTTCTACCATATATATTTTAATAAATCCCAAATCTTGGAAGTATTTTTATAGGCAATACCATAAGTAATAGGCTTGGTGTACTTTATTTGAAGCAATAATCAAACCTCATCAACTTGGTCTTAAGATTGTTGGAAATATAAGTCGATATTGCTTCTGTGAAGTCAAAAACTAGCCAAATCAACAACTTCAACATAAAGAATAGAATTCTATAAATATTAACTATAAGTACTGTTCAGATCTCTGTTCACAGGAAACTGTTCATACGATACTATTCCAACACTATTTACGGCACTGCTCATCCGGTAACAATCATAAATTTTTAAAATGTATGCAATGCACTGTCCTTATTTGGTTTCTCTAGGAAGATTTTCCAATGTAAAAAGCACATAAATATTACAGATTTATCTTCAGGATTCAATGGTGCTACTGTTGTGAGGTTGCACTCCAAACAATAATGTAGAATAACAAAAGAAAAATTATAAAAGAATAATGAGATAGAAGGAGAGGTTGTAGGGATTAAATCAGGTTTTTCAATTTTTCAATTAAAACATTTTTAGGACCGATCTTATACAATATATAAGAATTAAGTAATCTAAAAATTCATACCTTGTTGTTTTGAGAAGATGAACAATTGAGAGTTGTAGATCCGTCTCCAAACGATCTTCCAGGCTATGACTCAAGATTGATCAACACTGGACGTGTGGGCGTCTGTTTCAACACTCCCCAATTGCAACTAGCTTCTTTTAGACGTCTTCTGTATTTTTCTCAAAAGCCCTGGGATTCTCTTCTCTCTTTTTTTTATTCTTTTTTTTTTCTACTCATGTCTTAAGAGAATAATGCCTCTTTTATAATATCTTATGAAAAACCCTAGTATGTTAGGATTAGGATTCCTATTAAAAATAGAATTCATCTTTTAATGTAAATATTTAAATATTTAAATTAAATACTATCTCTCCACTTACGTAAAAGTGGAGAGAATATGTAACTAACTAGGGGACCACTTTGTAAAATATCACAAGCCCCCTTTTACACTTGAATATAATATACTAGGCTTTAACACATATTATAATTATGATTTTCATATAATATGCCAGGTTTTCTTGCTTTGAATCCAGTAATGATGTTGTCAATTAAATGAGCTAACCCAGGGATCATTTGGGAACATACAATAGTGGCTACAATTATTAAATTTGTAATTAAACAAATATAATTATTTAATTCCAATTCTACTCCACTATAACATTGGAACTGACCTCCATAATTGTATGCTCGAATATAATTCGCCGCCCAAGCCACATTGATTTCTTTACTGTACAATCTTTTATACCACATCATTAATTTAAATTTATATCTCAACTGTCCAATCAATTTAATTACATCTTGCTCCTTGATACTTACTGGTTTTCTCTAATGATCATTTTCAACATATTTATTTATGTTGAGACACTCTGGCTAGAGAATTCTATGATCAAGTACTGAAAACCCATCAAGAGATGTGTCGTACAAATTCTATATTGTTAATCTATAATTTCAATAATTGTAATTGCTCCCACCAAGATACTAGGTATTCTTGACTAAATGTGTATGTCGTGCCCATTGGTAACTCAAATGAAATAACAACTATAATCATAAAATTATAACTAACTCAAGATTAAGATTACAGTAGATCAATGCCTATGAGATTTAATAAGTCTGACAGTTATTACTAGGTTAATTAAATCTCATATGTGATCCAGTTCAATGTAGTCATACTACATCAATAAATTCATACATGATCAAGACAAATCACTCAATGAATTTATTACAGTCTATACCTAAATAAAGTGTCCAACTTTATTTATCAACTGCGAACTTAATTTATTTAATCATAAGATAACTTGTATTTATGTCTTTCGTGAATCCACATGGTGATCGCATAAATACATATAATATGACTAAATGGACTTTACTCAAAATATTAATGCAATAAAGATATATGAATAAAATACCTCATTTTATTTTGTTAATCAGAAATATATATTTACTACAATAAATATAAATATGCTTTGAAGAGCATATTTTTCTAACAATCTCCCACTAGCTCTCAAAGCATATTTGGCATCTGGCGCATGTTCATGGACTCTAAGTGCAAGTTAAAAAGTTTTCCAGGGATGACCTTAGTAAAAGGATCTGCCAAGTTTTGCTGTGACGCAATCTGGGTAACTTCTATATCATCTCTCTGCACTATATCCCTTATAAGATGATACTTCATTTCAATGTGTTTTTATTTCTTGTGGTTCTTTAGTTCTTTTGATTGAGCCACTGCACCACTATTATCACAAAATAATTTTAGTGGTGCACTTGTAGCATATATCACCTCAAGATCTTGAAGGAACTTGCGGAGCCATACCACTTATTTTGCTGCCTTAGATGCAGCCACATATTCAGCTTCTGTTGTGGAGTCTGCGATACAGGATTGTTTCACACTCCTCCAACTAATAGCTCCACTTCCTAATGTAAACACATAGCCAGAAGTAGACTTTCTAGAATCCTTATCTGACATAAAGTCAGAATCAGTATAACCTACTTGAATAAGTTCATCAACAGAATACACAAGCATATAATCCTTAGTTCTTTTCAGATACTTCATTATGTGCTTGACAGCTGTCCAGTGTTCAGGTCCAAGATTAGATTGATATCTACTAACCATCCCAACCGCAAAACATATGTCTGGTCTAGTGCAAAGCATGGCATAAATGAGACTTCCCACAGCTTTTGCGTAGGGAACTCGTCTCATTTTCTCTATCTCCTTAGATGTTTTAGGTGATTGATCCTTAGAGAATGAAATTCCATGTCTGAATGGTAACAAACCAGTCTTGGAATTTTCCATGCTAAATCTAGCCAGTATCTTATCGATATAGACCGTTTGAGATGAAGCTATCATTTTATTCTTTCGGTCTCGTAGTAACTTGATACCAAGAATATAACTAGCTTCTCCCAGATCTTTCATATCAAATTGTTTTGCTAGCTAACTTTTTATAGTAGTCAATACTCCTACATCATTTCCAATAATGAGAATATCATCTATATAAAGAATTAGGAAGGCTACGGATTTTTCCTGAATTTTCTTTTACACACATGGTTCATCAATATTCTGAATGAATCCAAATGATTTTATCGCTTAATCAAATCTAATGTTCCATGACCGGGATGCTTGCTTCAATCCATAGATGGATCTCTGGAACTTGCATACCAAGTGTTCTTGACCTTTTTGTATGAATTCATCTAGTTGTTGCATAAAGATGTCTTCTTCAGGATGCATATTAAGAAAAATAGTCTTGACATTCATTTGCCAAATTTCATAATCTAGCATTGCCGCAATAGAGAGCAGGATTCTGATGGATTTAAGCATAGAAACTGGAGAAAATGTTTCCTCATAATCGATTCTCTCTTTTTGAGTGAACCCTTTGGCTACTAATCTTGATTTAAATGTTTCTACCCTTCCATCTACTCTTTTCCTCTTGTAGATCTACTTGCATCCAATAGGTTTTACCCCTCTACAAGTTCCCAGACTTTATTGGAATACATAGATTTTATTTCTTGATTCATAGCCCTTTTCTAATGTTCAACATCACTATTTATTAGAGCTTTATTGTAAGTACTAAAATCTTGTACATGTTCATCTGAGATAGTCGTATAGGTTTCTTCCAATAACATATATCTTGCTAGTAACCTAGTTACCCTCCCACTGCGACGAGGTTCTAAAAATGATGGTTGTTCAGGGATAATCCTTTGTTGATCAGATTATTGCTCTTCATTCTGTTCTAAAACAGGTGTTGAAAGCTGAGTATCAATTTGATCACTTGATAGTTCTTCAAGTATTACTTTACTCTTAGGTCTGAAGTTTTTCATATAGTCTTCCTCGAGGGAAGTAAAATGTTTACTCACAATTACCTTCCTATCTTAAGGACTATAAAATAAACCTCCCCTTGTTCCTTTGGGATACCCCACAAATATGCAAACCTCAGAGCGTGAATCCATCTTATCTGCCTTTGATTTCAGCACATGTGCTGGTGATCCTCAAATACAGACATGTCGTAAACTTGGTTTTTGACCTGACCATAAATCTATAGGGGTTTTAGGCACTGACTTAGATGGAACTAAGTTTAAAAGATAAACTGCAGTTTCTAGTGCTAGTCCCCAAAAAGAGATAGGTAATTTCGAATAACTTAACATAGATCTCACCATATCCAAAAAAGTTCTATTTCTTCTTTCAGTTACCCCATTTTGTTGTGGTGTTCCTGGGGCAGTCAACTGAGATATAATCCTATTTTCAACCAGATACTCATTAAAATCTCTAGAGAGATATTCACCACCTCGATCATATTAAAGTTTCTTTATGTTCTTATCTAACTACTTTTCTGTCTCAGCTTTATACTCTTTGAATTTCTCAAGAGCTTCAGACTTATGACGCATCAAATAAACATAACCGAATCTTGAGTAGTCATCAGTGAAAGTGATGAAGTACTCATAGCCTCCTCGAGCTTGTACATTGATTAGTCCACATACATCTGTATGTACCAATTCAAGTGGTACTGTTGCACGCACTCCTTTGGCCGAGAATGGCCTTTTGGTCATTTTTCTTTCTAAACAAGATTCACAGAGTGGCAATGATTCATTTTCTAATGACCCAAGAGTCCATCTTTGATCATTCTCTGTATCCTATTTTGGTTTATATGACCTAAGCGTAAATGCCAAAGGTAGCATTGGTTGGAAGAAAACTTTCTTTTCTTAGATAAATGGTTTTCTTAGATAAATGAGTATGCTCATTATTATCAATTATTGTGTCATGCATAGAAAGGATCACAGGACTCAAATGATATAAATTATCTTCCAATGTACCAGAACAAATAAGTCTATTATTGTAGAAAATAGAAACTGAGGATCCAAAATTTATAGTACGCCCTTGCTTTGACAAAAAAGCTACTAAAATTAAATTCCTCTTAATGTCTGGAATATAAAGACAATTATTCAAAACTAAAGTCTCATTATTAAAAGATAATAAAACAGATCCAGTCTTTTCTGCTAACACGAATTGTCCTGTCCCAAGCTGCAGCTGGACGTTTCCTTCACTTAGTTTCCTAGTTTCCTGAAACCAAAAAAGTGAATTACAAATATAATTAGTTGCTCCTAAATCCAACACCCATGTGTCAACTAGATTCTAGACTAAACAGGCCTCAATAACAAAAAGATTACCCTTACCTGATTTCACAATCTTTAGGCAATCCTTTTTCCAATAACCCTTCTGTCCACACTTAAAGTACTTGCCTTTAGGCTTGCTATCTTGCTTTGTAGACAATCTCTTTTTCCCAGGTTTCTTCTTCTTACCTTTGCCTTTTGGCTTAGGCCTAGAAGAATCACTTTTAGCAATATTTATGCTTCTCAGAGATTTCTCAGCAGGATAGATCTCTTCAGCAGAATGGAGTTCGTTCATCAATTCTGTTAAGCCCATGTTTCTTTTGTTCATTTTATAATTGACCTAAAACTCTTTGAATGTATCTAGCATAGATTCTAATACCATATCAATTTTTGAGTTATCATCGATTTCTACTCCCTGAATCTCAGCCTCATTCAAATAGTCCATCATTTTGAGGACGTGATCACGAACTCTTGTGCCATTCCCCATTTTGCTATTCATAACACCCTTCAATGCTGCTTGTCTCGCAGAGCGAGTACTCTGCCCAAACATCTCTTAGAGACTATCCATTATTTCAGTAGCAGTTTCTAAATTCTGGTGTTTGGTCTGTAGAATATTAGAAATTGAGGCTAAAATATAGCATTTAGCCATTTCATTGGCCTTTTGCCATTCTCATAAAGCCTCCTCTCATTTCTATGAGCATTCTCTGGTGGTATTGGGGGCTATGCCTGGGTTAAGACATATTTATAATTTTCAGCAGTCAGGACAATATATAGATTTCTTTTCTAATCTATACAATTCTTGTCAGTAAGTTTCTTTTAATTCAGAATCATAGTAAGTGGGCTTAAGAAAGACATTTATGAAAAATAAAACATCCATGCATTAATATTTTGAAACAATAATATTCACAATAAAAATCTAAAATGCAAAAAAACCATAAATGCATTTTATTTTATTGTAACGATAATCTAGTACCGTTTTAGCAAGCTATCTGTTGGGGAAGTCATGCCGCCACTTACTAGATCCAATTAATCATTAGATTATTTACTTTCATGTCGTAACATGATAAATAACTATCGTTATCCTTTAGGGGCAAAATTTTGTTAACAGAGCTTCGTTGGGAAGGTTAATAACAAATTTTGTTGAGTGTATAACCATTGTTTTAATCTACGTATTTTCATATCATGTAGCCACCGTTAGGATGATCAACAGATTGAAAAAAGTATTTCGATCTTCTCTTTAAAGAAGTTCATCAAATAAAATGTCTAATATATATACCTTCCGTAGGGAGCATCACTGTATCATGAAGTCGAGATATATATATATAATTTTATTATTGAACTAACAATGGAGGCCATGGAAAAATTATCTTGAATCTTCCCTCTCCCACTCAATATTTTTAAAGTTGGTTTTTTCTTTTAAAACATACATATATTGTTAATTGCATGCTTCCTATAATATTATCTAAGTAATATCTTATATTATCAAGTATTTGCAAATTTCAAACAATATACATGAATTCATGTTATATGAATGACATATATTATTATGCATAGAGTGGCACTACCTATTCTATATGACATATTATAATAGCATGTTCATATCCAAAACACAACATATAGAAAATTTAAATAATCTCAATTCATGGTTTTCCTAAAATAATAAAAAATATTAACCCTAAGCCTAATCTTCATTATGATTCATGTCAATATCTTCTTCTATTAGATTATCTTTGTTGATGGACTTGGCTAACATGGGTTTTAGATTTATTATTGGTCCAAATTTTTAATTTTAAAGAAAATAAAATAAAATTTTAAGTAAAAACTTTTGGACCAAAAATAAACTTAATTTGTTAAACTATATCAATGCATTTTAATTCATTAAGCTCTAATTTTATTGGAGTTAAAACTAGGATTTGCTAAGCCCAAAACTGTTTTTGGACTTAAATACATAATAGTATACTAATTTTGCCCATTATAAAAATAACACAGAAATTAGGGGTCTGAGTGATAATTACCACTCAAAACCATAATCTCTTATTTTTCTCTAACCGCATCACCAAAGAAACTAGCAGCCTTCACTGTCTTCTCCGATGAAGGACTGCTATGCGTTGCTGGAGAGGGCGCTGCTGCCACGCGTTGCTGTCGTTTTCCGCGAGATCCTGCGTGAGCTGTTGCTGTTTTCCACGAGGTCCTGCACGCTTGCTGCTATTTTCCACAGATGAACCGCGTTCGCTGCGATACTGCTCATAATTTTTTTTTTATATTACAGATTGCAATCCTAATGATTTACAAAAATTTAAGAACATAAAATTAAATCAAAAGGGAAACATGGTGATAATATACCACCCCTTTTGTTACAAATCCAAAACAAAAATACAAATAAATTTCTAACCATGAATTGAGAAAATCTAAGCATGCTTTATTCATACATTAACAAATAATATATATCTAAATAAATTGTGCCACTTTAATACATAATAAATAAGATAGATTTCTTACAAAATTCTTATATATTATTACGAGATGTCTCTGATACCAATTGTAGGGATTAAATCAAGTTTTTCAATTTTTCAATTAAAAGCTTTTTAGGACCGATCTCATACAATATATAAGAATTAAGTAATCTAGAAATTCATACCTTGATGTTTTGAGAAGATGAACAATTGAGAGTTGTAGATCCGTCTCCAAACGATCTTTCAGGCTATGACTCAAGATTGATCAACACTGGACGTATGGGCTTCTGTTTCACCACTCCCCAATTGTAACTGGCTTCTCTTAGATGTATTATGTATTTTTCTCAAAAGCCCTGGGATTCTCTTCTTTCATTTTTTTTTCTTTTTTTCTACTCATGTCTTAAGAGAATAACACCCCTTTTATAATATCTTATGAAAAATCCTAGTATGTTAGGATTAGGATTCTTATTAAAAATAGAATTCCTCTTTTAATTTAAATATTTAAATATTTAAATTAAATACTATCTCTCCACTTACATAAGAGTGGAGAGAATGTGTAACTAACTAAGAGACCACTTTGTAAAATATCACAAGCCACCTTTTACACTTGAATATAATATACTAGCCTTTAAAAAATATTATAATTATGATTTTCATCTAATATGCCAGTTTTTCTTTCTTTTGGGTTCAGTGATGATGTTGTCAATTAAATGAGCTAACCCGGGGATCATTTGGAAACATACAATAGTGGCTACAATTATTAAATTTGTAATTAAACAAATATAATTATTTAATTCCAATTCTACTCCACTATAACATTGGAACTGACCTCCATAATTGTATGCTCGAATATAATTCGCCCAAGCCACATTGATTTCTTTACTGCACAATCCTTTGTACCACATCGTTAATTTAAATTGATATCTCAACTGTCCAATCAATTTAATTACATCTTATTCCTTGATACTAAATGGTTTTCTCTAATGATCATTTTCAATATATTTATTTATGTTGAGACAGTCTGGCCAGAGAATTCTATGATCAAGTACTGAAAACCCATCAAGAGATGTGTCGTACAAATTCTATATTGTTAATCTATAATTTCAATACTTGTAATTGCTCCCACCAAGATACCAGGTAATCTTGACTACATGTGTATGTCGTGCCCATTGGTAACTCAAATGAAATAACAACTATAATCATAAAATTATAACTAACTCAAGATTAAGATTACAGTAAATCAATGCCTATGAGATTTAATAACTCTGACAATTATTACTAGGTTAATTAAATCTCATATGTGATCCAGTTCAATGTAGTCATACTACATCAATAAATTCATACATGATCAAGATAAATCACTCAATGAATTTATTACAGTCTATACCTAAATAAAGTTCCCAGCTTTATTTATTAACTACGAACTTAATTTATTTAATAATAAAATAACTTATATTTATGTCTTCCGCGAATCCACATGGTGATCGCATAAAAACATATAATATAATTAAAAGGACTTTACTCAAAATATTAATGCAATAAAGATATATGAATAAAATACCTCATTTTATTTTATTAATCAGAAATATATATTTATTACAATAAATATAAATATGCTTTGAAGAGCATATTTTTCCAACAGAAGTCATAGAGTTTGTCTTCTTTTGCAGGCCTGTTATGTCTCCTTTATATAAAGTAACCCTCTATAATCATTTTTCTAATTCAATTTGAATTAGTCACCCACTTTCTTTATTTAATTTGAATTAGTCATCCAAGTGTCTTATAAATTTATTTAATTTGATGAATTCAAATCACATTTAGATTTGAATTATTCAATTCTAATTTATAAATATATCAAACACATGACTAATTTCAAATCAAATACAAAAGTCATTGCTCTCACTTTCTTCCAATGTAAAAATTAGTATTTTGAAATACCAATGAAATTGTAACAAAACTAGGAGATATCTGGGGATGAGACAAGCCACCATTAGTTAGAGTGGTAGAACAACCATTTGAGAGATGATCTTCATCTCATGTGGAATGGCTGTCTTCATGCTCAATAGTCACTGGCAGAGGTCTATATAACTCAGCCACTGTACAACACCTACAATCATATATCTCCTAATATAAGGACAACACCAAGTCTCTTCTACAAGAAAGAGATAAGAAGTGTACAATCTTCCATGAAGATGAAGACCGTAAAATGGAACTGAGAGAATACTACAATGACTAGTTACTTTAACAAGGGAGAAAAGGAGATGTCGAACCTCCATGGATAGATAAAAAATTTTAGCAAGCACAAGAACTTGATTATTGGATATGCAATAACCACTAAGATGAGGAATGGTACTAGGACATTAATCTCCCACAACTAGAAGTGATGCATGAAGTTGACACGCTGGAACAACAGATAATACAGTAAGAATAGGAATATCTTCACAGTGCAAACCCTGCATGGTGCATAGTGGGAAGGGGTATGGATTAAATGGAAGTTAGTAGTGGACCTTATACTAGAAACAATGGCGATAACTTTTAAGTAAATAAGTGAAAATTGTATGATGAGTCACAAGATATGATGTAACATAAAGTATAGTGTATTGTAAAGTAATATTCTTTAGAGATAATGATGAGCTATAAAATGGTAGTGAGTTGTAAAGCAATATTTCTTAGAGATAATGATGAGTTATAAAGTAGTAATGAGTTGTAAAGGAAAGATTCCCTTATTACCTATATATATATATATATATAAAAAAACTTCTTTCTTATGTCAGGATCATTGAGTCTTATAATCTATTCTTTAGTGACATACACATACACACATATATATACATCACAAGAAAATGGTGTTTTAACCATGAATGTTTTAGCCATAAAGCAAATTTAGTCACCTATAATGATATTTAGCCACAAAATTTTTGTATTGTGGCCAATACTTGCAGGAGAAATTTAAGATATTAAATTTATATATTTGCCACAAATTATTTGTGACTAAAGACTTTTTTAGCCAAGAAAATATACTTTGTGTATAAAGGTTTGAGCTCTTGCAGGAAAAATTTGTGTGCTAAAATTAGTGATGACAGTAGACACGAAAATTGTTGCTCAATAAATTTAATACCCATGAAAATACTTTGTGGCCGTATGTTTTAGTTTTAACCAAGATATATATCATCACTAAATATATTTATAGGCCATAAAACTTGTTTGTGGCCATGTGTATTCGATATAACCACAAAATCAGTTCATGGGCAAATATCTTGGATTCAGCCACAATAAATATTGTCACAAAACATAATAATAGGCTATATGCGTGTGTTTTAAGTACAAAATATTTTCAAAAAAGCCACAAAAATTTTAGTTTTTAAATATTAGTATCAATAATACTAATAGTATATATAGTTTCAAAAAAAAAGAAACAAAGAATATAGTTTCAAGATCTGTCGATGTTAATTAGTGTGGTTAGTAAAATCTCTTATAATAACATGGTATTTGGGGTTAGACCCTCGTTCATTGGGTATAATTGAGAAAGAAAAATATTATGTGTATATATGCACATAGTAGAGATCATAATTTTGTCTCATTAGGACTATATATAGAGAATGGTATTCGACTGTGGAGTAATTAGTTAAGTAGATCGAGAAAGACTCTAAACCAGGGACATAACTAGTAGTTAAGTTTATAAAGGACAACTTAATAATGAATTCAATATAAGGGATCAAAACTTCAACTTATGCCGCATCCAATTAATAATTTCATAGGGACAATGGCTTAAATTCTTCAACTAATGGAGTATTTTAATTAAGTTCATAGGAGCAAAGACTTAATTAATGAATACATTTTAAGGATTTTTTAAATCAAGTAGGGAAGTTGGCCCTAATTGCCAATACTACCATCCAATGACGTATATAGTCTAATTAATCTAAGAATCAAATTATCAAAAATTAAAGTGTAAAGAATATATTAGTCCCACAAAGTGTGTACAAATCATATAACTATTTTTACATGGATGAAAAAGAAAATACATTTCAAATACTATTTGTAAAGTATATTTTTATTAATTGTATAATTATAATATATATGTATATTAAGTAAATGCAATTAGGGAGTATTAAATATTTAATCCCTTTATTGCTTTAAAATTGTGACTTTCAATTGAAATTTAATAATTAAATATTTTAAATAAAAGTGAGTTTACTAACTAATAAAATTTTAATGATAATAATTAGCAATAGTTAATTAAAATATTCTCGTTTTGTTAAATATTACCTTTTTAAATAGCTAGTACAAAAACATCATTAATGAAAATATAATTATATTTTCTATAGGCGCCTAAATAAAGGTGCCATTTTTAGGGCTTTTTTTGAGAAAAACTTCATAGTTTAAATAAAATTAATGATATTGTGATATTTCCCACTTCTTTTCCAAGTTCAGAAGAAACAAAAGTTAATTTAATTTAATTAATTCTTGAAATTTGGTTGAAACCCTAACCATACCGCTCTGCAATCAAATTTATTGGCTCATCACATGACATTTGAGTTTTGTTGCTGTCTAGAGTTAAATTGGCCACATCACTCATCCAATTATTCTTGCCACACAACCATTAGTGTAATGCTTTTATTTAAGCACTCTTTGTTTTAACTTTATAGCATATATGGGTTAATACTTTTGCTATTGGTCTTTTATTGTGCAAGGGACAATTTGGGTATAGAGCATGTGATGTTTGATTTTAAATTCATTTTAATGGTGAATGATGAATGGTATGTTTATTTGATCTCATTTTACTTTTGGTACTTTAATTTTGATAATCTGTGCGTGGTCTTTTATTGTGCTCTTGAATGGCGATCGTGGGCGGGTGAAATAGTTTCTTTGTAATGTAACAATATTTTATTTTATTGATATTGGATATAAAATATAGCTTTTGGTCTCAAGTATTTGGTACCAATGGGGTCCTAATGGGTTCCATGATTGATAAAAAGTTGTTTGTATTATTTTATAAATAATTGGATGCTAGTGAAAGATAATTTTTTATAGATGAAAAAGTTATAACATTGAAACAAAATCGGAAAGTCTCATGCTGTTGAAGAAATAAACATAGTTTTTAGTGTAATATGAAGCAAGAACATCTATTTTTATTTTTATTTTTTAATGCATGTATATGCTCTGCTCCATGTTTTAAGAAAGGAGTTACTAACTTTTTCACAAGGTCTTATTCTTAAAATTTTAAGTACTTTTTTCTGGTTCCTTATATGTTAAAAACTAATAGTATGTCATGATCTTCTTTACGGAAAAATTCACTCGACAGTTTTAAATTATTTTATGTTCCTACATATGTGAAATTATTATCTATTAATGGAACTCAAAATTATTATTATGAGTTTAAGATGATACATATGTGAAATTACTATTTTGATTAACTTTTAATCTGTGCAGTAAAAAAATAATAGGAGAAATAAGACTAATAAAGATTTACTCTTTAGTTTCTGATGGTATACATGTTAGGTAATATTCCTTTTATTATTATTTCTTCCGTGTAAAAATATAAACTATTTAAGCAAGTATATATTATATGCCAAGCATTTGATCTTTAAAAATAGAATACTTTAGGTGCTGAACTTACCAATTTTAAATTATCTTCTAGATTCCTTGCTCTAGATTTCACTTCATTAGAAACTTTATCAATTGAATAAGTAAAAAAGTTCTTTTATCGGTTGTTGACTAATTATCATTTTAAAAAATTTAAGATTTGACCAATTCTATAAAGATAAAATAATTTATACATCATTTTGTTGCCTGTGATTTACACGGCTTTGTATTTTATTATTCTTTTTATGATTTTTCATTTTCAACTTGTATAGAACCTGTGATAAAGTTTCAATTGAAATTACACTTTGCATAAATTGAAACCACAAGTTCATGATTTGTAAGTGATATTCACTTTCTCTTTTTTCTTTTAAACACTTTTCTTATCTAAATATAAATATTTAATATGACATAATATTTGTAATGTGATATTTCTTTAATAGTTTAATTTATATAGTTTAAAAATTATGTCAGCAACATTTATAACTTATTGGAAACTTTAATAACAATTTATATATAATGGTCAGGAGGTAAAGATTAGATAAAAATTGGATGAAACTTTCAAATAGACTTTCTAAGAAGTATATTGATGGTGTTAAGTCATTTATGAAAGTTGCAGAAAAATATATGAATCAAAATAATCCACCACAGGTATGACATATTAATTACCTTGTTTCAATTTATTTCTAAGCTCTAGAGTAACTTTGGATAACAAATATATTTGCATTTCTTTAACTAGCATATACAAAATACTGAATAAAATTATTTTCTTTATGGTTATTTATGAATAGGTTGGATATGAGTTGCTGTACGAGAACAAGAAATCACTTTCAGAAAAGAGATAACATAGAATTTATGACGGAGAATGACAAAATTTTACTAAAAAAGTCTAATCTGAAGACTAAATAGATAACCATATCCGTTTGTGATTTCACTGAAGCAAGGAAAGTCTTCTGGTCAATCATGACTTGGAAATTTCAAACTACATCGTGTTCAATGTCGTGGACCGAAAAATGCTAACTTTTATCCGCCGATTTCAGAAAAAGCTCGTCCGCCCGGTGCCCGGATTGTTCGGGCCACACTTGGCCTGACCCAACCCTTTTTTTTTTAAATAAATTTTATTTTAATTAAAATACATCTTTTGATATTTATTTAATCCACCCATAACATATATCTGAAGTTTGAAATTCTTTTAGACCAACTTTGAAAGGCTAATTTAAATAAAATTTTAAATATTATAAGTTTGTAAACTGTAATTTTTAAAATATAACACAAAAATTTGAGCTTTTAGGCTAGGCTCGAAAACAGCCTAGCCAAACCCGGCATGACGAAAGACATGCTTGAGCTCTAGCTCGCCAAACCTAGCTTGAATTCGAGATTTTGTCAACCTTATTTTTATCATAGTTATTCAAAAATAAAAATAAAAAATCCATTCCTAAATATTTAATTATTGGATTAAAGTGCTAAAATTTACAAATGTCAAATAATAAGAAGCTCTAATTTGAAGGCAAAATTTATAAATTTATCATAACATATAGATTTTTTTTTTGTTTTGGGGCAACAACTGTGAAGTTGGCATGTTAATAAAATTAAGATAAGGGAAAAATAGAAATAAATATATTAAAAGCTTATTTGGTATGACTTATCTTAATAAGTGTTTATTTAATCTTATAAGATCTTTTTAAAATTTTTTGGTTGTTTAGTTGTTTTTTGAGTAAATTTTTTGAACATTAAATAAGTTAAAACTCAAATTTTGAGCTTTTAGAGTGGAGGTTTAAATTTTTTTAAAATATTAAAATGCATAAAATATCCTTTACCTTTACTTGACTATCTTATTTTGCACCTATTTAGTATGACTTATCTAATAGCTATAAGTACTTATTTAATCGCATAAACTTTTTTTCAAAATTTTTGTTGTTTGTTATTTTTTGTGTAGAGCTTTTGAAGATTAAATAAGCTATTTTGTTTCTACTAGCAAAAGCTCAAAATTTAGGTTTTTGGGAATAGATATTGAAATGCTTTTTCAAAATGTCTACAATTTCTACAATATCTTTTATTTATTTCATAATCTTATTTAATTCTTTCAAAACATAACTTTAAATAACTTACCTACTAAGGTAATTTTATAATTTTAATAAAAACTCTTATTGACAACTAAACACCTAAAATTATTTTGATAAAAACTCTACTTGTAAAAGCTCTAATAACAAAAGTTATACTTAAATAAGCTCATATTTTTTTTCTATAAAATTTTTGGATTAAAATTATCTTACAACAGAAATAATAAGATCGTTTTCTCATATAATATATAGAATTACTATAATCTATAAATTTTATCTTTAACTTTTCTTTGTAGTAATTAAGGTTTCCAAATCATGATCTATCATCACCTCTTCTGCTAGATCACGATCTGTCACCAATGATCTTTCAGGTTATGACTCAAGTTTGATCTGCACTTAACGTATGGACACATTTTTCACCATTGAAAAGCAATTAGTAAGAAAATATTTTTCTCAAACTCAAAAGAGAAATTTTTTTTCTTGATATGTATATTATGGCTTCTCTTATTTCTTTTATAGAGAAAGAAAAACTTTTTTTTATATTTTATTAGTGGAAAACTACAGACTCTTTATTTATCTTCTTTTTAATTCCATTAAATCAAAATAATTGATTTAAATTAAAATAAGATAAAAATCACAAAAGCTTTTGGTGTTACACTTGTTATAGTTATAGGGGACCACTTTGTAAAATAACACAAGTCCCCTTGTACATAAGTATATTAATTAGAGCCTCCCACCAAATAATATATTTAAGCTTTTAAACCAAATAGTTAGTTATTTTGCTTATTAATCTAGTAATGGTGTAGTCAATTAAATGGGTACATACAATAGTAGTTGTAATAGTTAGGTATGTAATTAAACTAGACCGTATTTCAACCGAATAATCTAACAGAGACATTACTGTCAATATTCTAACAAAAAAATTAGACATTCCATGCCCTCAGAGAGTGTTTTGTTGCCGATTATTTAATTTCAATTCTACTACATTATAAGATTGAACTGACCTCCATAATTGTATTCTATCTAGGATAGTATTCTCGAAAAATAATTCGACCCATGCTACATTGATTTCTTTACTGAACAATCATTTGTACCACAACGCTAATTAAGTTGATATCTCAACTGTCCAATAAATTTAATTACATCTTATTCCTTGACTCTTACTGGCTTTCTCTAATGATCATTTTCAGCATACTAATTATGTTGACACACTCTGGCCAGAGAATTCTATGATCAAGTACCGAAAACCCATTAAGAGATATGTTGTATAAATTCTATATTGTTAATCTATAATCTCACTGCTCACACCATAATACCTAGTAATCTTGACTATAAATGTATGTCACGCCCATTAGTAAGTCAAATGGAGCAACAATCATAAACATGAAACTATAATTAACTCAAGATTGAGATTGCAATAAAATCAATACCTATGAGATTTAATAAGTCCGACAGTTATTCCAAGTTTAATTAAATCTCATGTGTGATCCAATTCAATATAGCCAAACTACATCAGTAAATTCATACATAATTAAAACAAATTATTTAATAAATTTACTACAATCTAAACATAAATAGAGCGCCCAACTCTATTTATCAAATACGAATTCAATTTATTTAATCAGAAGTTAACTTGTATTTATGTCTTCTGTAAATCTATATGATGATTACATAAATACATATAATATAATTAAATAGACCTTATTCAAAATATTTATGCAATTAAGATGTCTGAAAAAGTGTCTCAAATATTTTATTAATAACAAAATGTATTTATCACAAATAAATAAATTAATATACTTTAAAGAGCACATAATCCGAACAAAAATAACTTTAAAAAATTTGTTTATTAAAATAATTTTACAAGTTTTAATAAAAATTCTCATTAACAACCAAAAAAACTATATATATATATATATATATATATATATATATATATATATATATATGAAAGCTCTACTTAAATAAGCTTTATTTGGAAAGTTATACTAAACAAAGCCTAAAAATCATTAGAACAAATATACGATGTCAAAAAAAAAAAAAGAGTTTTTAACTTGGTCTACCAATCATTAAGTCCTTATTATGACATTAATTTTTTTTAAATAAGTATATGTTTATTTATTCAATTTTAAAAAAATAAAGTTTTTTTGATAAACTAGAAGTATTTTGCATTACCATAGCAAAACGATTTCCAGCATCTTGCTAAGGCAGAATTGACAAAAAATAGAGCAACATCATGCTTAGTTGACAACAACAACTGGTTGATTAGTGTTTAGGCTAATTAATTTTTTTCCTACTTTTTCAAAACTATACAATTCTTTATTTTTTATTTTTTGCAAAACTCTACTTCAAGTTATATTTTTTTTCATTTGTCTACTTCCGTCAATAAACTGTTGTAACTTCATGGATGACATAAGGGTAAAATGATCATTTCGCTTACATCATTCATCCTATATTCCATTAAGTCTCTTAATAGTTTGAGAGAAGTGGACAGATGAAAAAAAAATATAACTTGAAGTGGAGCTCAGCAAAAAAAATTAAGAATTGTATATTTTAAAAAAAGTGAGAAAAAACAAGTGGTCGGTGGATGATTCCTCTAGTGGTTATTGTACATATAAACTTTCTTTTTGCAGCACCTTGAATATTTTTATATACAATCTAAAATTCAAGAGCAGAACTAAACCAAATTCTTCAGTTTGTTTAGGTTTCGATTCGGTATTTTTTAATTAAAAAAATAAATAGTTAATCTGAAATTGAACCGAATGGTTCAATTTGATTTTCAGTTCAAATTTTTAAAATCTGAATCGAATCAAATCGAAATTCAATGGCAGTTTTGTAATTTTGAAATAACACACACACACAAAAAAAGCACATAGGTGCCATGTAATGAAACCCTCATTTCTATACCCAAGGATCTGTTCAAAGGCTAAATGCAGTATCATACAGGCAAATACAACATATGACCTATGAATAATAAGTTGGAGCTTAAATAGCACGAAATCTCAATTGTAACATATCTCTTTTATTGTAGATTTTATTTTTTTATTACTTCAGTCTAAGCATACTTAATCCCTTAATAAAGATATGCTCGACTCTATAAGCTCTCTGTGTCCATAATTGTAACTATCCCTATGTAGATTATAAAATTGGTTGAATAGTGAATACATAAGTCAGATGTAAGAAAATAAATCTTTTCTTCCTTTTCATTCTTTAAAAATTATAGACTAACTGCTTTCTTACACATGTCTCAAAAGACGCATATCGTTATGGACTAACTACTTTCTTTCAAATGTTTGAAAATTATAGACTAACTACTTTCTTACACATTTTTCATATGCTGCATAACGTTATAGCCATTGATAACATGCTAAAGTAGTGAACATTAATCGTTCACCTCAAAATATATTCAACAGTGATTAAGAATAGCAGCCAAGGTCTCATTATACCTTGAAAGAACTTACACAATGAAGAAATATAGATTCATTCATTTTCCTTATGGGTCACGAGAAGCACGCATGGTATGAATTATGCTTTACATTGAATTCTCCTTTAATAAAGAGCATATGTCTAACTATTTACTATACATATCTAAAATTAGTCTCTATTCAAGTGCCTAATTTGAATCTCAATAAGCTCGCCTTTATAAGGTGCCAAATGAACTAATATGTGGCTTAATCAGGTTCTCGTCTTAACCTAGTTAAGTGAAATTTTCAAGATATAAGCTCAATGAGAACATATCCAGTACTTTCTCTTAATTTTATGTTCCATCCAAGCTTGCTTTTTTCTAGTAATTGAGAACATAGTTAAAGTGAAATTTTCAAGATATAAGCTCCATGAGAACATATTCAGTACTTTCTCTTAATTTTGTATTCCATCCAAGTTTGCTTTTCTTAGTAACTGAGGCGACCGTTTGTGTTCAAAAGCCGATATTGACCTGATGATATATCTATAATCTTATATGTGTGGTTATGCTAACTCCATATTTTAAGTACTGAATATATACTTTATTGTTAACAACATAGTGCTATAAGAATATCCAAAAATAACATTCTTAATTTATGACAATATGCCAGCAAATCCCAATAGATCAAGCTTGTGACAGTTAGACATCTTAAGTCACATCTTTCTAGCGATCTATACTACGTTGTGTGTGTGTGTGTGTGTGTGTGTGTGTGTAGTAAAGCTATAATATTTTTTATATCAATGTCTTTACATGTTTGGGGATTTAAGGTATATAAATATTTTCTATATTTGAAACCCTTTTATTTGGTTTATCATTTTCAGTCACTAGTTTCTAAGTACTTATGAAAACCTGAAGATACAAAGAACAAAATGAAAATATTTCTCATGTAATCACTGAAACATGCTTATAAATATAGCTCATACTATGGACAACGCTATGTTTTATTATCTTACTACCTCATGTAGTAACACTAATGCCATACAAAGATGTGCAAAGTTATCTTAAGGTCAATTTTTACTTCTCTAGAACATCGTATCTATTACCACTCAAGCACAAATTTTCTCTTAGATACAAAAGTAGTTTACAGTGCTATAGAGATATACTAAAATCCTATTTAAGTAACTCAATACTTTTTCTAGGATTTGATTGGTATTGTTTACCAATCTTATAGCATATATCAAGTGTTGTACATCCTATCATACATGAGACTCTTATTGGCATTGAGAAATGGAATGCTAGCCATTTTCTTTCTTCTTTTCTAATTTCTAGAGTCTAATAGGCATGTCAAGACTAAACATTTGTCAATTTCTATAAGAGTATCTATTTAACTTTCAATTTTCCATTTTGAATCTTTAAAGAATATTTCTAAAATAAATATAACTCTTGTAACATATTTAGAAATTTATTAAAGGATTCTATTTAGATTTAAACTCCTAAAATATAGGCAACTGTGCCAATATTTCATTGGATAATCAATATTAATAGGTTTGAAAAAATCTTCTTTATTTCTATTCATCTAAAAATATCGTTCATATGCATAAATGCATTGGCTATCTTAAATCATCTAAGACTTGTAATAAAAAATAGCTTGATGAAATTTAAGATACTATTATTAAGAAGATGTCATAGAAAATATACACATATTGACCTTTTGGAGTAAGTAGACTATGCGCTTAAAGTCTTTAGCAAAATTATTCCATTGAATTGAGTTATCTAGTAGAGCCACCTTATAAGGTATTTGCTCCCACTAGGATAATTGTAATGAAATACAGCTTGATGAAATTTAAGATACCATTATTAAGAAGATATCATAGAAAATATACATATGTTGACCGTTTAGAGCAAGTAGACTATATGCTTAAAGCCTTTAACAAAATTATTCCATTGAATTAAATTATCCACCCTATAAGGTATTTGCTCCCACTACGATAAAGATTTCCAAGTAAATTTTGGGATACATCATTATCAAAATTTTGGGATACATCTTTATTAATTTCTATAATGCTTAGGAATTCAAAATTTTGATGTTTGTGGTTTCTAATCTAGTCACTATCTTAGCCATTCATTTACCATTGAACATATGCCCTGTTTACTTATTTATTGTTTCTTATTGCGAACAGATAATCTATGTTAGGTACTTTAATTATAACCTGGAATGGTGCACAAGTGACTTATTATGTGAGAAATTAATTAATGTTTTAAGTTGCATTAAATAGAGTATGTCTAAATAGAATGTTGGAGAAGCTCATGCACTATACTCTATTAATTCTCATGATATCCTATTCCTCAATTTCCACTACTCCAAGTAGTGCATAATTTGAGGAATAATCATTTACCAATTTATATCTTTCTCGCATACAATCCCTAGAATTTCTCAGAAAGATAATTATATTTTGGCTTATTTAAATTTGATTTCTACTATATCAAAGAGTAATATGAAGTAATCTAGTATAAATAATTTATAGGAGATCAAAGAATTGTAAAAAAATGAATAGATATATGAATATAATCACTATAGACTTCATTCTTAACCTTTACATTCATTTTACAACAAATGTCAAAATATACTATTCACAATAAGTATTTGGCTCTAGTTCCTTTGCCAAATGGCTTTCCAAGTTGTTTTTCTATATTAAACAACTTTTGCACATACGCTTTATTATTACGGTGAGTGATCTCAATGTTCTCTCTCTAGCCATCTTAGCCATATGTCTTAGTCCAATATGCCAAATTTTGGCATGTAGATTTTCAACATAAGATAATGCATAGTGAACAACTTTTCATAATGCATCTTTTTAAAAATGACTGAACAAACACCCAAAAATAAACATATCAATCTTAGAAGGTTAATAATTAAGACTTAGTTTTAGATGAATTTTTTATGTACGTTTGTCATTGGAAAAATAAGAACCACACTATACTAACTTGCAGGTATGCTATTGACTTCTATAACAATGATATTCCTATACGTATCTATCTTTTCATTTGAGAATTAGAATTAAAAAATATCAAAACCTTTTTGTGATATGCAGTCATAAGGTATGGCTACTTAGTCTATTTGCTTAATGCAATCACAATCGAAATAACTCAAACTTACTCTAATGGTGAGCAGCCATCCATCCATGTATTATTCTTCTATTTTCTAAAATGCTTGCCTCATGTGGTATTTCTTAGCATTTGATCACTTAGATTAGGATTAAGTCCTCAACTCTCACTAAGAGAGACTACTCATCTCTTTCTTATACTCAAAGCTTGAAGGTTTACACAAGCCAAACTCCTTTTTAATAGGTCAATTTTATAAGCATTAGCCGTTTCTAAGCGTTTATCTTCTAGTCAATTATATAGAGTTTGCTAGAAGCATTGGCTGCCTTTAGGTGCTCATCTTCTATAGTTAGACTTATTAATATAGAGTTAATTTGAAGCATTAGCTACCTTTAGGCACTCATCTTCTAAATCCAAGCAACAAATATTTGATTAGAAGTTTTAGCAGCCTCTTGGTGCTAGCCTTCAAATCCCTAAGATTATGTGGTATATAAACTCTCATATTGTCCTAACTATTGGGGTTGGACATTTTATTGCTTAGACCTAGCATTTTCAATTACAATGTGTCTAGCACATTTGAGCTCTTGTATATGAGCAACCCAATAATTCTTGAATTCATTTATAAGGGCATAATGCATGATACTCAGCAACAAGATGCGAATGTGCTAGGCTTTGGTAAAGGGAAATGCAATGCTCTAGCATAAAATTAGTGTTTGTTTAAAGTCTCATGATTTAATTTATATACAACTTATTCCAAAACATAAAATAAATTCAATCAAGAGATAATCAATGCTAACATAGTATTCATTCATACACATTTAATATATTTTGTTGCAACCATAAACCAAATTAATGAAAATTCAATATAAGGATTAGAATCGAAAGGTCATCGAGGCTTCCAATCATTATCCCTTCGAAACATTAAATTAACATAATTTGGTTCTATTGCGCAAAATATTTAGTTCAATTATTATTTATTACCAAAATATTAATAATAATAAAGCTTCCACTAAGAATTTATAAATATAATGGGAATAAAGAAGTCTTCATGCATCTGATTATGTGAATAAGGTACTAGGAAATTAGTGGGATCTAAGAGTTCCACTTAAACACCAAATTTTATTAGAGACTTATCGTCCTTTTGGTAGAATTTTCCTAGACATGCATACATTCACATTTCAACGCCAGACTTTAATAATCCCAATTTATTATATATATCTTATTGTGTACTTATTACAATAATTGCATGTGACAAATGAATATAATTCATAAATCAATTCATCATGAGTATCACATGGATTAATAAGAACAATCATGCTTATTTTCAAACTAATAGCATACTAATATTATTAATAATTCATTAATATTCATTATTTGGAGAGTACATATAAGAACATGTCGAAACAACTCCTATTAAAGCACAATACTTTCAAGCTCATCTCAAATATTTAAAAAATATTTTCCTGAAATTTTATCCCTCATTGAAATTATTTATTTTATTTAAATGTATACAAAAGAACTTAATTCAAAATAAGTATTTATATAAATAAAAATATTTTTAAATCATAAAATAAAAGAGGATAAAATTACAAATCAGCTACCATAAATGGCGACTAAAAAGAAGGTCAGGAAGCCAATGTTGTGCAAATTTTTTTGAACTCGCAAGCACACGAATCTATTGAAGTATATATTAATAGTAATAATTGTTGATCCCACGAGGGGGTGAATTTTAATTGTGTATAGTTATTACTATTCTTTATTTGATGGGCTTTTAGTGAATTTTTTTATTTTATTCTAAGATTTGAATAAAAATAGCGGGAATAAATTAGAAATTAAACAATGCAATAAAGTGCTTGGGACTTAGGATTCATACTCAACATTTCACAATGACCTTAATATTCATTTTTTTTAGTTCCAATTAATTTATGAGGGGGTATTTCCACTCCTCATAAGCTTAAATCTAATAAATATAATATCAAGTGCTCATTATGCAAGAAAAAAATAATTTTATATAAAATGTGGTATCAAGAACACATTGTGCTAGGTAATAATAATATAATTGTCGATAAGGTGGTAAGACTATCCACTAATTAACCTAGATGAATTTTATGTGAACAATAAGTCAAGACCTACCACATAAATTAGAGGGATGATTTTTTCTAATAAATCTAATGTAAAGTGCTCACCGTATCAAATAGTAATAATATTGCACTAGAAAACTGGTATTTTAGTGCAATATTTAGACAAGATTATTACTATTTATCTGTAATAAGTCAAAAAAATTTAAATAAATTATAGAAAGTGAAAATAAGCTTACTAAATTAAGCTCATAGGTCATATTGAGGCTTCACATTTAATCCAAGCTTGAAAATAAATTAGCTACTCATATTATAAATAGAGATAAAATAGGAATTTTATTACGTAAAAATAATACAAGATAGAGAAGGAATCACAGAAAATGAAGCTAAAAAATGGATTCAGGGTGTTAAATTAAGGTAGGAAGCCTTCTATTTATAGATACAACTAATAAATCACAGTTAATGGATGATAACAATCTGGAATCCCAGGATTGCACCATGTGATATTCTCTGATTGGATGAAACACGTGACTAAGGCTATCATTCAACGTATATGCATGTGCGATATGCGCGTTTTTCAGTTCACTAATATGTTACCACGTCATCGGTCAACACAAAAGTCAATAAGTATGATTCAATACATTACATGTATTGTAAGCTCATTTTTTATTTCAATAGATTTCTGCCACATCATCGATCAATGACACGTCAACGGCCAGTACCACATCAGCAGTCAATGCCATGTCATCAAAGCCCGCCAAAATCTTAAAATTATAATTTTGTTTTTTATGTCCTTATTAAGGTTTTCAGCTGTTCTGAGTTAAAAAATGATGTCTGTTTTACTGTTCGACTTCTTGTTTATTATGAAATGACCAATATATTCCTAAAATACATAAAGTATTCAAAAATACACATAAGCATATACAATAAAAAATCAAAGAACTTAAAATATATAAAAGTTGAGATGTTAGTAAGACTTGGAGTGTAAAATGATAATTTTACCATTTATAAATATACACTCTTTAGGACTTAACAACCAGCACGTGCATATTACTCTCTGGAGACGAGAGTGGGTCAAACATAACCAAGCAATGGCGTATTAACCGAGCTAGTAAGCCGGCTCAAATGGCACATGCTAGCGTGTTAGCTCATGCATTTGAGTTGCCTGTGTTTGTTTTCAGTGTATCCCATGTTAAGAATTAGTGCATGTAATACACTCCCTTTCTTGTGGCCGTTTTTCAGTAATAATCCCACCAGTTTTCGACTCCAAATTGTGCACTAAGCTTCAATCTAAATTATTTTTCTGATACAGTGTAGAGATGAACCACAAGAGCCTATCCAAAGAGTGGAGTCATAATAGTTATACTGTTCACCATTTTATTTGTATTTTGAATTTTGAGATTTTGAACCAGAATTTAAATTGGCTCGTTCTCTCTCCATATAGCTTAGAATTATACTAATGATATATCATTGTAAAGCTTTTTGAATTATCTTTTTAATGATCAAATTTACAGAGAACGAATCATTGTATTAAAGGTTATGAGTAAATTAAACTTGCGGGTTCATGGATTAGGATTTTTGTTTCCTCATAACTTAGGCCATGTTAATTCACACAAATTTCCAGATTTTATTTACATATATTCATGTGATTTTAAGCCAAAAATCAGGGCTTAGTAATGAATGATTCATTATATACCATTAAAGTGTTTTCTAGATAGGAAAACATATATATCATTAAAGAACATGGCATGTCTTATGCAAAATTATTCGAAATAGAACATATACACAGGCTCTGATATCGATGTTGATTTTTCTATATATCTTAGCATACAATTAATAAGAGATCTAGAAATGTACATTTTGATCCTTGGATGTGAAAGCATATCATAATGAGGTTATGTCACTGTAGAGACAAAGGACAATTTCATAAAAAAATCCTCAAGCCATTGCATACTTATGGTCAAAGGATAATCATAATTAAAAAAGATACCCTCAAATCAAATTATAAGAGCCAACTGCCTTTTCTATCTTGCTTTTAAGTAAATATAGTCCTTAAATCACATGTATTATTATTCTATTATCTTCTAATATCTCATCATTAGAGAAAGTGCAAAGAAAACTTTAAATGATTCTCTGACAGTACGTGTTGATCTGTAAGGCTAACCACATGGATTTAGAGAGTAATTCAGTATTATGAATTTAGGTACGCTTCTGTATATTTTTTTATTAATTCTTAGTGATACAACATGAATGTTCCTAATTTATTTATGATTGTTTTCATCAAATGTTTATTATTACAATAAGTTGTATCAGAGTCTCTTCATATTGAATCATTGAAAGCAATTCAAGGTTTTTTTAGATTAAAATTATTAGAAAATTCAGAAAATCTCAATTTTTAAACAATTGGGAATTAAGGAAAATAAAGTTGGAAATTTGATATAAAAAAAATCATACAATCGGTTTTAGAGGTTTATGGCCATTGCTACCATCACCAGCGATAAGGCCATTGAGCCACGCTGGGAAAGAAGCTACGGCCACGAGGTCATGGTAGATCAAGTTAAATTAGCGGCCATGAGAACTTAAAAAAAAAAAAATAACATTTTCCAGCGGGGCAAGACACAACTAGTAGCTGCGCGTGGATGCGGTAAATTGGATTTATGCAAAGATAAGGCTAAAAAAAAGGGCCAATTAGCGTCAGAAAAGGTAAGGTTGGAACAGGATCTGGTTCTAGTCAACTCAAACCAGTCCAGCTCAAACTGATCAACGGTTAGCCGTTGATTGTTGACTTTTACCTTAATTTTATTTTTAATTTTTTGAAAGGTAATTTCAATACAATTTTAAATTTAAATATCGATATGTTAACATACATTGAGATTAATTAATTGAAGCAACATATCACTAAAGTGACATCTTTTGTGAAAATTAATTTATTTTAGAATATAAATGATTGTGTTTATGTGATTTCTGTGACTATTGATCAGCCCAAATGAAGGTCCATATTTAACAAAATTTCATATGCACTTATGGCAATAAATACGTGAGATTATTTCATTTTATATGTGAACAACAAATCGGCCCAAAGGAAGATTTATTATTTAAGATGTTCTTATTATCAATGTTTGATTACTATACCAAGATCTCACTTACAAGTTAATATTTTGTCCATATATAAAATATTAATGGAGTGTTCGGTACCTTGAGATGGGGTTTACCTTTATTTGAATTTATTTTTTGTTATGAGACTTATATGAGCTTGTTTTACTTGTCTGTCATTCTTTAATTCAGTTATGATTCCTAATAATATTATTGCCAATATTAATTCTATTCCTATGTTAAATTATTGTAACTTCACGTTATGGCAATATTACCTCTTAATAGTTCTTGTAGTCATGGATCTTAACCTTGCATTAATGATTGATTCTCCTCCACCTCTTACAGTTGAAGCTAACATAGTTTTCGACATCTTAGAACTCATACATACAAATATTTGTGTGCCATTCCCTGTGGTTGCTTGCAATGGTCAATAAAATTTTATGATGCTTATAGATGATTTTTCTAAATATGGCTATATATATCTCCTCTATGAAATGTCACATTCCTTGAACATGTTTAAAAATTTTAAGGCTGAAGTTGAGAATCAACCCAGTAAAAGAATCAAGAGCGTTAGATCTAACTGTGGTGGTGAGTATTATGGCAGATATGATGGGTCATGTGAACAAAGTTTAGGACTATTTGCTAAGTTCCTAGAAGAATGTAGTATCATCCTACAGTACATTATGTTAGAGCGACACCATGAATGGTGTTACTGAAAAATGAAATAAGACGCTTAAGGACATGATGGAGAGTATAATTTTTCATTCTACTTTATTAAAATCACTCTGGAGAAAAATGCTTAAAACTCTAGCATATATCATTAATAAGGATCTAACTAAAGTGACTATTAAAACCCGTTACAACCTTTGGACAAGCAAAATGTCTAGTCTAAAATATTTGCATGTTTAAGGATATTTTGCTGAGGCAAGGCCTTATTGGCCTAATAAGAAGTTAGACTCTAGGACGATGAGTTGTTATTATATTAGATATTCTAAAAGATCCAAAGGTACAAGTTTTTCAATCCCATGACTAAGTTAATTTTCAAGTTAGTAAATGTGCGGTTTTTTGATGATGTCTTGTTTAGGGGGGATATATAGTTAGGGACTTTGCCTTTAAAGAATAATATATTAATATTCCCACAGGTGTTATTGACATTGATCAGGATCTCATTCTTAACTTTATTCAAGATCCAGAAAATCAAGATAATGTTGGAGAACCTTCCATATAGGGAACGATTCCAGAAGAACAAACTCTACCATCTTAAGAATCTATGCCATTAAAGAGATCACAAAAAAAAAAAAAGTGTAGTGCCAGATGACTACATTGTATTTCTCTAAGAACATGAAGCAGACATTGGGTTGATTGAAGATGATTAAATTAATTTTCGTCAAGCCATAAAAATTTCTAACTCTTAGAGGGTCCTCTAAATGGGCAGCCCCACTTACCTTGTAATCTAACATCTATGTGAAATACTAACTAAGCATCCCAAGAGAGGGGTGGATTGACATTTTAAAAATTAGACAAATAAATTCACACAACAATGCCTTAATAAAATTAATAACAGTTACAATAAACAAAATTTAAAGAGATAAGGGGAAAAGAGCAAATATGCGATTATACCCAAGGCTTCAACAATGCTTACAATTAACTTCTAAGGTATTATTCAACCTTTACAACAAGAGATTATATTCAATCTTTTAAATCAAGTATTTTATAATACTTACAATTATTTAAATTTGATTTTACAATAACTGTTTGGGTAATATCGGGCAAGGGCTTCTCGAGGCCCCTCCAGCTCGAGTAAAACACCCCGAGGGCATCCAAGCTCGAGCAGAAGGCCCGACTACTTGCACAAAGACGACCTCACCAGAACGTCTCTCTTGGGTCAGGTCGAGGAATCCATAGCCACTCGAGCCCCGAGCACTCCTTTGCCTGCTCGAGGCTATCTGCCTTAGTCTGAGCTATCAAGGTCGAGGACCGAGCACTCCTTTCCTGCTCGCAGACGGTGAGCTCCCGAGCACAACTGGGTTGTCTGGTTACAAGACGAAGGATATGCCAGACCCGGTCCAGGGCAACCCAATCCGCTTTCTCAGAATCCTGGCACCCCTTTTAATGACTGACCAGGGTCCCACATGGAATGGTGGTGATACTGTTGCCGATGGCCGGCACATGCCCCCACGGTGTCATCATTCCTAGCGCACATGCCCGACATGGTGATCTGGCCACGTGAACCGGGTAAAAGAGACAGCCACGCATCCCCAGGGAATATTACGCCGATCCCGGCTGTCAGGGGGACCCAGATACCGCCAACGCGGGAGTGGACAATCTGGAAAAGGAAAGAGCGGGAAAAATGAAGTATAAAAGGAAACGACGGGGAACGTTACAGAGGTTGGCAACTTTGATCCACAAAAGAGGTTGGAAATTCTAATTCAGAAAGAATCCGTAAACTCATACAGGTTCTTCCTATTCTAATTCCACTTATCTGGATTCTTTGAAAACACAATATTCATTCAAAAAATGAAGGGCGAAAAATATCCCTTTTATCTTTCCGGTCTCCTTCATTTAAGGAGATACAAAAAAGAATAACCCGATTACTGACTTGAGCGTCGGACGGTTTTCGCCGGAACACGCCCGGCGACCCTTGACCCTGTTTTCTGTGAAGTACAGGTCTGGGAGATCATCGTTCTGAAGAAGACAGTAGAACAGGAAGAAGAAGGTGGACCTGCTCGAGCTCGAGCTAACCGCGAGCTGAGATTTCTAGATACTGTAGCTATCCGCGAGTAGAAAGCTCGAGACACTGTTTGAAGGCACTGTCCGAAGGTTCGAGGCACTATTGAAGACACGCGGGAAAAACTGCATCAACAATAACAATTACAAAAAGATTGCCCTCACACAATGTATTATTTAACAAATGAAAGTGCAAAGTGTGATTTAATAAAATAATAACAAGTTTAAAGCTCAAGAAAGATTGTATACTTAATAGCAAGCTCAATAATAATCGACAAATCTGTTGTTGTTTGAATGTGATTAAGCTTTTTTATAGTAGGAGCTGAAAACTAATTATTATTGACTATTTGTTTAAAGCTTATTACTGTTTGATTCCAGAGAGCTCACCTTGAGTAAGCAATTTGCTGGTTGTCTATAATTTGAAACCCGTTTGATTCCAAAGAGCTTAGTTCTTGTATTTGGTTATTCGTTTAGCATTATCCAGTTAGCCGTTTAGTTCCAATAACCATATTTCATGAATTCGGTTTGTTGGTTTTATTAACCAGGATATCGTTTATCAAAAATTTATCTCTTTATGAAAAACTTGCTTTTACAATGAATGTAAAATGGCATCCTTTATCAATTCATGGTTTGTTATTATCAAAATAAAAATACTATATAGCCATATAGGTTAACACCATGCTGCCTTCTTTTAACTCGTTGAGGTCTTTTGCTATTTGTTTCAACAATGGCTGGACTTGGAGGATCTACAGGAACTGTTGTTATTGGTTGTTGCTCAATCTCATCTTGCTGTTGCTCAATGACATCTTGTTGCTGCTTAGCTTCTTTTTCTACATCAAAATTAGTAGGAATTTGTTGCCCAATAATGTTATTGTTCGACGAAAAAAGCTTGTTCATCAAATATGATGTCACGACTGACAATAATCTTCTTGGTGATAGGATTGTATAATTTGAAGGCTTTTGATTGATCGCTAACACCTAGAAAAATGCATTTTTCTCCTTTGTCATCTAGCTTTCTCCTCCATTGATCCGGAACATGGGCGTAAGCATTACTTCCAAAATTATGAAATGATCAACTGCAGGTTTGTTTCCATTCCAAGCTTCTTCAGGGGTCATATTTTGAACTGCAAAAGTGAGGCTACTGTAAGTTGTCTTTTGATGCCATTTGACTCATAAAAAATTACAAATTCATGTGAGTTGTATTCTCCTCCACAATCAGTGCGAAGTACTTATATTTGGCTGCCAATTTCTTTCTCAACAAGAACTTTGTAATTCTTAAAAGCCATGAGAACTTCAGATTTTTCTTGTAGAAAATAGTTGTTTTACGACTACAATCATCAATGGAAGTAATGAAATAAAATTTACATCCATTAGATGATGGTTTAATTGGCCTGCAAATATCAGAATGAACTTAGCTCCAACAGCTTCTTTACTCTCCATGAATAAGGGATAGCGATGTTGTTTGCCAAAAATAAAATCTTTATAGGTATCTGAGGGACGATCAAACTGTCGAAGACCAGCTACCATGTTTTTTGTTGTCGAGTCTTCAATCCACCTAAGTTTAGATGTCCATAACGATAGTGCCGAAGCTAAGCTGCCTCATTCAATCTTACTGAGAATCATGAATTAGTGTTTTACAGATAAAGGGGAAACATCTGGTTTGCTGTCATGCTGACTTGAGCAATATAGCCCAATTTTTCATCTCGAATTCGACAGAAACCATCTTTGACGAAGAATTCGTACCCCTTATCGTACAGTTGACCCATACTGAGCAGATTAGTCTTTAATTATAGAACAAAAAGAACACTAGAGATTGTGTTGAGCTTCCCTAGTCTGGATAGAAACTCGTCCTTTGCCCATAACAGAAATTGTAGAATTGTCTCCAAACTTCACTGTATCATGATAAATTTCATCCAAAAAAGAGAACGCAGACTTTTCCCCACTCATGTGATTGCTGCAGTCGGTGTCTAAATAGCATAAGTTTTTATGGGTTTCCTCCTTTGAATTACACACCATCAAAAATGATACTTCTTCTTCTTCATTTTCTGCAAAATTAGATCTTTCCCCACGATATTTATTTAAATTTGCATGGCATTCTGAGCGATAATGACTGTATTTGTGACAATCATAACATTCAACATTACTTTTGTCTACTGACTTTGATTTTGGGTCTAGTAATGGTGTTGCTAATTAAATGAGCTAATTCGGAGATCATTTTAGAATATAAAATAGTGGCTACAATAATTAAATTTGTAATTAAACAAATATAATTATTTAATTCTAATTCTACTCCACTATAAGATTGGAACTAACCTCCATAATTGTATGCTCGAATAATAATTCGCCCAAGACACATTGATTTCTTTACTACACAATCTTTTGTACCACATCGTTAATTTAAATTGATATCTCAACTATCCAATCAATTTAATTACATCTTGTTCCTTGATACTTACTGGTTTTCTCTAATGATCATTTTTAATGTACTTATTTATGTTGACGCACTCTAGCTAAATAATTCTATGATCAAGTACTGAAAACCATCAAGAGATGTGTCGTACAAATTCTATATTGTTAATCTATAATTTCAATACTTGTAATTGCTCCCACCAAGATACCGGGTAATCTTGACTACATGTGTATGTTGCGCCCATTGGTAACTCAAATGAATAACAACTACAATCATGAAATTATAACTAACTCAAGATTAATATTACAGTAAATCAATGCCTATAAGATTTAATAAGTCTGACAGTTATTATTAGGTTAATTAAATCTCATATGGGATCTAGTTCAATGTAGTCATACTACATGAATAAATTCATACATGATTAAGATAAATCACTCAATGAATTTATTACAGTCTATACCTGATAAAGTACCCAATTTTATTTATCAACTGTGAACTTAATTTATTTAATCATAAAATAACTAGTATTTATATCTTCTGCAAATCCACATGGTGATTGCATAAGTACATATAATATGATTAAATGGACTTTACTCAAAATATTAATGCAATAAAGATACATGAATAAAATACGTCATTTATTTTATTAATCAGAAATATATTTATTACAATAAATATATAAATATGCTTTAAAGAGCATATTTTTCCAACAATCTTCCACTAGCTCTCAAAGCATATTTGGCATTAGGCCCATGCCCATGGACTCTAAGTGCAAGTCAAAAAGTTTCCCAAGGATGGCCTTAGTAAAAGGATTTGCCAAGTTTTGCTGTGACGCAATCTGAGTAACTTCTACATCACCTCTCTGCACTATGTCCCTTATGAGATGATACTTCCTTTCAATGTGTTTTTGTTTCTTGTGGTTCCTTGGTTCTTTTGATTAAGCCACTGCACCACTATTATTACAAAATAATTTAAGTGGTGCATTTGCAGTAGATACCATCTCAAGATCTTGAAGGAACGTGTGGAGACATACCGCTTCTTTTGCAGCCTCAAATGCAGCCATATATTCAGCTTCTGTTGAGGAGTCTGCGATACAAGATTGTTTCACACTCTTCCAACTAATAGCTCCACTTCCTAATGTAAACACATAGCCAGAAGTAGACTTTCTAGAATCCTTATCTAACATAAAGTCAGAATCAGTATAACCTACTGGAGTAAGTTCATCACCAGAATATACAAGCATATAATCCTTAGTTCTTTTTAGATACTTCATTATGTGCTTGAAAGCAGTCTAGTGTTTAGATCCAGGATTAGATTGATATCTGCTAATCATCCCAACCGTAAAACATATGCCTGTTCGGTGTAAAGCATGATATACATGAGACTTCCCACAGCTTCCACGTAGGGAACTCGTCTTATTTTCTCTATCTTCTCAGATGTTTGAGGTGATTGATCTTTAGAGAATAAAATTTCATGTCTGAATGGTAACAAACCAGTCTTGGAATTTACCATACTAAATCTAGCCAATATTTTATTGATATAGACCACTTGAGATAAAACTATTGTTTTATTCTTCCGGTCTCGTAGTAACTTGATACCAAGAATATAACTAGCTTCTCCAAGATCTTTCATATCAAATTGTTTCGCTAACCAACTCTTTATAGTAATCAATAATCCTACATCGTTTCTGATAAGGATAATATCATCTACATAAATAATTAGGAAGGCTACAGATTTTTTCTAAATTTTCTTGTACACATATGGTTCATCAATATTCTGAATGAATCCAAACGATTTTATCGCTTGATCAAATCTGATGTTCCATGACCGGGATGCTTGCTTCAATCCATGATGCATCTCTGCAACTTACATACCAAGTATTCTTGGCCTTTTTGTATGAATCCATCTGGTTGCTGCATAAAGATATCTTTTTCAAGATGCCCATTAAGAAAGGCAATCTTAACATCCATATGCCAAATTTGGTAATCTAGCACTGCAGCAGTAGAGAGCAGAATTTTGATGGATTACCATAACAATAGAAGATGTTTCCTCATAATCGATTCCCTCTTTTTGAGTGAACCCTTTGGCTACTAATTTTACTTTAAATATTTCTACCCTTCCATCTACTCCTCTTTTCCTATTGTAAATCCACTTGCATCCAATAGATTTTACCCCATTTGGTGCCTCTATAAGTTCCTAGATTTTATTAGAATATATAGATTCCATTTCTTGATTCATAGCTCTTTGATTATTCTCAGTATCCTATTTTGGTTTATATGACCTAAGCGTAAATGCTAGAGATAGCACTGGTTGGAAGAAAATTTTCTTTTTTTAGATAAATGTGTATGCTTATTATTATCAATTACTGTGTCATGCATAGAAAAGATCATAGGACTCAAATGATATAAATTATCTTCCCATGTACCAAAATAAATAAGTCTATTATTGTAAAAAAGAGAAACTGAGGATCCAAAATTTACAGTATACCCTTACTTTGACAAATAAGCTACTGAAATTAAATTCCTTCTAATGTCTAGAATATAAAGATAATTATTCAAAACTAAAGTCTCATTATTAAAAGATAATAAAACAGATCTAGTATTCTCTGCTGACACGAACTGTCTTGTCCCAAGCTGTAGCTTCGCGCTCTCTTTACTTAGTTTTCTTATTTCCTGAAACCAAAAAAGTGAATTACAAATATGATTAGTTACTCCTGAATCCAATACCAATGTGTCAACTGGATTCTGAACTAAACAAGCCTCAATAACAAAAAGATTTTCCATACCTGATTTCACAATCTTTTGGTAATCTTTTTTCCAGTGACTCCTTCTATCCACACTTAAAGCACTTGCCTTTAAGCTTACCATCTTGCTTTGTAGACAATCTCTTTTTCCTAGGTTTCTTCTTCTTACCTTTTCCTTTTGGCTTAGGACTAAATGAAGAATTATTTTCAGCAATATTTATGCTTCCTAGAGGTTTCTCAGCACGATAGATCTCTTCAGCAGAATGGAGTTCATTCATCAATTCTGTTAAGGTCATGTTTTTTTTGTTCATATTATAATTGACCTTAAACTCTTTGAATGTATTTGGCAGTGATTCTAGTACCATATCAATTTTTAAGTTATCATCGATTTGTGCGCCCTAAATCTCAGCCTCAATCAAATAATCCATCATTTTGAGGACATAATCATGAACTCTTGTGCCTTTCCCCATTTTGCTATTCATAACACCCTTCAATGCTGCTTGTTTCATAGAACGAGTATTCTGTCCAAACATCTCTTGAAGAATATCCATTATTTCAATAGCAGTTTCCAAATTCTAGTTTTTGGTCTCTAGAATATTAGAAATTGAAGCTAAAATGTAGCATTTAGCCATTTTATTGGCCTTTTGCCATTTCTCATAAAGCCTCTTCTCATTTCTACGAGCATTTTCTGGTGGTATTGGGAGGCATGTCTGGGTTATGACACATTTATAATTTTCAACAGTTAAGATAATATATAGATTTCTTTTCCAATCTATATAATTCTCGCTAGTGAGCTTGTTTTGATTCAGAATAATAGTAAGTGGGCTTAAAGAAGACATTTCTGGAAAAAATAAAACATCAATGTATTAATATTTTGAAATAACATTCACAATAAAAATTTAAAATGCACAAAATCATAAATGTATTTTATTTTATTGTAATGATAATCTAGTACCGCTTTAGCAAGCTATCCATTGGGGAAGTCATGCCGCCACTTACTAAACCCAATTAACCATTAGATTATTTACTTTCATGTCGTAACATATAAATAACTATCATTATCTTTTAAGGCCAAAAATTTGTTAACAGAGCCTCGTTGGAAAGGTTAATAATAAATTTTGTTGAGTATATAACCATTGTTTCGATCTACGTATTTCTCATATCATGCAGCCACCGTTAGGGTGATCAACAGATTGAAACATATTTCGAACTTATCTTTAAAGAAGTTCATCAAATAAAATGTCTAACATATATATACCCTCCGTAAGGAGCATCACCGTATCATGAAGTCGAGATATATATATAATTTTATTATTGAAATCATTGGAGCCCGTGGGAAAATTAACTTGAATCTTCCCTTTCTCACTCAATATTTTAAAGTTGGTTTCTCTTTTAAAAATATACATATATTATTAATTGCATGCTTCATATAATATTATCTAAGTGATATCTTATATTATCAAGCATTTGCACATTTTAAACAATATACATGAATTCATGTTATACGAATGGCATATATCATTATGCATAGAGTGGCACTACCTATTCTATATGACGTGTTATTATAGCATATTAACATCCAAAACACAACATATAGAAAATTAAATAATTTCAATTCATAGTTTTCCTAAAAAAAATATTAACCCTAAGCCTAATTTTCATTGGGCTTCTTGTCAATATCTTTTTCCATTAGATTATCTTTGTTGATAAACTTGGCTAATATAAGCTTTAAATTTATTATTGATCCAAATTTATAATTTTCAAAGATAATAAAATAAAATTTTAAGTAAAATTTTTGGACAAAAAAATAAAGTTAATTTGTTAAACTATATCCATGCATTTTAATCCATTAAGTCCAAATACTAATGGACTTAAAACTAGGATTTACCAAACCCAAAACCGTTTCTGGACTTAAATGCACAATAATATACCAATTTTGCTCAAACTGAAAATATTTAAAAAATTAGGAGCCTGAGTGATAATTACCACTCAAAAACCCTAATTTCACATTTTCTTCTCCAGCCGCCATCACCAAAATGCAGCAGCTGCCATTCGCCTTTTCTCTGGTGAGCACCCACTGCTGTCAAGCCGAAAGCACGCCACATCCTAGCGCTGGACATCAGCAGCCTACTGCTCCAGCCGCGCACAACGTGAGCTGACTCTTACGCGAGCTGCGTGCCCTACCTGCTGCACGTATTGCTACTGTTGTGCGAGCAACGCTCGCAACCTACTACATCGTGTATTGCTAGCTCCGTGCGCGCCGTACGTTCTTGCTCGAGATCTGTCCCTCTTCCTATAAATTTTTGTTACAAATTCCTAATGCCAATGATTTACAAAAATTCTAAAACAAAAAATTAAAACCAAAAAGGAAAAATGGTGATAATAAACCACCCCTTTTATTACAAATCCAAAACAAAAATACAGACAAATTTTTAACTATGAATTGAGACAATCCAAGCATGCTTTATTCATATATTAATAAATAATATATATCTAAATAAATTATGTCACTCTAATACATAATAAACAAAATAGATTTCTTACGAAATCCTTATATATTATTATGAGATGTCTCTGATACCAATTGAAGGGATAAAATCAGGTTTTTTCAATTTTTCAATTAAAAGTTTTTATGACCGATCTCATACAATATATAAGAATTAAGTAATCTACAAATTCATACCTTTGATGATCTGAGAAGACAAACAATTGAGAGTTGTAGATTCGTCTCCAAACGATCTTCCAGGCTATGACTCAATATCGATCAATACTGGATGTGTGGGCATTTATTTCACCACTCCCAATTGCAACTAGCGTCTCTTAGATGTCTTCTGTATTTTTCTCAAAAGCCTTGAAATTTTATTCTCTCTTGTTTTAAGAGAAAAATACCCATTTTATAATATCTTATGAAAATCCTACTATGTTAGGATTAAGATTCCTATTTAAAATAGGATTCCTCTTTTAATTTAAATATTTGAATTAAATAATATCTGTACACTTACGTAAAAGTGGAGAGAATATGTAACTAACTAAGGGACCACCTTGTAAAATATCACAAGCCCCCTTCTACATTTGAATATAACATACTAGGCCTTAACAAATATTATAATTATGATTTTCATCTAATACGCCAGTTTTCTTGCTTTTGGGTCCAGTGATGGTGTTTTCAATTAAATGAGCTAACCCGAGGATCATTTGGGAATATACAATAGTGGCTACAATAATTAAATTTGTTATTAAATAAATATAATTATTTAATTCTAATTCTACTCCACTATAAGATTGGAACTAACATCTATAATTGTATGCTCGAATAATAATTCGCCCAAACCACATTGATTTCTTTACTGCACAATCTTTTCTACCCCATCGTTAATTTAAATTGATATCTCAACTGTCCAATCTATTTAAGTACATCTTGTTCCTTGATACTTACTAGTTTTCTCTAATGATCATTTTCAACATACTTATTTATGTTGACGCATTCTAACCAGAGAATTTTATGATCAAATACTGAAAACCCATCAAGAGATGTATCGTACAAATTCTGTATTGTTAATCTATAATTTCAATACTTGTAATTGCTTCCACTAAGATACTGAGTAATCTTGACTACATGTGTATGTCGTGTCCATTGGTAACTCAAATGAAATAACAACTACAACCATGAAATTATAACTAACTCAAGATTAAGATTATAGTAAATCAATGCCTATGAGATTTAATAAGTCTGACAGATATTACTAGGTTAATTAAATCTCATATGTGATCCAGTTCAATGTAGTCATACTACATCAATAAATTTATACATGATTAAGACAAATCACTTAATGAATTTATTACAGTCTATACCTAAATAAAGTGCCCAACTTATGTCTTCTGCAAATCCACATAGTGATCACATAAATACATATAATATGATTAAATGGACTTTACTAAAAATATTAATGCAATAAAGATACATGATTAAAATACCTCATTTATTTTATTAATCAGAAATATATTTATTACAATAAATATATTAATATGCTTTAAAGAGCATATTTTTCCAACATACCCTTCCAGTTTCCTTGAGTCTCAGTACCTCCTCTGGTGTATACTCTTGTATTTCCATCCACCCTTTCTACACCCTTTTGAGTTGGTTGCTGCCTGCAATGCTTGTTCTTCACTTTCTTGCTGGGTTAGTTTTTGCTCACGAACCTATAAGGAATTTTGTAATTCATCAATTGAAATAGTATCAAGATCTTTAGATTCCTTGATGGAACAAATCACAAAATTAAACTTAGACGTCATTGAACGAAGAATATTTTCTACAATGGTGACACCTTGTAGATTCTCTCCTTGATTCTGCATCTTGTTCGCAATTCCCATTATCCTCGAAACATACTCTGAAACACACTCCCCTGACTTCATTTGAAGAGCCTCGAATTCTCGACTAAGAGCTTGAAGTTGCACACGCTTTGCCCTTGCATTCCCCTTGATACTTCTTCTTCATGGAGACCTAAATTTTCTTAGAAGTATCCTTGCAAAGAATTGTTTCCGTAATTAAACGATCAATAGCTTGAAAGAGACAATTCTTGACCTTAAAGTCTTTCAACTTTAGTGCCTTTTGTTATATCTTTTCTGCTTATGTTAAAGGAACCCTACTGCCACGGTCACGCCACATTCGATCACCTACGAATATTCTTTGAACCTCAAGAAATTCTCCATCAACATACTCCAATGATCATAATGACCATCTAAGTTTAACATTAAGTTCAGAAGCCATGTAGAAACTGTTACTGCAATGAGAGAAAAAATTGTTACTGCTGCACACTTGTTTTCTCAATTTTCCCTCTCGGTGGCTCTGATACCACGGAAAAGAAATTAAAAAGAGGCTAAACTTATGTTGAATGAAGACTTTTACTACTCACTCTACACTTTAAGCTTACAACTTATGCTCTTTATGTAGAGCACAATCAACTAATATTTGCCCCAAAATAGAACTCTGCACCACGACGCTAAATAGTAGGTAATCAAATCAGATTTAACAACCGACGCCTATGGACTTTGGCAATACAAGACTTACTCTTTGCAACTAAGATTAAATAAATAAATAAAATTCCCCAGAATGGCAATGGGAGTTGGATTTGGAACTATTAAATTTATTTTTTGTGCTTCTTGTTATTGGGTTATTGAATTCTACAAAACCATGTGATCAAACCTTTGTACATCGGTTGTGTGTACTAGTAGCCAATATTTGATTGATACGTATTAAAAAATATAAACATGTTACAATTTTATCTGTTGATTCTATGTACAGTGGAAGTACAAAAGGATTTATCAGTCATTTTAGCTCTGGCATTTCAAAAATATAAAATGCAGATTGCATCACTTTATTTTTTCTTAATGCCTGCATGCAAAAATAAATTGATACAAGTTGGATATTCCTTGTTTTCTTTCTCCAACATTCAAGTTTTATAGTGATTGACAATATTTCGTTTGGTTCTTGCTGAAACATATAATTAGCTTCATTTGCCCCAATGGAGAACTTCAAATTTTAGGGAAAAACACACTAATTAAGAACCCAAAATTGTTCAAGTGGTCACACTAAAATAAGCATACAATAAATAATATTGAATTAGCTCTCTCACTTCAACCGCAATACTTGTGATCTCAATTCAATCATATAAATCAACTTGAAACTCTAATATTAATGTTTAAGTCTCGTAAGTATTGATCGTTCTTATTGAATCAATTTGGAGAGTATTATCGAACTAATTGAACTTTTAGTTAAGTATTTTAAGAAGTAATGTCTTGTGATTGATCATTATTGTTGAATCAATTTGGAGACTTGTCCTTATCCCCAAAAAAAAAAGGAGATTTGTTAATTTATTATTTTTCAATTTCTAGTGGGATGTATGAAAAATGATAAAATTTATAATAATTAAAGATAAAATGAGAATTAAATGATGATTTTTTCCTTATAATGTAATTTATTGTTATGACGTAAAACACTTTTGGGCAAAGGCTAGATAAGATAAATGACATTGGATTTTACCATATATATATATGTATGTATGTATGTCCGTGTCGAAATTATCAAAATTATGTTTTGAAACCTTTAGACCTAGTTTAAGATCATTTGCACAAACCTGATTTTTCGTTGAACTATAAGAGATGGTTTTTCATCGAGAAACTAATGAATCTAATTTTGAATATGAATCTATTTAAAGTAATAGGTCAAATGAATTAAAGATGAAAATAGGTTTATCCGAGGATGCAAATATTGATAATATTGAAGAAAATGATGAGATGTATGATATTCTACATAATGTATATGCTCCATAAATACATGCTCAACAATCTAACCTAGGGAGTGACACATTTTCACCTAACATAGAATATGGGGAAATTGATAGGCTTGCTACTTTGTTAAGGGAAGCTAAGAAGATGTTATTTCCTAAAGCTAGATTATCTTTATTGAGCTTTATTATAAAGTAACTATATATAAAGGTTCTCAATAAATGGAATAACAAGTCACTAGATATGATTCTCAACTTATTGAAAGAAAATCTACCTGAAGGGGCATATTTACCAAGGTTAGCTCATGAGTCAAAAAATATGTTGAAGGATTTTAGTTTGGGGTATGAAGTCATCCATGCTTGTAAGTATGATTGTGCCTTGTTTTAGAAAGATAACGAGGCATATGATATGTGCTCTATATGTGTTGAATCTCGATACAAATCTATTGTTGGTAAAGGAAAAAAAAATACCTAAAAAAGTATTATGATATTTTCCTTTGAACCCCCAACTACAATGGCTATTTGTATCGCAATACATGGCAAAAGATATGAAATGGCACCAAGGAAAACATGTTGCTGAGAAAGGTGTTTTAAAACATCTCGCTGATGGTGAAGCATGGAAGATTTTGATAAATCTTTTCCTTGATTTGCCTAAAATCCTCGTAATGTGAGACTGGGTCTTGCAAGTGATGGATTTAATCATTTTGCAAACATGTACAATTCTTATAGTATGTTACCTGTGATGCTGTTTGCCATCATGGAAGTGTATGAAAAAGCCTTTTTTTTTCATGTCATTGCTTATTCCTAGACCAAATGCACCAGGAAAAGACATTGGTGTGTACCTAGGACCTTTAATTGATGAATTAAAGAAATTGTGGAATGTTGGAGTGGAGACTTATGATGAATCAATTCAATGTAGTTTTTTATTACATGCAGTAGTATTGTGGACAATTAATGATTTTCCTACTTATGGTAATTTATCTAGGAGGAGCACGAAAGGTTATAAAGCTTATCCTGTGTGTAATGAACAAACATCTTCAGAGTCATTGTGTAGTAAAATATGTTACATAGGACATCGCCTATTTTTACCAAGTAGCCATTTATAGTGAAAGAGTATATTACATAATGGTAAATTAAAAAATGATCCTACTCTAAAGAAGTACTCAAGTCATGACATTTTAAAATAGCTCAAAATGCTTGGCATATATTAACTAGGGAAGCATCCTAACAATAAGGATATAAATAGAAAACAAAAACCAGAAGAGTTAAATTGGACCAAAAAAAGCATATTCTTTGATTTAGAGTATTGGCCAACTTTGAAAATTCGTTATAATCTTGATGTGATGCTTATTGAGGAAAATATATGTGAAAGCCTTGTTAGGACATTGCTGAATATTAATGGCAAAACAAAAGACAATATTAAAGCAAGATTAGATTTGTAGGATATGAACATAAGAAAAGAGTTGCATCTTGCAAATCAAGGCAACAAACTAGTGAATCCTCATGCTTGTTACACTTTAACTTTAGGTGAAAGGCTTAAATTTTGTCAATTCTTAAAGTCAACGAAATTTCCAGATAGATATACATCTAATATAGTCAAGTGTGTGAAAGTGAATGAGGGTAACTTATTAGGCTTGAAAAGTCATAATTGCCATGTCCTATTGGAACACTTACTTCCAATAAGAATACCACATTATCTACCAAAAGATGTTAGCACAACAATTATAGAATTGTCCAATTTCTTTAGACAATTGTGCACAAAGACAATTATCGTAGATGTCCTTGAAAAAGGAATTAGCATGATTCATTGTAAGCTTGAACGTATATTTCTTGCTGCATTTTTTTCATATAATGGTGCATTTGGCCGTGCATTTACCTCGGAAGGCAAAATATAGTGGCCCTATCTCATTTAGATGGGTGTATTCACTTGAAAGGTAATTATATTTTACACTCAATGTTATTAATTATTTAATTAGTTTCTCTTTAGAATATGTATGACATTCAACTACAATAATTTGTATCTTAATAGGAACTTAGGAGAATATAAATATATTATAAGCAACAAAGCTCATCCTGAAGGTCCAATTTTAGAAGCATATATTATCAATGAGTGATTGACCTTTTTTCAATATATCTTCAGCAAACTGAAACAAAATTCAATCGGACTGAGCGTAATGATGATGATGGAGAAAAAGTAGATGACATATCAATTTTCTCTCAAAATGCTCAATCTTTTGGCAAAGTTGCGTCAAAAGAATTATCACGACAAGAGATTGATAAAGCTCATTGGTATATCTTAAATAATTGTGAGGAAGTGCAACCATATTTAGACTAAGTGCATTTAAAACTTGGTTTCATTTATATTATTATAGTAAAAAGTTTTCTTTAATAACAATTATTCTTTGTAGTGAACAAGTGAATTTATTACAAGTGGAAGGAGTTACAAATTTAATGAAATATAATAACGTTTTCTAAAATGATTTTCTTCACATGTAAATGGTTTATTTATATGTAAAAAATTTAAAAAGTTTAAATAGAATACATTAACTATTTTTGTAAAAATTTAATCATGCATAGTCAAGCATCCGTTAAAGTAAATGACCAACTATATTCATTAGCTTATGGGTCTGACCTTAGGGTATTTTGCTACTCAGGATATAATGTTAATGGAGTTCGATATCGTGTGGAAGAGCAAGATAGTGGACTTTCAACTTAAAAAAGTAGAATAGTTATACCTAGTGAACTTGACAATGACGAAATTGACTTTTGTGGAGTGTTGACGGATGCCATTGAATTACAATATATTTTTAATTTTCGTTTTGGTTTTATTTGGATCTAAATGGTTTGATATTGACCTTAAAAGGAAAAGAGTAATACAAGATTACTATCTTACCTCCACTAATGTGACTCGAACATGTTACAATAAAGATCTTTTTGTGCTTGCAACCCAAGCATGATAAGCAATGCATATTATTGATCCTAAACGTAGTGAAGGGTAGAAGGTAATGGAGAAAGTACAACTTAGAGGTGTGTGGCATGTTGAAGAAAAAGATAAATATGATGAAGATATGTAAGAACAAGAAGAGTATCACCAAAGTGACTCAAATTGATCATGAGGTTTTTACAGTTGAACAAGCTAATTTGGATCGAAATTTCAGTACATAAGATGTTATTCCAGTCGAGGTTAATGTAGAAGCACTACAAATGCAAAACGATGATTTTATTTGTGACACTATAGATGAGGATGATTCAAGTAGTATGGATAATATTGAAAACTTAATTGAATTTGAAGATGATACATATGTTGAATAAGAAATATAATAGTTTATGGTACATATTCATTTTTATGCTTAATTGTAAATTTACATATACTTATCATCCATTTTTTCATTTTTAAATGTGAAATAAGTGTAATATGGACTAACTATAATATTGTATATTTTGGATGGTTCCAAGGGGACAAAACTGATCACGATCATGACCACAACCACAACCATTGCTGTCATTGTCAAATGAAAGCCTTAGTGTTGATTTGAATGCGACCGACCTATCTGACCATCGCAGTAGTACCGGCACATAATTAATCATACTTTTTAAGTTCTTATTTTTGTTTATAGTTCTAACCTTTTATATTTCAGCTGTATATATATATATATATTGGAGACTCTCTTCCACTACTTGATACTTATGGTCAAGATTCTTGAACTTTAAATACCCCTAATTTACTTTATGCCTTGAGATGTGATTTATGGTTTTGGCTTAGGATTTAAGAAACTTCTAAGCTTGCTTAAATAGTAATTTGTCGAATCTTTTATTTACCATTTAAAAATTGCAAGAATAATAATGTAAAAATATCAATTTTCAAATGAAATGTTTTGCAAAGTTAGAGCAATAAAATGATGGGCACAATATTTCTTGTAGTCATTTGATATTAATATTTCTACCTATCCTAAACTACCTGCATTAATTTGTATTATTTTCAAATAATTGTCTACAGGTAATGCTAATGGTTTAAGATTTCTAATTATTGCTTTATGTTTTCGTATCAATTTTATTTCTTGTAGTCATTTGATATTAATATTTCTACCCATCCTTAACTACTTCCATCAATTTGTATTATTTTCTAATAACTGTCTACAGGTAATGCTAATGGTTTAAGATTTCTAATTATTTCTTTTTGTTTTTGTATTAATTTTATATCTTCACTATTAAAATATTTCTATTCATTTTTATTTAATTTATTATACAAGGGTCTTATTAATGTGCTTACATTTGGTACAAATTTTCTACTATAATTTATTATACCTAAAAAATGTTAAATTTTTTTGTATCTTTTATTTTATTTGGGAAATCTAATATTTTATTGACTATGTCAGGTTGTAATTCTATTGTTCCTCTGTTTATTGTTAGTCCTAAAAATTTGATTTTTTTTATTAATCCTATTTTCTTCTTAGATATTACTATATTATTATTTTTAAAATAATCTAAAATTTTATGTTAGTGTATTATGTGCATAAATTTATTTTGGCTAAAAACAAGAATATCGTCTATATAAACTATACAAAATTTTGAAAATTGTTTTAATATTTTGTTCATTCTAGTTTGAAAAACTTGAGGTGTATTTTTTAATTCAAATGACATTACTGATCATTCAAAATGTTATTTTGAACAACTAAAAGCTATTCATTGAACAGATTTTTCATGGAATCGTATTTGCTAAAATCCACTTTTACAATTAAATTTAAAAAAATATCTAGCATTTTGTATACAATTTACTAACTCATCTTTATTAGATATTTTATAACTATTATATAAAATATTATCATTTAATCTTTTATAATTGATTATCATTATATTTTTTCCTCTTTTTGTTCACTATGACTATTTATCATAAATGATAGACTTCTATGTCTACTAGTACTACTTCTTGTTATTACTTTTAATTCTAATGATTCACTTATATGCATTGTAAATTATTTTCTATCTTCCAAACTATATGCTAAATCTTGTGTTTTTATTATTATATCTGGATTAATTGTTTTTAATTTATATTTTTTATTATCTTTTCTAATTGTATTATTACCTACTATTTCTAATTTTGCTAACTCTTCTATTTTTTTTTTCTTAATATCCTCAAGCCATTTTTCACATTCTTGACATTATACTTCCTTTTCTACATTTATAACATCTTGTAAATACTCATTTATTTCTTCGTCACTAAAAATTTCTTCATCATTAAATGCTAAATTTATTGTTCACATGAATTTCACTTACTAAATCTAACTTACTAAAGTCTTCTAGTCCTTTATTGCTACTATCTAGCTTACTATCTTTATCTTCTTTAAGTAATGAGTCAAAAAATTTTGTATCTGCTGCTTCGTCTAACATTAATGCTTTCTTATCATATTACAAAACGTGTGTTTTATATTTTGGTTGAATGAATTTTTATTTTTTAAAGAAATTAACTTCAGTTGGAGTTATTAGTATATTACCATTATTTTTTAATATAAAATTTAAATCTAAAATAAATTTGTATCATACTTTTTGACTAGAAATGAGTGTTTGTGGTAATATATGTGTTTCTCTCTTTATTCTAATAGTTATATTATTTAAACATTCTGTAATTTGCATTAATTCACCATTAAATTGTCTAATATTTATTGAACTTCTTAGTTTATTCTTATTTTCTTTAGGGACTAAAGTATCATGTTAATATATTTATTTGCTCTTATATCTATTATTGCTTTAGTGTAAACTATTTCTTTTTTAAATAATAGTTCTACATCTGTATTATCAATTCACTTCCAACTCTATTTAATTCTACTATTTTCCCATCATGTTGTTCATGTTTATAGCTATTACAAAATAATTTATCTGTATCTGTATCTCTATATTATAATTTGTTTGGGTAATATCGAGCAGGTCTCCTCGAGGCCCTTTTAGCTCGAATAAAAATACCCCGAGGACAGTCTAGCTCGAGCAGAAGTCCCGACCACTGGCACGATAACAACCTCACTAGACGTCAAAGCTGGTCAAGGTCGATGAATTCAGAGCCGACCGAGCTCCAAGCTCTTTTGCCTGCTCGAGGTCGTCCGTCCCAGTCAAAGCTGGTCAAGTTCGAGAACTGAGCACTCCTTTCCTGCTCGCAAAGGTTAAGTCCACGAGCACAACTGGGCAAGACCCGGCCCAAGGCAGCCCGACCCGTTTTCTCAGAGTCCTAGCACGCCTTTAGATGTCTGATCAGGGCTCCACATGGTATGGTGGTGGTACTATTGCCGATGGCCAACACATGCCCCCACGGTGTCATCATTCCTAGCGCACATGTCCGACATGGTGATCTGGCCACGTGAACCGAGTTAAGGAGACAGCCGCGCATCCCCAGGGAATATTACGCCAATCCCAGCTGTCAGAGGGACCCAGACGCCACTGATGCGGGAATGGATGCTCTTGGAGAGAAAGAGCGGGAAAAATGGAGTATAAAAGGAAATAAACGGGTATGTTACGGGGGTTGGAAAAATTCATCCACGGGGATTCCAAAAATTGACACAGGTTCTTCCTATCCCTACTTCCCTTACCTTGATTCTTTGAAAAAACCATATTTATTCAAAAGGTAGGGCGAAAAATATCCCTTTCATCTTTCCAGTGTCTCTGACTAAGGGAGATACCAAAAAGAATAACCCGATTACTGACTTGAGCGTCGGAGGGTTTTCGCTGGAACACGCCCGGCTACCCCTGACCCTATTTTCTGTGAGTACAGGTTCGGGAGATCTCCGTTCTGGAAAAGATAGTGGAATAGGACGAAGGAGACAGTCCTGCTCGAGCTCGAGCTAGTTGCGAGCAGAAGGTTCGAGGCACTGTTTGAAGGCACACGGGAAAAACTGCATCAGCATAATTCAAATTTTTTTATTATAAGTTGTGCAATTTTTACCAAAAAATGTAGTAGTAGAAGTTTCTAAGACATTAATTTAAAATTTTAATTTTATGTCTGAACCTAATTCTAAATCTGAATTAGTATTAGTTTTTGATTCACTATTGTAATGACTTTGTTGACTAAGAATACATATACTCTCACTATTTGATAATTCATTTATGTTAAATGCTTCTTCTATGTCTAAAGCTTGTTTTTCTATATTATAATTATCTATTTCTAATTGGTTGACTTTGTTGGGCGGTGTGATTTAATGTGTCCTTCTATTCCACATAAAAAGTATTTACAAGCTTTTCCTTTATTATGTTTATAGATTATTTTATCTTTTTAAATGCTTTTTTGACATTTTGCTTATTATCTTTGTACTTGAGGATTATTTTCGTATAAAATTTTCTACTACTATATTTATAAAGTTGCTTATGTTGACTATAACTTTCGTATGTTTTTTATAATTTTTATGGCTAACATAACTAGGGCAATTATATCGTAACGTAGTTACTTCATGCATGTCTACACATATTTTTCTAAGTTGTAATTTCAATTGATGTCTTCGCAATATTCTCTAATTCTTCATGTTTAATTATTGGTAGAAATGCCCCCAAGGCCGTGGTCGGGTTGGTCGCAATGCTCGGTTCTAGAGCCGTGGCGGCCCGAGTTCGAGTCCTTGGAGGTGGGGAGGGGGTTCAAACTTGTCTTTGGGCTTGCCCACCCCTCCCCTTTTAAAATAATAAAAAAAATTATCGGTAGAAATGTTACATAGTAATTAATTCCTTTAGTTTTCTTAGCTCTAAACCAATTAATTAAATTAGTTTATAATATTTTCCCTATTTCTCCTAGTAATTTATTGACAAAATTTTAATAATAATCTTCATCGAATGGTCCTCCAATATGACTTCAATATTTATAAAAATAATTTGCATATTCATCAAAGTATCTTAAATAAAAAATTTTTAATTGTTCTAAATTTCTAATTGCTTCAATTTATTTAATTACATCATCTTTTTCATCTCCTCCTAATATTAATTTACTCATTAATATTCATATCGAAATTATCTATTTCGTCTTTTTTATTTTTCATCACCCATTCTCTCCATCCTAAATATATTTGTTTTTCTTTAGTTCATAATGTATTTTCTAAATATATTTATTCATAGTTTCGGTCTACTACCGCTACTAATGCCTCCATTAAGTGTCTAAGTAAATTATTTTCCCATTGATTAAATATTTGTCGCCATTCTCCTAGTTGGCCTATGTTCTTTTAATTCTAGTACTAATACGTTTCTAGCTTATGGTTTTGTTTTCCAAGTTTCTAATTTTGTTTTAGCTTTAAATAATTTTTCTACTTCTGTGTATTTTTCATTAGTTTATGGAATTTCTCATATATTTAAATAACTTTCTATATTAGATGGTTCAACTGCTGGTTCTAATATTTGTCTATTACTACTTTCACCTATTTGTGGTTTTTAATCTTTTTTTTTTTATGTAGGGTGTTGTATGCAAGCAGAGTACATTCTGTAAGGCATAACTTTATTTATAAGTGTCCGTTTTCGACGTATAATATATTGTTTCAAAGCTTATGAGGAGACGAACAAAATCTAGAACAGTCAAAACCTTGCTCGGCCTGAAAATTTCTTTTCTTTCTTAGTCATTTTTAGATTTTAAGATTTTTTCTTATTTTTCGTGATTTTTCTAGGATTTTTATCTACTTTCTTACAACTTGGATTTGGTTTCTGTTTTCTTTGTCTTTCTTCTTTCGGATAGAAGAATTTTATTATAGAATTATATTTCGGATTTGCCTATCTTGGTAAATTCGCAATATTTAGATTTGTTATAAAATATGCTCAAAACCCTAGTTTTATTCATTCAGTTTTCTTTCAATAAAATTAGTATTATTCATAAACTTTTGTTTCCGTCTTAAAAAACTGTAAGCTTCTGTTTCATCACTTCTCCTATTAATATTTCATTTGCTTGTTCTAAATAATAAATTTCATCAATTTCTAAAATTCTAAAGTCTAAATTTTTAATAAGTTCATTGTCAACATCTTCATATGCTAATTTATCGTTATTACATAATTCTTCACCTAAATATTTTTTAGGATCATTAAATATTAAATCTATAATTTTGTCTCATTATTAAGTAAAGTTTTATCTGTATCAATATTTAAATTTTCTATTAATGCCATATGCATTTCTATGTAATTTTTTTTTTAAGATAATCTCTATCTGCTAGACTAATTAGTGTTAATTTTTCTTCTTCTCTTTACTACTAATTTAGTTTCATTTGTGCAAATATACAAACTATTATTCATTTAATCTTTTTTTTCAGTTTGTTCAATGCCTCTTTCGGACTATTTATTTGGGTCTTGTACATCTATTATTTCTTCAATTCTTTCTATAATTTCTTTACCTTTACTAGAAAATTACAGTGATCTTCTAATTCTTTCTGCCATAGTAACATTTATTTTATTGTTTCTTATTAGATCCATTATTTTAGGGCCCAAAATTATCTTTTATGTCTACTTTCCTAAGTACTAATGTTGGTCCACTTAAATTTAATTTTTCTACTCTATTAGTCAATATATCTAGTTCTTTGTCTAAATTCGTCTCAAATAGTGGTTTTCTAAATATGACTTCTTTGTCGAGCATATAAAAAGAGCCCATAAGCTCATTCCAGATCTCCTCACCAGACCATCTTTAACAAAAATCTCTTCTATCTCTATTATTACAATAATATATATGATGGCCTTTCTCCTTCATTCAGCAACTACCAAGAAAGCATTTCTTCTTAGCCTCAGTTTCCATTCTCCTTACCAAATTCGAGATTTTGTAAAAAGGTTCCTGTTTCAGTTCTTCATGCATATTTGTCATCTTCAATAGCCTAAATCATCCAGCCTCCATCCATATCACCTTTTTTCTCACAGGTTTTTCTCTAAGTCCCTCTAGAGATCTCATTGACAATGAGTTATGGGACATATGGTGCCTCACGGTATTATATGCTACAAAAATTATTATTCCTATTTACTTTACTTTACAGTGTCTCCTCAATCTGCCCTCTTCCTCCTGTCTTATATAGACTCTCCTCGAATGGTTCTTCCTACTTCTATAGTAGAGAAAACAGTTACAATAAACCCTAGATAACCTTCCTTATAACTATCTCTCTGTTCTAGATCTTATTGATGTCATCTATGTCTATATCATCCATAGACCATACTTTTAGCATCTTATCACAAAGATGTTCTGCACTCAAAACTAAGCTTATCTATGGTGAATATTTCCTTACCATTTTCCTCTCCAACATGACTCTACTGTTATAACAACCATTAAAGACTTTCTGTTAGAATAAAATCGTGTCATTCATATTCCTCATGATATCCAACATACTTTCTTAGGACCACATAAAAAACTTATACCGTTTCAGTCCTCAGCTAGTCCTACCACTAAAAGCCTCATTCTTAAAGAAGACTGACCTGATTACACTAGGATTTTATTATAGGATTCTCAAGATCTTGAAGAAGAATTCACTTCCTTTGAAGACATCCAACCATAAATCTTCATTAACACCACCAGTGTCTAGTCCTGCCATCCTCTAACAGTAACTGGTTCATACTGTTATACAGTTGAGCTTCCTCCAGAACTATCTGCTAGCATCTACTAGTCTTCTCTAGAGACATACCCCACACTTAATCATCTTCCACTATCTCCAAGTAAAAGTCACTATATCATGGATAAAGTTGATAATGAATAGACAAGATGTTCCCATTCACAGCTTTTAAAGCATCTTTATAACTTAGTAGGCGTGCTCTATCCATGTGCTCCTGCTTTTCCTTTCATTATGTCTTTATATGCTTTTTCTTTCATTATGTCTTTATATGCTTTTGCCTTGTGCTTTTACTTTATAAAAGATTGACGAAGGTCCTGTCTTGTCTCTCGTTAATAATGGTTTACTATATCTTTTAATTTTTTAAAAGTTATTGACAGGGGTCATATCCTGTCTTTATCTTTAATCATGTCATGCTTTAAGAAAGTGTATTTTTACTTTTCAAAAAGTTGATAGGGGTCCTATCGTGTTTCTTGTCCTGTTTCCCTCTCAAGCCTATAAATTGAGATATTTTCTCATTTTTAGGGAAATACAATCTTTAAGAAATAATAACAACTTTTCTTATCCTTCATGGCTTACCTCTTTCTTCTCTTCTCTAGAACGATATAAGTTTAAAGGTTATCATACTATCTGATCATCCTCAACCAAGTATGCTCTGCACTTGCCTTGAATAAGGATCCTATGCACCAGAATGATTACCCTCATACACCATAAAAGCTTACCTTAAGATCACTGTTCATCATATTTATCAGCTTAAAGGGCTATTCCTTATATGGTATGTGACTAGTGGTTTGTATAAGGTGTTTGAGTATATCGACTAGAAATCAGGGGATGCGGGCTACTGGCCCAAAAGACGCTTAAGTTTGTCATTTCCTTGGTGTAACAATGCCACATACCTTTCGTACTAATGTGGTATAAGAAAGGTGTGAAAGGTATGTGGCGTTGTTACACTAAAGAAATGATGAACTTAATCGTCCTTTAAGCCAGTAGCCTGTATCCCCTGGTTTTCAACCGATATACCCAGACACCTTATACAAACCACTCGACATATACCACCCAAGGAATAGCCCTCTATGCTGACAAAGAGAATGAACAATGATCATAAGGTAAACTTCTATGGTGTATGAGGGTAATCTTTAATAAATAATAACAACTTGTCTTATCTTTCATAGCTTAACTCTTTCTTCTCTTCCTTAGAACGATCTAAGTTTAAAAGTTTTCATATTATCTGTTCATTCTCAATCAAATATGCTCTAGACTTGCCTTGAAAAAGGATCTTGTGCACCATAACGCAATTTTTTTGTATCATTGGCTACTCTTGTGAAACAAATCATGAAGATTCTTCTGGGTTCATGCCAGTCAGAGAGTGGTCATGATGGCTGTGAGGCAACAAAAGTATAGTTGTCGGTTGCTGGCAATTTCTCCATTGCTGTGTTGCAGTGCTTTTGTTTCACTTGTTTAATTTGGTGTTAGGGATATGACTGTTCATCCCACCAAACACAAGCATAACCCACAACAATCGGAATGCCTACCAATACTATAACACCAAAATACCATAACAACACAATACAAACAAAATCAAGATGCTTAATATGACATTTCATCAAACAAAAAAATGCTCTTGTACAACAAATATTCACTAAATTGTTAAATTCTTAGAAACTTGTGACTAACACTAGAAAGTGTAAATTTAATAAAAAATAAAATTATCATTTTATCACTTGTAGCATTGATTAATATTTTCATAACTCATATTTTATCTTAATATTTTCTTAATTTAATTGTATGTAAATTATATTTTATTATGTTAATTTTTATTTTAATTATTATATTTTATTATTATAGGCATATTTTCATAGTAAAGAGAAAACCGAAGCTGAAAACAAGAGACAAAGAAAATGTGGCTAATTTATAATAATAAATAAATAAATAATAAAAAAGAAAAAAAAAGAGTCAATAAAGGTGGCTGGTGCCCACCTTTATTGATTTTAAAAAGAAAGAAAAATATAATAATAATAATAATAATAATAATAACAATAATAATAATAATAATAATAAGGAAGATGCGATGATTGCTGATTCTCTAATGAAATACTAGCTATGCAATTCAAGAGGGGAGTGAATTGAATTTTTAAAAATTGTATAGTGTTTGAATACAAATTAATGCAAATATAAAGTGGATTCAAAACGATAACTAACAAATAAAGCCATTTTAAATATAAAGAGTGAAAGGAGAGAAGAATCAAACACATGAGTTTTTTACGTAGTTCAGCTATTGTGCATATATTCCCCCTTCTAACTCACCGAACTTAAGGATTCCATTAAGCAAACCTCCAAGGATTCAAATATGCTTATAATTGACTTTCAATATGTCAATCAACCTTTACAATAAGTGATTATCCTAAGTCTCTTAATCCAATTGTTTCCCACACTTATAATCACTCAACTTTGATTTTAAATAGATTTTACAAGAATTTTCCCTCACATAATGTATAAGTTTACAAATAAAAGCCCAAAGTATGATTTAATGAAACAAAATTTAATTAAACAAGATTTAATTAAACAATAAAAAGTTTAAAGCTTAATAGAGATTGAATACACAATAGCAAGCTCAATGATGACTGCAGAATATGTTTTTGTTTGAATATAATTGAGCTTTTTTATAGTTGGAGCTGAAAACTAGCAATTATTAACTTTTTACTCATAACCGGCTTGTCGTTTATCACAACCGGTTTCCCAGTTAAGGTTACCGTTGTAGTTGTCAATCGAATATTTGAATAACTAGGATAACTAGTATGTCGTTTGACTCCAGAGAGCTCACTCTAAGTAACCGGTCACCGTTTAGAATTATTTGGTTTGCTGATTGATTTCAAAGAGCTCATTTCATGTAACTAGTTTGTCATGTGTTTAAGCAGGATGCCGGTTAGCTCTAGTATGCATATTTTCTAAATCCGGTTTGTTGATTGTCTTTAAGCAAGAAGCCATTTATCAAAAAGTTTAACTTCTTACCAAAAACTCACTTCTGCTGAGAATATGAAATCGTATCATTTCTGATAAAGAAAATATTTTAAGAGCTTTGAGAAATCATCATTCATTTCTTTACTATAAATACACTATTAATATTATTAATCTATGGTTTGCTATCATCAAAATAAAAAATGCTACATAGCCATATATGCAACAATCTCGCCATTTTTTATTATGACAAATCACGTGATATATTTATTTTGAAATTTATGGTGAAAAACTCCCCTTTCTAATGTATGCATATGATAAACATAATTTTCAAGGGAATTTGTAGGTGTTCTTTGCAAAATTGTATATGTGCTCTAAATTGTTTTAAACAAATTTTAAAAATGATCCCCCAACACATATGCATTTTCTCCATAACAATGTGTCAACACTTCAAACTATCAACCAAAATCAATGCCAATACTTCAAAATACATTCACACATATATATCTCTCCCTTCATTGTCAAAAAGATCAATCTCAACACAAGCAATTAAGTACAACAAAATATAAAGTCAAGAACATTCAAACTAGACCAAATCATAACACAACCAAAAATGTCATCCATAGCATTCAAACAATATAAAGTCAATAACTAAAAATAAAATGACATGAAAAAGAAATATTGGTGTGTCTAATACAAGCAAAACATAAAAACACTACTGAGGTGGTGGTGTTGGAGGTGGTAACAGACAAGGAACACCGAAGTGCTCGAAAATTTTTTCACACTAATTTATTTTTTTATTTAAAATTTTTCAATAAACCATTACATGCATGAAACATAAATGCACATATCAACATAGAAAGATAAAAAATAACCAAATCAATCACACATTCGTATACTTAGATAATATAATAGATAGTTTAATAACCTCAATATCATACAAAGTTATGTTAACGTGAAAAATTCATCATCCCAAGTTCGTGTTGGATTTTGACAAATTGATTTTCACTAGGAGGTTTTGTAAAGATGTTTACAAGTTGTTTTTCTATAGACACAAACTTTAATGTGATATCTTTTTTTTTTTAATATGATTCCGCAAGAAATAATGTCTTATTTCTATGTGTTTAGGAGTGTTGAATAGGTTTTTTAACAGATTTATGGCACTTGTATTGTCACATATGATAGGTGATCAAGGTTAATACTATAGTCTCTAAGGGTTTGTTTCATCCAAAGGGCTTGAGCACAACAACTAAAGCCAGCAATATATTCAGCCTAGGCGGTTGATAGTGCAACTAAATGTTGTTTCTTACTAAACCAAGAAACAAGTGAATGACCTAGAAAGTTACAAGTTCCACTAGTGTTTTTCCTATCAACTTTATACCTAGTAAAATCAACACCTAAATAATAAGTTAAATCTATATGAGTTTCTCTAGGATACTAAAGATCTAAATCAACCATTCCAGTAAAAAACGAAAAATTCTTTTAAGAACAAACAAATGTGACTCTTTAGGACATGATTGAAATTTTTCACATAAGTATATATTAAACATGATATCCAGTTTACTGGCAGTTAAATAAAGTAAGAATTCAATCATACCTTAATATATTTTTATATCAACTTAAATACCTTTCTCATCCTTGTCCAGTTTGAGTATGTGCTTATTGTAGTTTCTTTAGTCTTCGATTCTTTAATACAGAATCTCTTGAGTAGATCTTTTGCATATATATCTTAATTGATGAAGACTGCTTCATTGCTTTGTCTAATTTGAAGTCTGAGAAAATACTTCAACTCTCCCAATTTGCTCATTTCAAATTTTTTACTCATACAAGTTGAAAACTCTTTATAGAAAGACTCATTAGTAGAACTAAAGATAATACCATCAATATATATTTGAACAACCAACATATCCTAACAATTATACTTAATAAAAAGAGTAGTATTCGTTTTTAAATGAAAAAAAATTATTTAATAGAAAATTTCTAAGTTTATGATATCATACTCTAGGTGCTTATTCTAACCATGCAATGCTTTTGATAACTTGATACGAACCCCACCAACAACTGAAGAGACGCTAATTAAATTAAGCTCTAAGATTGTTTCTAAATTCATGAATTAAATGGAACTACAACCCATTGCTTAATAATGCATGAATCTTGGTATGTGAAGACACCATAATCAGTTATAGATATTTTGATTGATAAGTAAAGGGTTTAACGACACAAAATATGATAAGTTCAAAAATTTTGTTTAAGAACTAAAGAGAATTACACTCATAATTAAATTGTATGAAAATTTGTTATTCTTCTCTTATTAATTTCAAATTTATATAGGTTACAAGAAATCTTGGTCATAATTGCCTTAGATATTTCTTACTATAAATCCAGATTTAAAAACGGATACAAATCCTAATCTAAAATCAAATCAAAATCTCAATCTGATTAAAAGGAAAGAATCCTGAATAAATCAGAATGCTAATCTAATAAAAAGGAAAGTATTTTAAATAACTAAATAAAATAGAAATAGCTAATTTGTTACCTCTTATGACTAAATAAAATAGAAATAGTTGATTTATTACCTCTTTTAAAAATCAAAATACTATTAAAAAAGATAGTAGCATATCTTTTTTCCATATTGCGACAATTTCATGGATTTGATTATTTAGAAAATTTAAGAGCTTGAATTATGCATTTATTAGTTTGCAATATCTCGTGAGATTTTTTCAATGAAACTCTATGCATTTAATTGATCCCAAGTTATTTGAATTATCTAAATATGCCTTATTCCACATACTTGGGTCATCCTTACCCTTAATCTCATCATAACTTATAAACATTATTTAATTTTTTTTATTTTCAAAGGCAAAGGGTTAGACTTCTACCATAATGTAACCATGTAAAAATATACTTTTAACATTCCTTTGATACAAAATAAAATCCTTATGACATGCAAATGTTAAGAGTATCCTAATGGATTCTAATCTAGTTACAGGTGCAAATGTTTCATCAAAATCAATTCTTTCTTTTTGGTTATAACCTTGAGCCACTAATTAAGCTTTATTTCTTATAACTACTCAGATTTATCCATCTTATTTCTAAATACCCATTTAGTTTCTATAATGAATTGATGCTCCGGTTTAACTCCTCTTACATTGCCATAATTCAAGATTCATCATTTTTCACACCCGAAAAGAATTTTTGTTCAATTTAAGATATGAATGCATTATGCTCACATATAATCCGAAATGATGATCTAGTGTTTACACCTTGTGAAGGATTTTCTAAGATTAATTCTTTAGAGTAAGAGGAAACATACCTTCACTCCTTGGGGGGTGATTAAGAAGCATTTCATTTTTCTTCACATTTGTTTCTTCTTGATTTTCACATAGTGAATTATTTTATTTATCTTTTAAGGATTCTTTTTGTATCTCTCCATCTGCATCATCATTAACAACACTTTCTCCTTAGAAAAAGGATTATACTCATCAATGTGATATGTATAGATTCTACCATAACCAAAGTTCTTTTATTATACACTCTATAAGCTTTGCTTGTATTTGAATATCTAAGAAAGATACTAACATCAGATTTTGGATTAAATTTACCAAGATTAACTTTTGTGTTCAAAATAAAATATTTGCGTCCAAAAACTTTGAAATAACCAATGTTAAGTTTTCTATCTTTCCAAAACTCATAGGGAGTTTTGTTGAGATAAAGTCTTATCAACATATGATTTAAAATATAACAAGTGATATTGATAGTTTCAGCCAAAAAGTACTTTGGTAAAGCATTTCATTTAAAATAATCTTAACCATTTTATTGATCTGAATATTTTATGAGATCCCAAGATATTTGAATAGGCCCATTAAGCGCTTCTTGAATTTCTTAGCACGAACTCTTGTGATGGGTCTAACGAAAATTTGAATAGGATCTGAATAAGCCTTATTCTACGTGTTTGTGCAATCTTTATCCTCAATCTCATCATTTCCCTCATTCTGAAGAGGATTTGTCCTCAAATCTTCATATATATAAAAAGGACTTAAATCAGAAACATTAAAACTAGCACTTACATTGTACTTACCATATAAATCTAGCTTCTATACATTGTCGTTGATCTGTTCCAGGATTTAAAAAGATCCATTCCTTTAAGCTAGCAGCTTGGATTACCCAATTGCCAGGTTTAAAGAATAGTTTGTGTCGCCCTTTATTGGCATGTTTAGTATATTTCTCAATTCTCCACTCAATGTTGAGCTTCGCCATTTCATTCTATATAAATTAACACTCTCATAAATAGGTAATAGAGTTAAATATAATATATTTAAATGATTAAAACTATAAACAATTTCAAACGATAAATACTTAGTAGCAGAATGAACAAAACGATTATAAGCAAACTCAATATGTGACAAACAATCCTCTTAAGTCTTAATATTCTTTTTAATGATTGCCAGCAACAAAGTATATAAAATTCTATTTACAACAGCTAGTTGACCGTAAGTTTGAGGGTGAAATGCAGTTGAAAACAACAACTTAGTCCCTAACCTAGCCTATAAAGTCTTCCAGAAGAAACTTAAGAACTTAGAATCCCTATCAGAAACTATTATTATAGGCATATTATATAACCTCATAATTTCTCTAAAGAATAAGTCAGCAATATTAGAAGTATCATCTATCTTGTGACATAAAATAAAATGTGCTATCTTAGAAAATCTATTCAAAACTATAAAAATTAAGTCTTTCCCTCATTTAGACCTACGTAAACCTATTACAAAGTCTATTGAAACATCAGCTTAAGGTGCCTTAGGTATTAGTAACTGGGTGTATAAATAATGAGGCTGCACTTTTAATTTTTCTTGCCTATAAATGACACATCTACCACAAAGTCTCTATATCTTGTTTCGTATATGGCCAACAGAAGTGCTCCTGCAATACAGCTAAAAGTCTTTACCTCTCACTAATAACTCTCTCAAGGAACAATTAGCCACACGCAACTTATTCTTTCGAAACAAATAACCATCATGCCTAAAGTATTTACTAACCCTAGATTTTTCATAATTTTAGTATTCAACACTAAAATCATAGTCATTAGCATACAATTTCTTAATATGTTCAGAACTAAGTAATTTAGTATTAAGTGTTGAGATTAAGGCATACCTGCCAGAAAGCGCATCTGCAACTAACATTTCATTATCTTGCTTGTAATAAATGGCATATTGAACTCTTTTATGAATTCTACCCAACAAGCATACCTCTTGTTTAGCTTATGTCGGTCTTTAAGTTATTTTAAATATTCATGATCAGTGTAAATTAAGAACTCTTTAGGCCATAGTAGTGTTGTCATGTTTCCAATGTCTGAACTAACACATATGGCTTCTTACCATAAGTAAGGTAGTTTAAAGTTGAACTATTTAGTTTCTCACTGAAATAAGCAATTGGTCATCCTTCCTACATAAGAACAGCTACTATGCCAATACCTGAAACATCACATTTAATTTTAAATATTTTGTTAAATTTAAGCAAGGATAATAAAAGGGCGTTGGTTAGCTTCTGCTTGATCATTTGAAATGCCTTCTCTTGTTCTTCTCCCCATTGAATCTAACGTTTTTCTTGACTATTTCAGTAAATGGTATAGCTAATGTACTAAAATCTTTCACAAACCGTTGATAGAAACTAGCAAGTTCGTGGAAGCTTCTCATGTTACTTATACTTATAGAACTTGGCCATTCTTAGATTGCACATACCTTCTCTTCATTAACCTAAATACTCTGTGCACTCACAACAAATCCTAGAAACACAAGTTTATCAGTGCAAAAGGTACATTTCTTCATATTAGCAAGTAACTTTTCTTTATTAAGCACATTTAAAATTGATTTCAAATGTACTGCATAATTATCCTAATTTTTGCTATATATAAAAATATCACCCAAATAAACAACAAAAAAACTTGCCAATAAAAGCTCGTAAAATATTATTCATAAGTTTTATAAAAGTATTTGAACCATTAGTCAAACCAAAATGTGTAACTAACCATTCATATAAACCATATTTTATTGTAAAGACAATTTTCTATTCATCTCATTCTTTCACTCTAATATGATGATATCCACTTTTCATATCAATTTTTGAAAATACACAAGAACTATGCAATTCATTAAGCATATCATCTAGTTTAGGAATGGAATGTCGATGCTTTAACGTTATATTATTGATTTCTCGCCAGTCAATGCACATTCTTCATGTCCTATTTTTTTTTAAGAACTAGCAAAACTGGAACTGCGCATGGACTCATGCTTTCTCTCACGTACCTTATTTTTCTATCAACTCATTAACTTGCTTTTGAATCTCCTTTGTTTCCAATGGGTTACTCTTGTAGGTTGGTCGGTTTGGTATGGTTGCACCAGGAACGAAATCAATTTAATGCTCGATCCCTCAAATTTGAGGTAGTCCATGTAGTGTTTCCTCAAGAAAGACATCATCATAATCCTACAAAAGAGAAACAATAGGACTAAGCAAGGCATGGTTAAGCTCGTTAGTGTTCAGAAATGTCTCTTTATACATAAGTACAATTATTGGTTGATTTGAAAATAACGCTCTTTTTATCTCACTTGTTGTTGCATAAAAATTCTTTTATTTTCTTTTTTATTTTCTTTCAATGGCCTTAATTTCTTTTTTTTTTCTTTTTCTCTTTTTATCTCGGCCTCTCTTTGATTTTCACTCTCTTTTTCTTTATTTTTCTTTTGCTCACTCTCTTTTTATAAGCTTACTTGGTCTTTACAAATCTATTTCGGTGTCAATGGAGTAAGAGTGATCTTACACTGATCAAACTCAAATGAATATTTATTGGTAAAGCCATCATACTTCACATGTATGTCAAATTGCCAAGAACGCCTAAGCAATAAGTGTTCATCCTAAATTAGTACTACATCAAATCGCACTTTATTTTTATACTTACCGATCTGAAAAGGCACTAGTGCTTATTGGTTCATCTTATTATTGTCATTCAACTACTGCAGTTTGTATAATTATGGATGCTTAAGTGTTGGAAGCCTTAAATTCTCTACCATGCTAGTACTGGAACATTGGTACAATTTCCCTTATTAATAATCATACTATATACTTTGTCTTGAATATAACACTTGGTATGAAAGATGTTTTCTCATTGTACTGCTTCGTTTTCTTTTACTTGTATACTCAAAGTTCTCATAGCTATTAAAGTTAATGCGTCAGAAGCTCCGTACTCTTCATCTTCAACATTTTTCAATGATAGCATCTCATTATCTTCTGCTTTATCATTAGTTATAATATCACTATTATCTTGTAATACCATAACTCTCTTATTCACACATTCACTTGCTATGTGTCCTCTATCATGCCATTTGAAATACTTAATGTCACTATTTCTAATAGCGAAAGTCACGATATTACCTTGTGAATTAAGTTTAGAGGGCTCGGATCTTGGTTTAGATATAGTAGATATTTGTGGTCTCCCGTCTCACTTCATATAGCTCAGTTTCCATATAGTAAAACTCAAGCTTAGGGTTACACGAGTATTATCCCTCTTCTTGAGTTGCTGTTCAATCTTGATGCCTTTGTATACCATCTCCTCAATCTCCACATAATGTTGGAGCTCAACCATATCTCAATTATTGCCATTCAAAAATTGTGCCCTAATAGCTTCTCTATCTTCTTCTACATTTGTTTTAATCATGAAAACCTATATTTTTTTATAATAATCCTACACGTTCCGGCTACCCTAAGTAAGACATTGCAGTTTTTTGTACAAGCCTTGGTACAAAGCGCATTCTTATTAGTGTCTCCATTTCCTCCCACTTCTTAACAGGATGTTCCCTATTTTGTCTCATATTTATAATAAGTTCATCCCACCAAGTAATAGTATAATCAGAAAACTCAATCATAGTTAATTTTATCTTTTTCACCCTAGAATAATTGTGGCAATCAAAGACAAACTCCATCTTCTTCTCTCAATCAAGGTATGTTTTCGGATCAGATTTACTTAAAAATATGGGATTTTCATTTTTACGCCACTCACACCATCATCTCGATGCTTCATTCTCCTATGATTACCTACAGAGGATGATTGATGGGGCATTTTGGAGTTGTAAAGACTTTGTATGTGTCTAATTATTTGATACAAAATAAAATCCTTATAACATAAAAATGCTAAAAGCATCCTAATGGATTCTAATCTAGCTACAGGTGCAAATGTTTCATCAAAATCAATTATTTCTTCTTAATTGGAACCTTGAGCCACTAACCAAGCTTTATTTCTTATAATCACTCTAGATTCATCCATCATATTCTTAAATACCCATTTAGTGCCCATGACGAATTGATGTTTCGGTTTAACAACTAACTCCCTCACATTGATTCTCTCAAATTGATTTAACTTCTCTTGCATTGCTATAATCCAAGATTAATCATTTTTTGCATACGCAAAGAATTTTGGTTTAATTTAAGAAATAAATGCATTATACTCATATGTATTCCTAAGTAATGATCTAGTGTTTACACCTTATGAAAGATATCCTACGATTAATTCTTTAAAGTGAGAGGAAACATACCTTCACTCCTTGAGGAGTGATTGAGAAGCATTTTCCTTTTTCTTCACTTTTTTTTTTTATCGCTCTTCTTGATTTCCACATAGTGAATCCTTTCGTTTATCTTTTAAAGATTCTTTTTGTATCTTTCCATCTGCATCATCATTAACAATAACTTTCTCCGTAACCAAAGTTATTTTAGTAAACACTCTATAAGTTTTGCTTGTATTTGAATATCCAAAAAAATATCGACATCAGATTTTGAATTAAATTTACTATGATTGTCTTTTATATTCAAAATAAAACATTTGCATATAAAAACTTTTAATTAACCAATGTTAGGTTTTTTATCTTTCCGAAGCTCATAGAGAATTTTATTGAGATAAAGTTTTATCAACACACGATTTAAAACATAACAAGAGCTATTGACAATTTTGGCCTAAAAGTATTTTGGTAAAGCATTTCATTCAACATAATCCTAACAATTTCTTAAATATACCTACTCTTTCCAATAACTTCATTTTGTTGTGGAAAATTGATGTGTAGCCCCAAAATCTTTTTAGATATTATTTCTATTTTTTAAAGAGGCAACAAATTAATTATTTCTATTTTATTTAATCATTTAAGATTCTTTTATTTTTATTAGATTTAAAGTAAGGAAAACATCGTTGCACATGCGCTTTTTCACAGATATGCATTGATCTCAACACTTAATGCTAAATTACTTGGTTTTTAATGTATTAAGGAATTGTATGTTAGTGACCATGATTTTAGTGTTGAATATCAAACTTGTGAAAAGTCTAGGTTTGGTAAGTACTTTAGGTTCATTGGTTACTTATTTCGAGAGAATAATTTATATGTGTCTAATTATTCCTTAAGAGATTATTTGGTTAAAGAATCCATAGAGGATGATTGATGGGGTATTTTGGAGTTGTAAAGACTTTAGCCGTTTTACAAGAACACTTTTATTGACTATATATGAAATGAGATGTTGAGAGAGTTTATAGTATGCGTGTCACTTGTAGGTAAACAAAATCATAAGTGCAGTCCTAAGGTTTATACACCCCGATACTAATATCTAATACACCTTGAACTGCCCCGATACTAATATCTAATACACCTTGAACTGATGTTTCAATAGATTTTGTGTTAGGTGGACCTAGGTCTAAATGAGGAAAAGACTTCATTTTTGTGGTTGTGGATAGATTTTCCAAGATGGCATATTTTATTTCATGCCATAATATAAATGATGCTTCCAACGTCACTGATTTATTTTGTAGAGTGATTGTGAGGTTATATGGTATGCCTAGAATTTCTGATAGGAATGCTAAGTTCTTGAGTTACTTCTATAAGACTTTATGGTCAAACCGATGGTTAAACCGAGATTATAAATAGAACTTTATTTATTTTGTTGCGGGATATCATTAAAAAGAGCATTAAAACTTGAGAGGATTATTTGTCATATGTTGAGTTTGCTTATAATTGTTCTATTCATTCTACTATTAAGTATTCACCATTTGAAATTTGTTTATGATTTTAATCCATTTACTCCATTACCTATTTTTGGGCATGTTAACTTATAAGAGATTATCCAAAATCTCTTAATCCAAGTGTTTCCCACACTTACAATCACTCAACTTTGATTTTAAATAAAGATTGCAATAAGTTTCCCTCACACAATGTATATGTTTACAAATGAAAGCGCAAAGTGTGATTTAATGAAACAATGAGAAGTTTAAAGCTCAAGAGAGATTAAATACACAATAGTAAGCTCAATGATGACTATAGAATTCGTTATTGCTTGAATATGATTGTGTATTTTTATAGTTTGAGCTGAAAACTAGTTGTTATTGACTTTTTGCTCATAACTGACTTGTCTTTTGTCATAGCTGGTTTCCCAGTTTAGGTTATCGTTGTAGACGTCATTTGAAATTTTGAATAACTAGTTTGTTGTTTATGGATAACCGGTATGCTATTTGATTTCAAAGAACTCACTTTAAATAACCGATTTACCGTTTAAAATTATTCGATTTTTTGATTAATTCCAGAGAGCTCATTTCATATAACCGATTTGCCGTTTGTTTAAGTAGAATGCCGATTAGCTCTAGTAAGCATATTTTCTGAATCTAGTTTGTTGATTTTCTTTAAGCTGGATGTCATTTGATTTTAGTAAGCATATTTTCTAAATTCAGTTTGCCAATTCTATTTAAGCAGGATACAGTTTATCAAAAAAAATTAACTTCTTACGAAAAACTTGCTTTTGCTAAGAATATGAAATCGTATCCTTTTGTAAAAAAAAAAGAAAAAAGAGAGCTTTGAGAAATCATCATTCATTTATTTACTATAAAAACATGAATTATAATATTAATTTATGGTTTGTTATCATAAAAATCAAAATATTATATAGCCATATAAGTTAACATCTAAAAGAGGGGCGAGCTGAGAATGAGCATACAAGAGTTAGCTGTGTGCAGAGAAGAAAGCCCTAATCTTTCTTTTCCTTTGTTTTCAATTTTTTTTTTGTAAATTTTTTTGTAATATATTTATGAAATTTATCAAACAAAATATGTTTTTTTTTTTCAATATGAATAACTAATTTTCTAAGTGAAGATGAAATGTGAAGCTCAAAGAATTTAATTATGGAATTAATATTTTCTCAAGTAAGTTAAAGTGTATTTATTTTTTAATTATATATTATAATTTTAATTTTCATTAATTAATTTTATTTCATATTAATCTATATATCCAGATCCACTTTAGATATATGTATGATATTTAGATATAATGTCGACTCACCGATATGACTGTGGCACATCATGTACTTATTATCATATTTATCCTAGTTAGAATAAGTTATAAAATAATTAAATTAGTAAAATAAATATAAAATATAATATAAGAGAATATTATAACTATAATTTGAGTGTCAAGAGTAGATCACGTAATTTTAGTAATTTTTTAATTATTAAATTCTTTTTTTATAATTAATTTTTATTAAATAATTTACTATTAAATTTACTAATTTTTTATAATTTAACCTTAAACTCGTCAAATGTATTATAAATAGGTAATCTTATACTTGTAAATAATCAATGCTTTTAAATTATGTCAAATTGACAAAAATTAACAAACATATTTTAAGAGGCAATTCAGCTTACACTTCATACACCATTTTTATCAAATCCCAATATCATTTAACATTTTTCAATCTTCATAGAAAATCAATCGCGATGCTCATCTATCATCAAAATTACACTTAATTAATTATTCTAGTAAGTTTAATCTTAGGAAAAAAAAAAAAACTTACTTTGATTTCAAAATTGCCAATGAAAATGAAAGAGAGAAAAACCACCATTAAAGTGTCAGAAAGGAGCTGCGTCGGAAATGAACTAGCCGTCACACTCTCGTCAAACCGTCGTTAATTGTTGCCCACAAAACACACACGCTGTCTAGATCAAGTCATTGAATTTGGGAAAGCTGAGAAGCTAGGCTTGGAAAGTTATGGAATGCCAATATTGTATTTGGTGAAAAAAAATTGTAATTGGCTAAATAAAAAAAATTAAGGTGATTAATTTTAAAAATCACAACAAATTTTAACTAATTTTTATAAATTTCCCTTGAGATTTTTAGTTTTCACAGGTTTTATTTATTTCTATAAATATTTTATTATTATTATTTTTTAATTTATCAATCCGATCGGATTATCTGATCCGACCACAACCGATCGGATTGGCAAATTCCCTGATCTGATTTTTGATTGCAAACCAAATTTAACACGAATCCACCAATTTCGCAAGGGATCGGGTCGGATCGGACATTTTGCCCACGAGTCAGTTAAGGCTGCTGTAATATGCATATTTGACATTTTACCACTTGAGTCGCAGTCTCTTCCTTCCGTCTTTTGCTTCAACTCTGTTTCTCACTCATTCCATCCCTCCCATACGATATATACATCTCATACTCGCAGAGCAAAAGCCAATCCTCTCTTTCTTTCTCTCTCCATGTTCTAGCCTCTGTTAAAACTTACTCCTACTGTTCAATGTTACCAATAGCATAGCAGCCCTGCAGCATAGCAGCCCTGCATCTATGCTAGGGCTGCTGCAGCTGCTTAAAGAAAAAAAATCTAAATAAAAAACCCAGAAAAAGAAATGGTGTTTAAGAACAAGTTATTCTTTTCTTCAAAGAAATCATCAGACTCTTCGAGTCCAGATGCATCCAACAGTCCCCGATCTCTGGGATCCAATTCCCCGATCCGATCCGACAAGAAAAATCCCAAATCAACCACATCCAAAGACGAGACTAGTACTAGTAGCTTCAGTGCTGTTGCCTGTAGACAAACCCAAGTTAAAGATGGAGTAAAAAAGAAGGAACTCAAAGGCAAGGAAATCATTCCAACAACTACAACAACAATAACTCCAGCAAAACCCTCAGTTTCCAAATTAAACAAAGGCGGAGGAGAAGTGCCGAGTTCGGTGTCTCCGATACTGGCTTCTTCGTTAGGACTCAATCGGATCAAGACTCGGTCGGGGCCGTTGCCTCAGGAGAGCTTTTTTAGTTTTAAAGGAGATAAAGGTTCCGCCACAACCAGTACTTTATCGAGGCCTGGACTTGGCGGTGGCGGTGGTTATAGCGATGGAAATTCAAGCTCCAGCAAGTCAGGTAGTAGTGGCGGGGAAAAGAAGGAAATGTTTAATAAGATGGAGAGTTTTGGTGTTGGCGACAATGTGTGTAATTCTAGTAGTAAGTCAACTGCTGGTGGTGGTGGCGGCGGCCTTTCTAGAGAACAGAGTCCTAATTTGCTTGCAAAGTCCCGTTTGCAGGCTGGTGAATCATCTTCTGAAGCAGGTATCTATCTGCTTTTACTTAAAGCTGATGTTTAGATGGAATGACCTAGATATGGAGTTAGTTATATTTAATTTTATGTGCTAAGGACGACAAAAATGATTGTGAAAACAAGGATGTCACTAGACAATGATAATTTAGGTGGTTTGCTATCTTCAGTTTTAGTGCCATCTTTTGATGCCATGTTATAATTCTTGCTCGGTCAATAGATTACATGCTGATACTGGTTTTAAGAACAATTGAATTTAGGTCAATTTTCTTATTTTATGCCTCCTCAGACTATTTTTGCTGGACTCTGACTAGGGCTTTATGATCCTTTTGGCCACTCACCTTGTGTTCTATTCATCACGCGTATGCTTGGAGGAATTACATTAGCTAATAGGAGTTATTAGCTTTATTAACTTATGGGGAATTGATCTTTTTGGGAAAAGGGACAAGATATCTGGCCATTTGGTTTGATTTTTATTCTTTTTATGCTTTATGATATAAATCTGGGATGCAGTATGGTCCTTGTATTGAAGTAGTTTTGGAGTATAACGTAGCATCCCGATATTTATTTGGACTATACCATGTAGTGTAAAATAAAAATATATTTAATTTACAGTTATTTAACTCAATATATTCCTTAAAAGTTTCAAGATATCTTCTTCTTTGTTCATCTTGACCGGGAAGTGTCAATGGTATGACATGGGAGCAGTGTTGTTTTTGTAAATTATTATTTTTTTTCGTGAGGGCTTATAATTGTCTACTTTAGAGTTGAAGTATACTCTTTTACAAAGTCTTTTGGAATGGAACCCTCCTTGGTATTATAGGGCAGCTAGTTCACCAATAACTTGGGTTTGGTGGAATGTTTAAATAATTTTTGTAACATTCTTAACGCGCTGTAGTAAATGGCAAATTTGACAAGATATATGGTGGTTCAAGAGGTTTGCAGATTACGCCACGTCTGTGTTATTGTGTTATCTCAATAAACCATCTCTGCCTGTTCATTTTCAGTTACAGCCTGATGTATTTTTCCCTCGAAAGTTCCATGACAAGTGATATCCTTGAAAAGGAAAATTAAAGAAAAAAGAAAGAAGAATGGTGAAAAAGAAAGAGAATATGTGAAATGCTGAAAATTGTGTTTGGTCTTTATTAACTTTATGAAAAATGCTCACAAACAGTCACTTGCAATGCCTGTTATGACAGTCACTGGCTTCTCGTAATGCCAGTTGTCCTTTCTTTTTTCTCCCCCTTTCATCCTCCAGATTGAAAAATTTTAGGTTAAGGCTCTCTTTCTTTGGGAATTGAACGTTCAATACCACCAAATTTCAAGTAAGGTGATGAGTCTAGGTAGAAACATGAATTTTGTGAGTTTGTTTATAAAATTACTTTGAAGAAAGATATATTGTGGAAGGGGATTTAGCTATGCAATTTGATTTTGAGGACCCTGAATTTTGTGGTTTTTGGTTATATAGTCTTTATTTTTGTGTTTTGACATGGACATGGGTTCAACATTGGAAATTTTTAAAATGGCAAATATATAGGAATTGAGCTGTATTAAAATGGGTTCAAAAAAGTGAAACGTTGAAGATTAAATGGTGAGTAATTGATTATTGCACTGAGCATAATAGAATTGGGATTCCAGAAAATTGGAGATCTGACTCTTAATTCGTATTTTCACAAGTGATTATAGTATTCAGGAAAATGAGAGATTGGAATTTTGAGAAGCATTTTTACAAATGATTGTAGTCTATTCTGTTTAGAAGTTGGGGAATTTATGGTGTATTAACTAACAGTGTCTGTTATTTTGTCTGATTGTTGGTCAAGAGAAAAAGCAAAGTCTTTTACACTCTAATAGATTGGCTATGGATCAGACTGGGCAGATTGGATCATCTGGAGTTCATGTAGGGCTTCAGGAAGTAATCCAGAAATAAATATGTTCAAGTAATTCTTGTGAAATAAATAATCATGGTTATGAGAGATGACTAGAACATATGGAACAGATACTATTGAAACTATTGGCAGTATTTGGAGAGTGAACATTAAGCAGTTTATTTGCAGTAGATTTTTTTTTTTTTTTTTGGCGGTTGCCGTTAGTTTGCTAGACAAACTTGTTACTTTTCTCTGTCATTGGCTCCCCATAATTTCTCTCTGTTTCTTTCTTCCTGTTGATTTATGCTGTTTAACCTAAAGATGTTCTTGGATAATTTCCTGAGTTTGTTGGATAATCTTATTGCTGTTTTCTCTGTCCTTGGCTTCCAATCATTTATGTGTTTGTATGCGTGTTTTCATTTATTGTTGGTTTAGACAGTTACTATTAGTTTGCTAGACCAACACATTGCTATTTTCTCTGCCCGTCATCCCCCAATCATCAGCATCATCCCCATCATTATCATAATCATCTCTCTCAAGTTGACCTTGTTCGCCAACTCGCATAGAAGACTGGATTTCTGTATACATGAAGATACATTTCTTCATTTGCTTTCACCCCTCTTTTTCTTATGCTCTCTGCATTTATTTTTGGGCTGTAATATTTTTGCTTATTTGGTTTTGCTACTCTTTCAACTTTGCTTTATATTAAGAAGATGGGTATCTGTTTGACAAACCATGCAATTCTTAAGTTGATCCGGATATATCTTAGATTCCTTTAAAGTGATTTGCAAAATTTATTTGATCGCTTTCACAATTACTATCTTTGATAAATAGTATTATCTTAGCAGCACAATGTGAATCATCGTGGGGCTGTGCTGGAAGCTTAAGTTCAGATGTTGGTACGCCGGAGGTACTGTTGAAGGGATCATCATTGATACTCTTCCTGCATTCTTAGTTTATGTTCTTATACTTTTTTTCTTCACTTTTCATGTTTCTAGACTTCATATGACTGCGAAAATCCAAAGGAATCTGAATCTCCCCGTTTTCAAGCTATACTCCGTCTCACTAGTGCTCCTAGAAAGAGGTTTCCTGCTGATGTCAAAAGTTTTTCCCATGAGTTAAACTCCAAAGGTGTACGGCCTTTTCCTTTTTGGAAGCCTCGTGGCTTAAATAACCTGGAGGTAATTTCATTCTTGTTTCCTTGTTGGTGATGTGTATAGTGTGCTTTCAAATGTGAAGTTTGTATTTAAACTGTTTGCTGCTTTATGCAGGAGATCTTGGTTGTCATTCGAACAAAATTTGATAAAGCGAAGGAAGAAGTGAACTCTGATCTGGCTGTTTTTGCTGGAGATCTTGTTGGAATTCTTGAAAAAAATGCAGAAAGTCATCCTGAGTGGCAGGAAACTATTGAGGACTTGCTGGTTTTGGCTCGGAGCTGTGCTATGACATCACCTGGAGAATTTTGGCTTCAGTGTGAAGGCATAGTTCAGGAACTGGTTGATAAGCGTCAAGAACTTCCTCCGGGTATGCTGAAGCAGCTTTATACTAGAATGCTTTTCATTCTAACAAGGTGTACCAGATTATTGCAGTTCCACAAGGAAAGTGCATTAGCTGAAGATGAACATATGTTTCAGCTTCATCGGGCCAGAGTCCTACATTCTGCAGATAAACGAATCCTTCAAGGCACCGTAAGGGATGGGAAAGGTTCAACCATTTTAAAGGCCTCGAAGGCAGCTTCAACGAGGAAATCTTATAGTCAAGAGCAACATGGCTTGGATTGGAGGAGAGAACATGCTGTAAAGCAGGGAAATATCCTTTCTCCTCCTCATGATGAAAATGTAAAGAGCTTGGAGTCCTCTGCTGCCAGAGATCGAATTTCTTCTTGGAAGAAACTTCCATCTCCCAAAGGAAAGATCATGAAAGAAAGTCCTACATCGAAAGAGCAAAATGATTGTAAAGTTGGACCTTTGAATAGTTCAAATATCAGAAGAGGAGTTTCTGAGATGGATTTGACAGCTAAGCCACCTGAATTTCCTCCTGCTGCTGAAACTCTGGAACATTCGTCCAAGCACCAACATAAAGTTTCTTGGGGTTATTGGGGTGATCAACAAAATATTTCTGATGACAGTAGTTCAATAATTTGTCGAATTTGTGAAGAAGAGGTCCCAACATCACATGTGGAAGACCACTCAAAAATTTGTGCAATTGCTGATCGATGTGATCAGAAGGGTCTAAGTGTCAATGAACGTCTTCTCAGAATTTCTGAAACTCTTGAAAAGATGATGGAATCCTCTGTACAGAAGGATATTCATAACGTTGTTGTAGGTAGCCCAGATGTTGCAAAAGTATCAAATTCAAGTGTGACAGAAGAATCCGATGTTCTCTCTCCAAAATTCAGTGATTGGTCCCGGAGAGGCTCGGAGGACATGCTTGACTATGTTCCTGAAGCTGATAATTCTGTTTTCATGGATGACCTGAAGGGTTTAGCTTCCATGGCTTGTAAAACTCGTTTTGGTCCAAAATCGGATCAAGGAATGACAACATCATCTGCTGGTAGCATGACTCCTAGGTCTCCTTTATTGACACCAAGAACCAGTCAAATAGACTTGCTATTGGCAGGGAAGGGTGCTTTGTCTGAGCATGATGATTTCCCACAGGTATCTTTTTGTCTATTAATTCATACAAAAAACAATTATCTTTCTGGTACACCTGCATCGTTCAACTTCTGTTTTTCAATCTGTAATTCTATATTTTTATTTTGTTGGATTATATGAATTTATACTCATGGGGCATATTCATCTGTGTAGAAAGAATTGAGAACAACTCCAAGATCTCTGTGTGTCTGCAATATATTAAGTGCATAACTGTTGTTCTTGGGTAACTTTTGACTGCTTAGAATATAGTGTTTGTGTTGATTTTTTGTTTGGTCTTGGATGTCTTCTTGGTTTGCTGTCCTTGTGTGGTTTTAGTTTTTTCTTGGTACATTTTGCATGTCATAAGCAGGTAATTTTATAGTGTAAAGTCATATCATGATAACTTTTCGTAGTGGAAAAAAGAAAGAAGTCTTAGGTGGCATGGGGTATTGTTTTCCACCATCTATTTATGTTTTTCAAAAACAAAAAAAATGTGAAAATCATGTTTGTTAGACTATTTTCACAAAATGTGAAAATTAAATTTCCTTTTTCTAACTTTTGTGACGAAAATTAGAAACACAATTGGCGTTTACAGTTTTTTTTTTTTAAATATTCTTTGGGCAACATGGGTTCTCTCAAGGTGGTATGTGTGTGCCCTTTTCCCATTGACAAGCTCTTTTATCCTGATATATGTTACACCTTACATGTAACTTTCTATAGTATATTGACTATTTAAAGTTGTACAATGACCTATTATAATTTGTACTTTCTTATATGAAGTGAATGCCATGTGCGCCGAAGTGGTTCTCAATTAGCTATATTTGGATGGCTATCTAAGTTCGAATCCTGGGGGAGGTTGGGGGCTAAAATGTTGATTTGGGCTTTTAGCCCACCCTCCCACCTTTTTTTAAGTGAACACCATTTGCATGTGTGAAATTTACATCGATAAAACCATCTAAACGAAAAAAAATTAACTCTGCCAAATATTTTTATAAACATTTTTAACAAAATTTTGACAGATTTATTTATTTTCAGATTTCTACCAGATGTTCTTTCATGTTTTTCTCTTCGATATTGTTCCAAAATGCACTACCAAACTTGTGTATTAATCCAAAAACTTGAAATTGAAAACACCTCATTTTCAAAAATTATCTTTAGAAAACACCGTTTACAAAATGATATCAGATGCACCCTATGGGAACCATTTTCCTAAAATGAGGGGAATATTAATCTAAATGGTTGCAAGGTTGATGCTTTGCCCATTATCCTGGATAAACTGCATAATTTAGACCCATTCTTGCAACCATTTTGCCACATCCAAGGTAATATTGCGGTTGCCATAAATTGAGAATGTAGAAGGCTTTACTGCAATCAAGATTTATGTTAGACTTTTTAGCTTATCCACCATTCTGTTACTCTATTTGATAAAACTGCTCATGTTCCTTTGTTAAAGAGTAGTTTGATAGAGATATATGGTTCAGTAGTGTAATGGTTAACTTGAGGACAGCCTGATAATTGTGTTTCTGGTGGCAAAACTTCATCAAAGTTATTATATTCAATATAGTTTTTAGGTAGAAGTGTACACTGATGAGTACACTAAATCTAATTTACACCAAAGTATGATTGCAAGTACCAATTGCATCTTATTTTTTATGAGTACCTTACTACTAAAATGGTAATTATGCAATATACATTTGCTGTCCCTATTGTACATATTGTTTACTATTAATTATTGATGACTTAGTTTACAATTTGAAATACTGGCGGCACTGGGCTAAAATTCCCTGATGATGCAGATGAATGAACTTGCTGATATTGCAAGATGTGTAGCAACTACACCATTGGATGATGATCGCTCCATACCATATTTGCTATCTTGCCTTGACGACTTGAGGGTTGTCATTGGCCGTAGGAAGTTTGATGCACTTACAGTGGAGACCTTTGGTGCTCGTATTGAGAAGCTGATTCGGTGAGTATTATGTCTCTATTTGTTGAGCACCTCAATTTAAACTGGCGCATTTACCTTTTGAAGCAAGAGTTTGCCAGAGATCTTGAACGGTTTGATTGGGAATTGGAACTATGATTATGTAGGGAGAAGTATTTGCAGCTTTGCGAGCTGGTGACTGATGATAAAGTTGATATTACTAACACTGTAATTGATGAAGATGCTCCTTTGGAAGATGACGTTGTTCGTAGCTTGAGAACAAGCCCCATACATCCTTCTAAGGACCGGACATCTATAGATGATTTTGAGATAATAAAACCAATCAGTCGCGGGGCATTTGGACGGGTTTTCTTGGCCAAAAAGAGAACCACAGGTGATCTTTTTGCAATAAAGGTACCTACATTTCATACTGTTCATACTGTTTTGTGATTTTTTCTGTCTTATTTCCCCTCAATTTATTATTCTTTTTGTTCTAATGAAAGTGGTTCTCGATTGGATTCACTATTGACATTGCGTCAGCGATTTGACAACATTTGAAAGTATAAAAACTCAATTTAGTAAATTTCATGCTATTGATATCTCTTGCAAGAGTTCTCCTTTTCCTCTTGAAATTATTCGCGACATAAGTTTGTCAGGGTTATTGTTGCAGATTCTCTCTCTATCTCCTTTTCTTCTCTTTTCAATTTCTTTACATTGTTAGGTCTTTGTTTGTAGCTTTAAACCGGACCATCCTATATTGAAACTTTCGTGTGGACTTGTGCTTAAAAAAAATATTTCCATAAGCTAATTCAGTGAAAAGGGGGGCCCAAGTCCTCGTACACTGTGAGTGTTTTTGGTGCAGTGGATAACATTGGACTGCATTGCGTTAACTAATGCAGTCCAATGTTTGGTAATTGTGAAAGTTACATCAAAGTTCACATAATTCTGGTCGTTTGCTGGAGTTTTAGCTTAATTATCAAAGAGTTGCAGTTATCTCCCATAATAACTTTAGAATAATAACTCTCAATAAACAGGATGCATGATGGTGTACCCATGTCTCCTTGATTGTTTCTCTGCTTAACCTGCTGTTTTATATTACAAAAATTTTCTTTGGTTACCATTTGATATCTAAATAACTTTTCAATATTTGTGATAAACAGAAGAACAGTAGTTAAGTTGGATCCTTATGGAACTGAAGAAGCACTGAACCTGTTCACCATCATATATAAAATTGAAATGTGTTTTAAAGTTGAGCAAGTATTTCTGCTTTTCATTTACTAACCAGTTAGAGATGTGTCCATTGTTCAAATTGAGTGTTTTGGGCTGTTAACAGCTTGTCTGGGATACTAGGGTTACTGGCTGTTCTAGGGACAGTTTCTTTTAATTGTAACGCAAATGCTCTAAAAATTTGTGTTAATTGCACATCTATAGAAACCCCATTTTATGGATGTTTTTGCTTCCTGGTGGGCACTTGCTTTGCAACTGTAATCAATTTTCTTTCTATTAACTGAGTTACAGTTTCATATTAAAATTTAAACATAACTCACAAAGCATAGCACAGCTCAATTTCTATACATTGGTTCAGCACTAAGATGCAGTTCTTGAGCCTTAGTATGGGAAATAGATATCTTGGATAATATAATGATTGGATGTAAAAGGTAATGCCATGGGAATCGGTCCATAGGAAATATGACCTTACTTGTTTTGATCGACACCTGCACACTCATGCCTTAACAAAACAAGACCCTATTTTTGCCCACTGCTTCTTTTGATTGATTGTTACCTTATTCTCGCCCAGCTGCTTCTTTTTATTTGACTATTTAGAATCTTAAGACTTAAGAAGAAGCTCCTGACTCAGAAGGGTCTTACGGAGACGAATGACAAACTAATATGGATGTGCCACTGAACCCTAATGGGAGGGGAGGAAGAAGTTGAGAAAGTGGATCTTCCAAAGCCATTGTTTTTTACCTCCTTTTCCTTCTTTTGGAGCTGATTGAAGAGAGGAAGAAATGAGATCAAATCCTGCTTCAGGTTCCTTTTGATGGAAGGAATGGCGGGACCCTGGAACCATTAGTGGAGAAGCTTAAAAGAAAAAGGACATGTTTTTGTTTTTCTAAACATGAAGGTTTAGGGACTTGTACTGATACTTAGTATTGCATTCTGTTCATTCATTGCAGAATTTTTTTTCTTGACTTACCAGTTTAAAGCAACCTCCCTATGATGTTATGTTGTTAGGAAAGGTTAAAAATTGATTTGTTGATTAAATTGGTTATACTGCCTTATTTTTTCGGAACCAAAATTAATAGTATGACATGAGCTTTGCGTAGGTGCTTAACCATCAAACTTTGTATAGCATTTTTCTCACAGATCTACATTTTGAGTTCTTTCCAAAGCTACCAAAATAAGTTGATATTATAGAGTCCTGTGAACAGCATTGCTTTACCCAGCACATGGGTCGATAGAGTTGTAAATTAGTAACTTGCAGTTTAGATAGATTTTTTTCTAAAAGTTTTAATGCAGGATAAAGTCTCTCTTTTTTTGTTTTTAAATATATTCAGGATATTGTCTGTGTGATAGAAGAGTTGACTTTTTCCTTTAGTTTGGCTTTGACCATTGTGCTTTCCCCTCCCCCCCCTTTTGCTTTATCCATTCATCTCGGTTGTATTCAGCATAACTCAAAATGTCTAATCATGTTTTGTTATTGGACACCACCTCTGGTTTAGTTTTGTAAACATTTTTGAAAGTTGTCTTTTTTAACTTGCAGCATCTGCAATGTTATTTTATCATTTATTCTACTGTGTTTATTTTGTTTTGGTTGATCATTTCAGTATTTAGCAAGTCAATGCTGTTGGGAGGCCATTAACAAGTTTATATATCTTTGCTGGCAGTAATATTTTTGTTTGGTACACTGAGTTGGTCTGAATAGTCCAAACTTGATTGTTATTTTTGCCATATTGTTAGGTTCTCAAAAAGGCAGATATGATCCGCAAGAATGCAGTTGAAAGTATATTAGCAGAACGTGATATTCTGATTTCAGTCCGCAATCCTTTTGTGGTGAGCGGGTCTAGCTTACAAAGTGTTCTACATTGAAATGGAAATTGTTAGCCTCTTCTAACTAGAATGGATGCTGTATCAGGTTCGGTTCTTCTACTCATTTACATGTCGTGAGAACTTGTATCTTGTGATGGAGTATTTGAATGGAGGGGATTTGTATTCATTGTTGAGAAATTTAGGCTGCTTAGATGAAGATGTTGCTCGCGTATACATCGCAGAAGTTGTATGTGCTTTTTCTTTTCCCCCCATTTTTCCTGTTAGATTTTTTTTTTTTTGTCCATGCAACTCTTATTTAAATCAATAACTTATTTAAGTTTATTCTCTCTCTATCTCTCTCGCTCTTTTGGGTTTGGGGTTTTTATAGGTGCTTGCTTTGGAATATTTACATTCTCTGCGTGTGGTTCATCGTGATTTGAAGCCTGACAATTTGTTGATCGCACATGATGGACATATCAAGGTAACTATTTATTTATTTATTTTTTGTTTGCCTTGCAGAATGTAATGTGTGTGCATCTACTAAACTGGTAGATAATGACCCAATGATAATCTAGCATGCTCCCCACTTGTAGATCTGGTTTTAGTTGACAGGCACATATACAAGTCAACTTGTTGTAACATAATTTACAAATGGATGGACTTTAGTGTTTTTTTTTTTTTTTCAAATCCACTTATATTTACTGCTTGTGGCCTTATCACCTCATTGTTCAATAAATTTTTGTTTCGCAATTCTAGTCATATTTGAGATATCCTAGTCAAACATTTCCTGACTTGATCATTAACTAGAAGGTTCCTTTTTCTCTCTGAGCAGTTGACAGACTTTGGGCTTTCAAAGGTTGGTCTTATCAATAGCACAGATGACTTATCTGGTCCAGCAGTTAGTGGCACAACTCTACTTGGGGACGAAGAGCCGCAGTTGACCGCTTCTGAGCATCAGCAAGAAAGACGGAAGAAACGTTCTGCCGTGGGCACACCTGACTATTTGGCACCAGAAATACTTTTGGGAACTGGACATGGTTGGTATAGCCTTTTTTGACTTTAAGGTGCAATAATTATCTTCTTTGTCATTTTATATCTGTTATACTGAACTTCATGCTAAATTCTGGCAATTCTTAAAGAAATATTTATGCATGAAAGCTCAATGATGCTAGCTTTGAATGATTTATACTGGTTAAACTATTTATTTTTTGTTCTATTGAAAATTTTAGTATTTTAGAAATGACAATTGCCATGAAGTATGGTGTTTTCTTGCAATTTTAAAGCCACAGTGACATCCGATTATCTTGCTTTTTCTTTTTCACCTGTCAAAGCTTGTTTTCTTTAATTATTTTATTGATAACATATAGTAATGATATATTCAATTTTCATCAGGCACAACAGCGGATTGGTGGTCTGTTGGCATCATTTTATTTGAATTGATTGTTGGCATACCACCCTTCAATGCTGAGCATCCTCAGGTTAGCACATTTCTCAGAAAATGATTGTAAATGCTAGTTGTGTTTGTTTTCACTTTCTATTCAATGTATGCATTTTATTTTCTCCTCATTTCTTTGCATTTCATCTGGATGTCATTTGCTCATCTCAAGTATTTCGTTTCTTTTCTTTATCCCTATCTTCTAGGTTTGTAATGTGTGTGTAAATATTTATGGGGATGGATTGGCAGACCCCAAAACTACATTCACTTTTACACTAATTTTAGATTAAAAGCATATCAGTGGTAAAGATTTAATGGTTTTAATGCATGTGATGACATGGGTATTTATCATTAATTGAGTTAGCGTGCTTTGTCTCTCTCATTTATCATTCTCCAACATTTGTTTTTTTTCATTTCTTCCTCACTTCTATTTTCTTCGTAACTTTTTTTTCTTCATCTCTTATGTTTTATCTATTGATTTCTCTCACAGATTTTTCCAGATGCAAATGTCTTTGAATAAAAGTAAAAATAAAATAAAAAATAAAAAATTTAATTCCCCAAAATTGCAATCGGAAATAACCATCAGGTGGCTACGTGACCAATATAAAAATATAATGGAGGTAATGTTCTGTCTTCTAATCTACCAAATTTTAAGAGAGACAAAAGAACAAAATAACAAAAAAGAGAGGAAAGGAATAATGGCAGTAAAGAGGAGAAAAATGTTAAGGTAAAGAGTGGAAGATGTTAAAAAACATTGCAGACAAATCTGGATGGGAGGAGAGAGGGGAGAGAAAAAGCATGCAATGATACAAAGATAATCTCATTTTGATCCATAAAATCCTTACCAACGATATACTTCTAATCTAAAGGGCTAGAATTAGTTTAAAATTAATTGTATTTTTATGTGGGTCTGCTAATCCATCACCTTATATGTATGTACAGAGATTATCTGATCTTGGTGTTGGGATCTTGTAAATTATTTGTACCTATGATGACAAAATCTTGCTGCATTTAATGGTTTAAATCATTTCTTATAGACTGAACTGACGGCTTACCAAATCTTTTTGTTTACAGTCATGCACCTTGCCCATCATCCTTTTCTCTTTCTTTTTTAGAGTACTTCTTTTGAACTCTAATATTCTCTTTCCAATCTCCCATGTCTTAGAAATGGTTTAGACAGATAATGAGTTTCTAAATGATAGCATATTGAGGCCATTGAAATGCTTCACCTTTTTATACATTGACTCTGCTGTGTTCCATGCTAGTAGTAGAAGGATTCAAACAACAAACCAAAATACTTCCATTTCAAATGTTCTAATATGAAACTCAAAGCAAATACACAAAAATTGCTTTGTCAAACATTGATCATAGATTACAAACTGTGTGAAAATAGAAAGTCTGAAATAATTGGAAGCTGAAAGTTTTTTGTTATTTATTTTGGATTAGGAACTTTAACTAAAATCTTACAGAACGTCAAAGACCAAAAAACTTAAAATGAAGTCATACACTAGTAAAATCAAATTTGTCTGCATACAATTAACTTATTTGTCCCTCCTAAAACAACCTTCACACCTTCAAATCACCAAAAAGCCCTAGTGTGTATCCCATCAAAAAACCAAAGCCTCTTTTAGTTGTTCGTCATTGGTAGAGCTGGCAAAACAGGTCACTAGGTTGTGTTCATATCATGTCAGCTTCTTGTCGTGTCAAATTTAGGTTGACCCAAACATGATCTATTTCGTAATTGTGTCAAAATATGGAGTCTCTAACCTAATACGGAAAATAAACGAATTACCCAACAACCTGATTAATATTTATATATTTAACAAAATTTACATCAACAATTTTGCAAGATATATATATATATACACACACACACACATACATACATTCATACATATACATATATACACACACACACACGATATTATAAAATATATAGGTTTACAAATATTTTATATATTTATACTATTGAAGATCTAAATCTATATAAAATTTTATAAATGAAACACTGTGTATATGTTTATCCTAAAAAAAAAAAAAAAAAATCATTTATAATATTTGAGTTTGATGACAATAATTTACAAATTAATTTAGAATATAAAATATAATCTTGTCATTGATCTGGTAAATGAGTTAAGAACTTTTACCCTAATCCGACACGAAAAAAAGTCATGTCGATCTGGATTCGACCTATTTAATAATCGTGTCAAATTTAACAACTTATACTTATTTATTTGTGTCTTATTTATGTCGGGTAATCAGGTCATGTCAAATTTTACCAGCTCTAATCATCAGGCCTTCTAAATCTTGTACTTGCAAATTTATTGAAGGTGCTACTTTTGTTTGAATTTTTGGAGAAACAGTATCTTAATTTTCAGATTTCTATTGGACTTTTAGATCAATGGGAGAGAAAGAAAAGAGTTATTAAGCTAGCTCAAATGACAGTAAACAACAAAAGAAAAATGACAGTAATATATATATATATCTATATATATATAATTTTTTGTAAGAAACTTAGAAATATATTACTAATGATGGAAAAAAAGTTTCAAGGTGGACTAGAAATCCAGAGAGACTAGAAACATCAGTTACGTCTTGATTCACTATAATTCTTTTATAATTTGTTTTGTTTGATTGAGATCTTAGAGTAATTCTTATTTTCTGTTTTGATTCCAGCAAATATTTGTTAATATTCTTAACCGGAAAATACCTTGGCCTCGAGTACCTGAAGAAATGAGCCCTGAAGCTCACGATCTGATTGATCGGTAAGCAAATCTTTTTATTTATGTCATGTGGTTATTGCTATTAGGCACTTTGCTTAATTACATCATTGGTTGTCTGAACCTCTGGCCTATTAGTTTCTTATCATGCATGCATGGAGGAATGCTTTGTCTTCAGAACTATTGTTCTTCCGTTATTTCATCAGGTGTGTATTATAGCCCTTGTCTAGAAAAAAAAAAAAAAAAAAGAACAACTGACTTGAAACCCTTTCTGGTGCTATATATTGATAATTAACATCACCTGCCCAGCCTCCCCAAAAAAATAAAAAAATAAAAATAAAAGGTAACATGACCAAATATGACAAGTAACTCAGAAGAGTCCACGCGTTTACCACATATGTGTTTATATGAAGGTAAGATCAGCACTATTTGTGTTTTGACCTGAATTTTGCTAATATTTCTTTGTTCTATTTTTTTTTAGGCTTTTGGTTATTAGAATGGTTAATCTCATAGACAACCCCTAGATTTGCCTTATATACACAGCATTAGTTAAGTTGTTCATTACAGATCACCCCTGCTGGCAATTGCTATTGAGAAAAGTTATTGCTGATGGCAATCTCTTATATGCACTTTGATATAAGATACATAAAAATTTAGTGATATTATACTGCAGTTTTCCAGAGATCCTTCATCTTACAAACAGGATCTAGATTGAAAATTTTGGTATAGTTGCTTCTCAATCTTCCTATGAATTATTAAGAATGCTCATTAATATGTGATTTAGCTTGTAAAACGTTTTTCCTTTTATGCAGGGTGAAACCTCTTTTACTGCTTTTAAACAATTGGCCCCCAAATGCCAATTTCTTTGCTTCCTCTGAAGGAATCCTTTATTTAGTACTGAATTGTCTTATATGATATTTGTTAATATGCTCTACTGTAAAGCACACATTCTTTACTAAGATGCATTCTCAGGATTTATTAAGATTGACGATTTAATACTTCTAACTAGTTGATTCTTAAAGATTTTTTACTGCTTCTGTTAAACTGCTATGTGTTTTCTTCAGTTTTCTTACAATAGAGGCTAGTTCTACTGAACTGATAAAGTTTGTGTGGTTGCTGTTGCATTCAATTTCCAGATTTTTGACTGAAGATCCTCATCAGAGACTTGGCTCTGGAGGCGCTTCGGAGGTGATCTTGGTTCAAGCGTTTGATTCTTTCCTTTTTAAGTATTTGGAATACATATCCTGAGCTAATACTAGTAAAATATTGTCCTCAGGTGAAACAGCATGTATTCTTCAAAGATATCAACTGGGACACACTTGCCAGGCAGAAGGTAGTGACTGTCTTTACATCATAAAGTATGGTTGTCTATTCGTGCTTTTTCAGGTCTTAGATTGACCAAATCATCTTGTACTATTGACCAAATCATCTTGTCACTTTCCCAGGCTGCATTTGTTCCAACTTCAGAGAGTGCACTTGATACCAGTTACTTCACAAGTCGCTACTCATGGAATACTACAGATGAAAACATATATCCAGCCAGTGACTTTGAGGACTCCAGCGATGCTGATAGCTTAAGTGGCAGCAGTAGTTGCCTGAGCAATCGGCAAGAGGAAGTGGTAAATAGTCCTAAAAATTAGCTTAATTGAATTGATTTGTGCAACTGTAGTTTTATTATGGCTACATACTGAGGTTGATTTACATAACAAAAATGAACAGGGAGATGAATGCGGAGGTCTTGCAGAGTTTGAGTCAGGCTCATCTGTTAATTACTCATTTAGTAATTTCTCATTCAAGGTAGGGTTCCGGTTTTTTTTTTTAATCTTTCATTACATCTGTTTACTAACGTCTTGCTCAACAAAATCAATTTTCTTCTTCATTTTTATCTTATAAGATCAAAGAATAAATAGATTCATGTAAGAACAAAATAATTTCTTTTTTCCTTATAAAATTGATTCACTATTTTATGAGATTCACTACAACCTGCTATGAGTACTTGACTATACGATTTTTTCACCAATATATATATATATATATGAAATGTAAAAAATTATCAGATCTTGCATCTGATATTATTTGTTGGTTGCTAGTCAATTATTTGTTATGTTCTTTGGATTAAATTGATCTGTTTCCTGTCATTAAAACAGAGGGAAAAAAATAGGGTTAATTTCATTTAATTAGCACATAAAGGTTAGGGCGAGACTATTTGAACACATGAACGTACTACTTTGCTCGCCATTCTTTTATAAAATATGTTATTACTAAGTTATCCTTAATGAAAATTATCCATTTGTACAAAGAATTTTCAATGTGTTCTGTAACAGCTGGATGTAGTCCTCTGCAGTCATCTAAAAATTCATTTTCATTGCTTTCATGATTGTCCAATTCATTTGGCACCGTGAATCTATTTTCATTAAATGTCAAAACTGTTTCTTCAGTTTAATTACAGCCAAATGCAAATAATTCTGGCATTGGGGATCTGCTGTGAATTTAAGCATTATTTTGTTCTGATTCTTGTACAAATATATTTTTAAAAAAAACTATAAAGTTGTTTCCTAATCATCATACTTTGATCAGATATGAACTCTTGAGGTTCGATTGATCTTGTTCCACAAATAATTCCAGTGAACTTTTTATAGTCTATGAAATTCATTTTCATTGCTTTCATGATTATTCAATTCATTTGGCATCGTGAATCTATATTCATTAAATGTCAAAACTGTTTCTTCAGTTTAATTACAGCCAAATGCAAATAATTCTGGCATTGGGGATCTGCTGTGAATTTAAGCATTATTTTGTTCTGATTCTTGTACAAATATATTTTAAAAAAAAATTATAAAGTTGTTTCCTAATCATCATACTTTGATCAGATATGAACTCTTGAGGTTTGATTGATCTTGTTCCACAAATAATTCCAGTGAACTTTTTATAGTCTATGAACATGAGAAAATCAATCAACTATATTTCTCTCTTTATTTTTCCTTTTGTGGTTCAATTAAGGGAAAAAAACAAAGTAGAAGTCAAGAAGATCAGTAGTAGTAGAAAAATTTTGTAGGTAGATAAAAATAATAGAATGACAAAATAAATATTCAATAAGCTTTATATTTGCAATATTGGGAGGTTTAGAGAGTAATGGGTGTAAGGAGTGGTATTTCGGTTTCAAATATAGCCCCTTCCTAAAGGTTGTTATTTTTTTAGAGATTGTTTACATATTTAAATAGCTGCATTTTATTACTGTGCTGAAGCTCTGTTTTTCTAACTTTGTAAAAGACCTTTGGAGTTGATGTTGACTCAGTTAGGAATAACCTTGGTGAAATCTGCTATAACATTTTAGTTATGAATTGTGTTTATCATCACATTATGGCATTCTGTATAGTATTTTGTTTTATTTTATTTCGGTTTTATCCTGATTACTCAACCCTGTCATCTCTAATTATAATCTTCTTGTCGTTATTAGAATCTGTCCCAGCTTGCATCGATCAACTATGATCTACTTTCCAAGGGCTGGAAGGATGATCCACCAAGAAATCCTAAAATCTAATGAGTATATCCTGGTATCACTATTTTGCATAAGTGGATGAGGTCATATTTTGGCCATCTGGTTCAGCAGTGTTGTTCGTATACCTTTGTACATGTATGTTGTTTGAAGTTCTTGTCATTTTTGGTTTACAGTTGTTTTTTTTTTTTCCCAATAATATATGTGCTCAATTTAATTTTGATATTTTATGTTTTCAGAGATAGAAGAAAACATGAGACAGAAACTGCTTCGGGATGTGGTCTTTCTCATATAGGTAAAAGCTTCAGGCTGGGGTTTCAATTTTACATTTGAGTTCTGTTTGAAATGTTGACTACATACATTGTTGCAACAAACTTACAAAACACACTTATAAGTTACCGATGCTTACATTCTGGCCTATGGTGTACTTTTCTGATTTTTTTGGTCACCAAATGAGAACACATCCCATTGTGCTTAATTCTCGTCTAACATGTTGATTTTGCATTTCTTAATCTGTAGTTTCTTTGAATTCTTATGATGCATCTTTTGTCAAGTTTATATGCTAGTAGGTTGAAAAAGCCTGTCAAATCAATCAAATTGCATGAAATTCAAAGTTATCTTAAATACTCTGGTTAAATGCAACTAGCGAAAGAACTGTCTTCAATTTCAGTTTTTGTTGAAACTTGGAGATCATTACGAAGGTCTGTTATCTGTGCATCTAGTTAAGCTTTTGGCTGGAGCCTAGGGTTCTTTTTGTATTACGATTATATTTGCTTAATTCATTATTTTGTTTCGAGAATTTTGTTTGGGTTCCGTAGTTATGGTCATTTTATTGTTCTCCTTTTGGGTTTGGTCGGTATGGCTGAATAGTTCTTAATATAAATTTCTAATATGTTTTAATATCTCTTACAGCCTTTGTATGTTGTAAATCGTGTAGCTACATGAACTAAAGACTTTTCTCCCAACATTCTTGCTCTTTTTCTCATCATCTCATGATAGGCATTTTTTGTATTGAATAATGCATAACAAAGAAAACAATTGAGTAAAAATTCAAACATGCAACAATTTATAAATAGAGTGACAAAATAGGTAATTATTTCAAACAGATGTAGAATAAACTTTTTTTAGGTAATTTTGTAAGATTTAAGTAGTATTAGTATAATTAACTGAAGATCTAAAGACAGTGTTTATTCAAAGATGAAGTATTAAGTTTTTATTTGGTATGTTTTATCTGATGGACATAAATATTCGATTAATCTTATAAGTTCCTTTTAAATATTTTGTTGTCGTTTGATTATTTTCTTAAGTAGAACGAAGGTTAAATAAGTTATTTTTGTTTTTATTGACAGAAGTTTAAATTTTGACTTTTTAGGAATAGAGGTAGAAAAGTTTTTTTTTTTAAATATTAAAATATTATTTATTTATTTGATAACTTTATTTTTTTTTATTACATAATTTTAAAAAAATAATTATTAATCTTATAATTTTTAATAAAGTTAATTTTTTTTAATAAAAAAATTTTATTGACAGTCAAACAATTAAAATTTTTTTATTTAAATTTTTACTAGTTAAAATTCTACTTAAATAAATTTTATTTAGAAAGTTATATTAAATGAAACTTAACTTTAGATTACTTATAATAAGCGTTGTGTAACAGTAAGAAATAAGTGTTGGAAGTAAAAGGGCAAAATAAAAAGGAAAAAAGAGGGAACAAAATATTGTTCTCTTTAATTTTTTCACTACCCCGGTTGCAAATTATAATTCGTACTTTCGATATTTAAAAAATAGCTCATGGAAAAAAAACCTGAATCATCCCAAAGGACAAATGCCTTGGGCAAGGTATGTCTTTTAGAAATTGTTGGTATGTAGGTTGGAAAAGTCCTTCAATTGTCTACCTCCGCGAGTTAACTTCTGTATTTGGTGATGATAAAAGCACGTACTAATGGACAGAAACGGGCAGCACATCCGGAAAAGACTGCACATATCCCCACGTTTTTTTAGTTTGTTTTATTATTAATTCGTATGATTTTTATTCTTAAAATATATATATTCTTAAAATATATATATAATTGACGAGGCTTTGGATGCCATGAAGCATGAAATGCATGATGCTAACAACACACATAATAAAGAGCAATTATAGGATCAGACCACACCCTGTTTGTTTACTTTCATTTTCCAGCTGATCCTCCATTTGGTCCCCACCAAAAAGCTTTTCTCATCATCATACCAGTATGCGGTACCACCACTAACGTGTGAAATTGATCAAATTTCTTTTTCTTTTCATCAAAAACTAGCGTGTTAACAGATATTCTCATTGTAAGCACAAAATTTACCATATCGCCTTTGAAAAGGGATCTGCTTCTACTGGGCTTTCTCAAAACAATCCTAGTTTATACAATTTAATCTCAAATTTATCTTACATCAGAACTAACATCTTTGGTTCACTGAATTATTTGCTTCAATCTGATTTTTGACACAGCATAACACTAAGAAAGAAAAGTCTATTTCACTTGAAGAAATCTTACAACCAAACCAACAAACATATCTAAACAACTTAAATTTCCCCATCTAAACAGATCGAAAGGTGCCATCAAAAGCAAAAGTTTAAATTGAAAGAAAATTTAATAATTACAACCACCATCATTCACCCAACAAGAATAAAATAAAACAGGTATCATATCCACCACCTAAGTATTAATGAAAAAAGAGAAAAGAAAATTAGTACGATGGGGTCTACAGAAAAATAAGACAAGTTGAGTGCCAAATCAAACATACAACAAACGCAATTACTGAGGCATATAGCAAAGTAAGGATGATTTTAAACCAACTCATGTTGAAGATGTGTTGTCTAAATCATCTGGCTGTAGGTCATGGTCTCCTCGGATGCTAGAACGTCGTAGTTCCCCTATGCATCTTGTCACTTCTGACATTGAAGGACGATTGTCCGGGTATTGTGCTGAACAATCTATTGCAAGCTGCAAAAGCTGAACCATCTCCTCCTCAACATTCTGGTATCTAAGAAGCTCAAGATCAAAAACCTCTGAAGTCCACTCCTCTTTAACTATGGACTGAACCCATCTTGGGAGGTCAACCCCCTCCTCGTTCAGGAGGGCATGGGTTGGGGCCTTTCCAGTCAACAGCTCCAAAAGCAGTACCCCAAAGCTATAGACATCAGCCTTCTGGGATACTTTGTGGGGACCAGTCACCTCTGGTGCACGATAGCCAGCTACTCGGTTAGGGGTAGAGAAAGGCCCCACCAGGTGGACAAGACCAAAATCAGAGACTCGGGCCTCGTAAGATTTAGTTAGTAGAATATTAGACGATTTTATGTTTCCATGGGAGATATTAGGGCCTTGAGCGTGTAGGTATTCAATGCCACGAGCAGCTCCAAGGGCAATGCCAGACCTCATTTCCCAGTTCACTGGAGTCCTACCTGCTCCTTTGTTCCCTGTGGTATAAATTAAGAGAGAATATTGTTGTGAAGTCAAGCTAATAACACTAAAAATTTTCACGCATTTGTTGGCTCTCTTTATACCTACTGAGTTCAACATTCAGTTTCAATTATGGAGTTTGCTAAGAAGTTCTTATTAATTGACAACAGAACATCAACAAAATGACTGAAGATGATATAAAATATAACAAAAACCTCCAAAACCAAGCCACAGAGACATAAGAGCCATAACAATTCTATCAAAGTAAATCTCTTCACAAGATGATTAAATTGTATCCACAAGTAAAACAAACTAGAAAACTTCACAGATGTAATAAATAGTTTATTATATCAACAGAACCCATTTATCCACAAATATTTGTGACACAGGAAAGAAAAGATCTCAAGGAGCTCAAAAGAAAGCTAAAAACCAGGAGAAAAAAACAATATCACCCCTCATAATACATATTGTTAGAACATTAAACAAATCCCTAACAATAAATTGAAGAATATAAATAAACGAGTAATCTAAAAAAGATCTCAAGGAGCTCAAAAGAAAGCTAAAAACCAGGAGAAAAAAACAATATCACCCCTCATAATACATATTGTTAGAACATTAAACAAATCCCTAACAATAAATTGAAGAATATAAATAAACGAGTAATCTAAAAAACTGAAGCATTGTCCAGTAAAAGAAAATCATTATAAAAAAAGAATAAAAAAGTGAAGATTTTTAGACATACACAATATCTAGTAATCACTAATAGCAAATGATTAAACACAATCCAAATAATCATTGACCAATTAGAAAAACTCACCATGTAATAATGCAGACAAGCTTCCCATAGTCAAGTAATCATAGACAAGAAGTTTTTCATCCATACTATAATAATAAGCTCTAAGAGGAACCAAATTTTCATGATTTACAGCTCCCACTTCTTCAATTTTATCCTTGAACTCCCTCTCAGAAATGGTAACATCCTTCAATCTTTTGACAGCCACAATTGTTCCCATTTCTAAAACAGCCTTATAAGCAGTACCAAAAGTCCCCTTTCCCAAAACTTCAGCAGAACCCCTCAACAAATCCTCCAAATCAAACACTCTGGCTGCATTCCCAAAAAATACCAACTTTTTAGTAGCACCATTGACATCGCTATTCACTTGTGTTTTACTATTCCCATTCCCAATCCCAACCATGGCTGCTGCTGCTGCTGCAGCCACTGAATACCCATTGTCCATTACCCCAACTGCCTTGTCACCAGCAATTTCAACTTCTTGTTGCTTTAACGAGGTAATGTCAACGGACCTTGTGTTCCTGTTGCTTTTCTTTCTACACAAAATCAATAAGATCAAAAGTATTAACAGAAAAACAAGTACAGATCCAATCACAATCCCTGCAGTGGCACCACGAGAAAGCTTCTTCTTTTCCTTCTCCCCTTGTCCAATCTCACCAGTTCCGGTAGGTGTACTTGGCACAACCACACTTGCTTTGGTACCACAATCTTGAAGAGGTTTGCCACAGAGGGAATTACCCAAAAAGGAATTCGACCCAAATGTCTGAAACCTCTTTGGAATCGACCCATTTAACAAATTGTTGGAAACATTCAGCTGTTGAAGATTCGGCAAACCATCATCAAAACCAGGAATGGACCCAGAAAGACGGTTGTTTTCAAGAAACAAAGTCTTCAACTTGGTCAAATTGTTGAAGCCGGAGGGGATTTCACCAGAAAAATTGTTGGTGGCAAGATTTAAGCGAACAAGATGATGCAAACCAGCCAAAAAATGAGGGATCTCACCTGAAAAATGATTGCCTTGTAAATACAAATTGCGAAGATTGGAACAAGAAGCGAGATCAGACGGGGGCTGTGAAGTGAGAGAGTTGAAACGGAGGCTGAGAGTTCGAAGTGAGGTTAAATTTCCTAGAATGCCGAGTGGAACTTGTCCGGAGAGGGCTACACCAGGTAGTCTAAGCACAGTCACTCTGTTCCGTTCGCACTCCACACCCGCCCATTTGCAAGGACTCACCTCAGACACGTTCCATAAGAGTGTCCGGCCACCGACTGACGACCGAAGAGCAAGGAGAGCTTCACGGTCTGAAGATAGATCACTGTAGCTGAAGCTGAAGCTGCTGATTATCAGAAGCAGTAGCAAGAATGTATTTTGGCTCGCAATCTGCGTTTGCATTGCCATTTCTTGGACTAATCAAACAGACGTTACAACATTAGAGTGTTTAAACTCAACTTGTTCTGCAGCATTGCAGTGTAATGTAAAGGAAAAGAGATAAAAAAAAAAATTAAAAACAAAAAATAGAAAAGCTGTAACAGAGAGAAGAAAAAGACGGGCTGGGTTGAATAGAGGGACAATATTATAATATAGTTAAAAGGGCAACCCTAGCCAGCTGTAAGCCTGAAATGCTGTATGCTTTGTTAAGGGTAATGGTTACTACAATTTACCAGTGGCTACTAGTCAACTCTACTTCCTGTTGTCTCTTTTTTTTTTTGTGTTTTTTTGTTTTTTGTTTTTTAAAGTGGCTTTATTTTTCTTTTCCCTTTTTTGCCCTTTTTCTGTTTGGATTTCTACTTTTCTTTTTTTGATAGAACTCCTTTTGTTTTACTTTTGTCTCGTTTGTATTTTTGGTGTTCCCATTCCAGACTGCTTCTTATTATCTCATGTGTTGAAAAAAAAAAAAGAATAAATTCCAACCAACCTAAATAGTTAGGAAATGCGAAATGGACGAAAATTTTGCTCTCACAGTCTTGCTCTCAATATGAGACACATTGATGCATTTCTTCTTCCCAATCATCCTTGCATGCTGTTTTATTTGTTACATATGCTTATGATATTTGTTGTTTTAAAAATCTGTCACTAGATTTGGGTGGCGATTACTTTTCAGATTAGTATGGAAATCATCAGAGAATTTTTAGGTTGAGAGCATAGAGTATGAGTGGGAGTAGAATATTTACTTAGATTAAAATGAAGAGCGTAAATTATTAATTAAAATCTTAATTATATATTTTCATGGCCGATTGCATCCCGAGGACTTTTTTGATTGGGTTAGGTATCGTGGAGAAGTCTGTGGAGAAGTTCTTTGATTGGAAAGAACTATCCGAAGTGTGTGAAGGTGAAAATCCTGAGCACGGGTCATGCCTCAATTTGGTGGGATGTTTCATTATGGTGGTATACTAGCCTCCTGTTTTGGAACTTCCAGTTACAATTGAAGCATGTAGATCTGTAAATAGATTTGTATGTATAGCCACTTCACTCATGCTCGTCGTTTCTCGAAAGTATCTTTTTTTTCTAAAAACATGGTCAACCAAAAATTATTATGTTCGCGGTTCTTCATCCACCGATGCAGAAAATGCTCTAGTTTTTCAAAGAGTACGTAGCTTTTAATTAGAAAATAAATAAAAAATATATATATTTGTACAATAATTTGTTTATTTTATTATTAATTATAATTATATGAAACAATGATTATTATTATTAATTTTAATGACGTAAATTAATTTTTTATTTTAATTATTTAAAACTAAAAATTATTGATAATGTTCAATATAAACAAAAGAAAAATTTAAAATGTTGGCATATATTATTAAATTTTGCCATGGTGAGACCATTGCTAGCGTTCCTCCTTTGTTCAATTGAGAAACTGAGCATGTTTAATTCATGCGTATAGGTTGTGAAGCTTATTCAATTCTTGTGCCAACGATTGACAATATATATATATATATATATATATATATGGTAAAGTAAACTTCGGTTCACCCCCTCGTAAAAGTGATAATCTTTAAAATATCCTCCAAAAATATCAAAACTTTAATTTAGCACTTAAAATTATTATTTATCTATTACTTCTAGTAGCTAAAATGGTAAAATAGTATTTGTTCATTTCCTAACAGTCAATAAATGAAAAAAGTTCAAAAATCAATGTGGGCTAATTTTCATAGGCCCAAATCTTTTAAAATTTTGTAAAATACATATAAATTTGTCAAACATTTATAATACGCTCCATAATACTTTAAAATATTTTTATTTTACTTCCATATGACAAATTTTTTTGAACGGATTAAATTTTACTTTTTTATTTAAAAAACTTATTTTAGAAATTAATTAAAAGCCACAAATGAAAAAAGAATAATATTTTACCTTTTTATATTTGTTATTATTTTCGTTAGTATTCTTTTTTTATTTTGCAAAAGTATTTTAAAAAATATAGATATAACAAAATTAAATTAATTTTTACTTAATTTTAATTTATAAAACAAATATAATGATAACAAATTTTATTTACAATATCACCACAATGAAATCAAAAAAATTATTTTTTACCCCTATCGTGAATTTAAATATTTTATGAATATAAACCATTTAAATTAATTAACTTTTACCATTTAAATTTTACCCTTAAAGTATCTAAAAGACAAATTAATCCATAAAATTTATTTGCATTCCATTACTAATATAATTCAATGGATTAAAATTTGAAAATATATAAAATTTAGCGACATTCAAAAACCAAAACCTTAGCCCCTAATCATAATCCTAAATTTTTGTCGGTTTCATTTTTATCAACATCATTTGTTATAAATTTATTGATACATTTTCTCTCAACTCGGGGCTCATCTACTTCCAGAGCAATAAGGGATCGGGTTGCTCCCTACAACCCATACCAAAGGGCCCCCCAGCCGCGAGTGGCTCTCGCTCCACTTCGCAGGTCCCCAAGTAGGGATCGCAGGGATTATTGGCAATACAGCGGCAACCCACCTCGTAATCCCCCCGCGAATTGGCTCATACAGAGCAACAACAGAGCCGACCGTCAATTGCCTCCACACTTGGGAAAATTTTCCCGAGATAAAGCGGTGCAGATGGTTGACCAAAGCCCCACTTACAGACAATACACCCCATTGAAGGTGTCACTTTAGGAGATGTTCCATGTTGTAGAGGAACGAGGTCTAATGTGCTCTCCGACACGTATGTCTAAGTCAGCAAATATGAGGGACAGGAGCATGTTCTGCCGATTCCACAAGGATCATGGCCACTCAACATCTCAATGTCGTGACCTATGGAACCTGGTGGAGGATTTGATGAGAAATTGTTACTTAGACGAATTCATTGAAGGAGGGCACCCGGTAGTCGAGCAGTAACAGGGTGAGGATGGTCAGACCTATGACATGGGCCGCGAGTCACCTGCTGTGAGGGTGATAATAGGAGGGCCGACAATGGCAGGGAATTCAAACAGAGCCAGGAAGAATTACAACAAATATACCTCTGCTAATCTAGAGGTTCTGCTCACTATGCCCGCCGCGAAGAAAGCCAGAGTTAGGCAAGTTCAGATCATGTGGAGGAGGGGATCTGTTGTGCAAATTTTATTAAACTCGCAAGCACACGAATCTATTGAAGTATAGATTAATGGTGACGAGTATCGATCCCACGAGGACGTAGATTTTCAGTTATGTAGAGTTATTATTATTCTTTATTATTTTTAATGTGCTTGTTGTAAAATTTCCTAATTTATTTTATCCTAAGATTGAAATTAAAATGCTAAGAATAATTTAGGACTTGATCAATGGAATAAAGTGCTTGGATCTTACGATTAACACTCAACATTTCACCATGGGCTTAATATTCCTTTTTTAATTCCAATTAATTTATGAGGGGGGTATTTCCACTCCTCATAATCCTAACTCTAATAAATATGTCATCAAGCCCTCATTGTGCCAGGAAGAATAATCTTATGTTAAATGTGGTATTAAGAACACATTGTGCTAGGTAATAATAGTGTAACTATCGACAAGGTGGCAAGACTATCCACTAATTAATCTAGATGAATTTTATGTCAACAATGAGTCAAGACCTACCACATAAATTAGAGGGAGGCTTTTCTCTAATAAATCTAGTGTAAAGCGCTCACCGTGCCAAATATTAATAATCTTGCACTAGGGAGTCGGTATACCAGTGCAATATCTAGACAGGATTATTACTATCTGTCTACGATAAGTCAAAACAATTTAAATAAATTAGAGAAAGTAAAAATAAACTTACCAAATTAAGCCCATAGATTATGTTGAGGCTTCACCTTTAACCCAAGCTTGAAAATAAATTCGCTACTCATTTTATAACTAGGGGTAAAATGAGAATTTTATTAAAATACATAGAAAATACAAGATGGAGAAGGAATTACAGAAAATAGAGCCCAAAAATGAATTTATGGGTGTCAAATTAGGGGGGGAGCCCCTTATTTATAGATACAACAAGTAAATCATGGCCATCGGATGAAAATAATTCGGACGCCTAGGATTGCGCCACGTGGCACTCTCTGATTAATTGGAACACGTCACAGAGCTGTCATTCCGTGTATCTGCATGTACGGTACACGCAATTTTCGGTCCACTAATATTCTACTACGTCATCGGTCAATGTAAAAGTCAACAAACATAATCCAGTGTATTGCATATATTGTAAGCTCATTTTTCGGTCCAATAGACTTCTGTCATATCATCGGTCAATAACACGTCAGCAGTCAATGCCACGTCAACAGTCAACGTCACATCAACGGGCAACGCCACGTCAATGGGGCCCACTAAAATCTTAAAATTATGATTTTGCCCTTTATATCTTTCCCAAGGTTTTTAGCTATTCTGAGTTTAAAAATGCTGTCAGACTTCTCGTTTATTGAGAAATGACTAAAATACCCCTAAAATAAATAAAGTATTAAAAATACACATAAACATAGGCAATTAAATATCAAGGGACTTAAAATACATAAAGTTGGAGATGTTAGTGAGACTTTGCGGTGTAAAATGATGATTTTACCTTTTATAAATATACACTCTCTAAGACTCAACACACCCCTCAACCAGCTTATTGCTAGTCCCTAGCAAATTAAGTGATAACAAAATTTAACCATTTTTTTTTAAAGGCAATGTTTACTTCTTCAATTAGATTAATGACAATAATCAAATAAAAGTATAAGCATTATCTCCAGCCTAAAGAGATATCACTCCTACATCTACCATCCACATGAGTCAGTCAAGCAAACACATACAAACTGATCAATTATTAGAGTTACATTAATTAAGTCACTTTCAAGTGTGACATGTCAACCCCAAAATCTCACAGATTAAAGTGACACTCTCAGAAGAAAATAAACCCAGGAAAAACAGTCACTTTAAAAATGATAACTTAAGAAAAATTAATGAATGGCAATATCACACACTCTCACCAAGAATAATGTCCACAGCTTAGCATTTAGTATGACACTAAATAAAATGAAATGATAGTCAAACCAACTCTATATATATATATATATATATATATATATATTTGTCTTCAAGTGTAATAAAAAAGGCCATACGGCACAATACTGTCGTATGAGCAGGAAACTCCACGAGCTCGACCTCGAGGAGGAAGTGTTAGCAAAGTTAGCTCCTTTGCTAATTGAGTCATCCAACTCGGAGTCTCCTATGACAGGAGACAGCGAGCCTCTACAAATTGATGAACTAATAGACTCTGATTCTGAAACAGAATACAGTAGCTCTACTAGTACTGACTCTATTTAAAGAAAGTCAACGTGTTGACTAAAGAACAAGAAACATTTCTTGAACTAGTCAAACACATCTCTGATCCTGCTCTCCAGAGAGAGTATTTGGATAAACTTCTAAAGACCTTAGAAGTAAGAGATAAAGCTGAAACTTCTAAAGCCCCTGTTCTTAAAAAGAGCACATATGATGTTACTGAAATCTTGGGTAAGAAGAAGACAAAAGGGTCAACTTCTAATATTCAAGATCTTCAAAAGGAAATCAATGATATTAAAGCTGAAATAAAAGAGTTGAAAGAAAAACAGAAGAGTGATTCTGAAACAGTTCAACTTCTTTTACAAAGACATTTGCAGGAGGATTCTGATAAAAAACCAGAATCTGATGATGGCAATAAAAATGATCAAAGCCTTGAAAATATCGAGTCTGTACCCGATGATTTTCTATTTGTCTTAAAACAAATTACAACAAGAAAATATTTAATTAAAATCACTTTGATTTTCCCTGAAAACTTTGAGATTGACACCATTGCCCTCTTTAACACTGGTGCTGATTTGAATTGTATTAGAGAAGATATTGTCCCAAAATGTTTTCATAAGAAAACAACCGAGAGACTATTTGCAGCAAACAATTCAAAATTAAAAATCAAATCCAAAGTTGATGCCTCAGTTTATAATGGTGGTTTTAAATTTAAAACTTCATTCCTACTGACAAATGATATACATCATGTTGTCATTTTAGGAACACCATTCATAAACCTCATTACTCCCTATACTGTTAATTATGATAGTATATCATTTAAAGCCAAAGAAAAAGAACTTGTTTTCCCTTTCATTGAAAAGCCAAAGACAAGAAATTTGAACATTATTAAAGCATGTTCTGTTTATCAGAACCACATTAGTACCCTTCTTAAAACAAAACATGAAAATTTGATTTGTTTGAAAAAGGATTTAAATCTACAAAGGATTGAAAGCCAACTTCAAAGTAATTTTGTAAAACAAAAAATTTCTAATTTCAAAACCCTCATTGAAAGAGAAATATGTGCTGATTTACCAACTGCCTTCTAGAATAGAAAGCAACATATGGTAGATTTGCCTTATGAAACTTCTTTTAATGAGAAAAATATTCCTACTAAAGCCCGTCCGATCCAAATGAATATGGATTTGGAACAACATTGTAGGAATGAAATCAAAGACTTGGAGTCTAAAGGACTTATTGTTAAGTCCAGGTCTCCATGGTCTTGTGCTGCTTTCTATGTGAATAAAAATTCAGAAATAGAAAGAGGCACACCGAGACTTGTTATCAATTACAAGCCTCTGAACAAAGCTTTAAAATGGATTAGGTATCCAATACCTAATAAAAAAGATCTTTTACAAAAACTGCATTTTGCATTCATATTTTCAAAGTTTGACATGAAGTCTGGATTTTGGCAAATTCAGATTCATCCTAAAGATAGGTATAAAACTGCATTCATTGTTCCATTTGGACAGTATGAATGGACAGTTATGCCTTTTGGTTTAAAGAACACCCCTTCAGAATTCCAGAGAATTATGAACGATATTTATAATCCTTACTCTGAATTCTGTATTGTTTATATTGATGATGTGTTGATCTTTTCCCACACAATTGATCAGCATTTCAAACATTTAAAAACTTTCTTTTATGCCACTAAAAAAGCTGGACTTGCTATTTCACGTTCTAAAGTCTCTTTGTTTCAAACTAAAGTCAGGTTCCTTGGACATTATATATCCAAAGGAACAATCATGCCTATTGAGAGATCTCTTGCATTTGCAGACAAGTTTCCTGATAGGATCCTTGATAAAACTCAACTGTAAAGATTTCTTGGTAGTTTAAATTATGTTCTTGAATTTTGTCCTAACATAAACAGGATATCTAAGCCTTTGCATGATAGACTTAAGAAAACCCCTGTTGCATGGACTGATGAACATACTAAAGTTGTAAAGATAATAAAAAATGTTGTTAAAGAAATTCCATGTTTATATCTTACTAATCCTACTTTACCTAAAGTTGTAGAGACTGATGCATCAGACTTAGGTTATGGTGGAATTTTAAAACAGGTTGAACATGATAAAGAACAAATTGTAAGATATGTTTATGCTCACTGGAATGATTGCCAAAGAAACTATTCTACAATTAAAAAGGAAATTTTATCCATTGTTTTATGCATTACAAAATTTCAAAGTGATCTTTTAAATCAAAAATTTTTACTTAGAATTGATTGCAAAGCTGCAAAACATGTTTTAGAAAAGGATGTTCAGAACATTGCATCAAAACAGATTTTTGCACGATGGCAAGCTATTTTGAGTGTTTTTTATTTTGAAATTGAATTTATTAAAGGTGATTTAAATTCTATTCCAGATTTTCTAACACGAGAATTTTTGCAGAATAGATAATGCCTCCAAAGAAGAAAGATAAGGGCAAAGCCCCTTTTAAAGAGTCCTCTAAAGATGTCACCTCGACACCTTCTAAAGAGAAGCTCCTTTCTTCTGCTATGCCAATCAAGTCATGGATTGACATGGTCGAGGAGCAAGAAGCTCAGTCTAAAGCCACCTCTTCCGAGGAACAGGTAAAAGAATGGATGCAATCCATTTCTAAATCCCCCGAGCTCCTGCTCACTTTACAAAGTCAAGCTTTACAAAACCTTTCTCAATCTAAAGCCCTTTCTCAATTTCCTGAGAAAAAAAAATCTATTTCTAAAGAAATTGTAAAATCTTCTTCTTCTAAAGCTATTGTTTCTCAAGAAAGCTCTTCTTCAAAGATTGTTGTTTCACAACAAAAGCTTTCTCAAAGGTCGGATTGGTTTAGTAAAACTTACCATCAAAATGTTTTAACAATAGAAGATGGGTTTTATCATACTGATCCATTTCAAGCTCTTTCAAAGTTTTTCCCCAAAGGCTGGTTTTTCAAACCATGGGATTTAACAAAACCCCAGCCTTATTATCAATCTATACTTGAGTACACTGAGTTTTTCAAGTTTAAACACTTCTTTCTTAGTGAGTCTCATTCTGAGCCGGCATACTCTACTGCCACAATTTTAAAAGTCTTGAGTCCAAAGCAGTGGGGTGATCTACTCCACAATTACAAATTTTTCCCTGCAAATTTTGAAACTTGTTTAAACCATTCTCGATCTTTCTCTTACTGGGACTACCAGCAAGCTTGGTTTAATACATTTTTCTTACAAAACCCTAAAAAGACCCATTCTTGGTTATTTTTCTTCAATCCAAAAATAACCGTCCAAAGCCTTCCAAATTGGTTTCAACAATGGTGGAACTATTTTTGACCTTGTCCAGAAATCTTAACACCTAATGCCAAAACTTGTTTGGACCTTTTTAAAGCTCACTATATTCCTTCTGAGTCTGAGAAGAGGTTTCCTCCTTTTCTCTGTTTTTGTACAAATTTCTTTCTTCCTTGGGTTTGGATGTGGAACCTTCAGTACCACACTCAAGATGCCCAGCTCATTTTACAAAGAACCTTTAAAGTCAAATGGTGGTCAAAATTTGATGAGAAGACAAAGCTTTCTGAACACATAGTTCAGAACTGGCTACTGTCAAAAGGCCTCCTAAAGCCAAGTATCGAGCAGTCCAAAGCTCAGGCTACCTTTCAAGCCCAGAAGTCTCGAGCTCAATCTCTGCTCGCCTCGGCCAAATCCGAGGACGATTATTTCAAAATTATGCAGCAGCTGTTGGAGTCAAGGTCCCAACCTTCTGTTGCGAGCTCACCAGACGAATCCAGCTCGTCAGGTGATGAAGAGCCGTTTATTTCCCTTGGAGATGATAACGAGGATGACTGCTTCGGTATCCTATCTCCAATAAAGCCCCAAAAATAGATTTAAAGCAAAAAAAAAAAAAATTTGAGAGAAAATTTTAGTTTATTTTCAGGTTATGAAATTTATTACATATTAAAGTTTCATATGTATTTAGTTTCTTTTGCACTTGTAAAAATCTCTTAGTATTAATATTAAAGCTTGTACAAATGTATCTGTTATAAATTTTCAGTTGTAATTGTTCTTATTTGATCAAGATAAAAGTCTGCTTCTGCTCAAAGTTCCTGCTCGAGCTCTACAGTACAAAGCACTGTTCAAATCCTGCTCTTGCTCGAAGATAAAGCCTACTCGTACATCCTGCTCGTGCTCACTTGTGCTCGCACGTGCTCGAAGTTCTTGCTCATGTTCAAAGAGCAAAAGCCTGCTCGAGCTCGAAGATCCATAGGTGCTCGAGTTTCCAGTAATAAAGCTACAGGACGCGCCACAGTGTACAGTGCACTGCTACAGAACGCGCTACAGTTTAAAATGAATAGTTTAAGAATTTTATGTATAAATTCTAGAGGAAGACTGTAGACTCCTCAGAATTCTCTTTTTACAATTTTGAAATCTCTCTCTCTCTCTCTCTCTCTCGGGAAGAAATGAAAAGAAGACTTTGAGGAAACTATTCCTGTCTTCTGATTTTCCCTTTCTTCTCCTACTGTAATTCTCTTTAAAGCTATCAAGCTTCAATTTCTAAATGTAAGCATTCAATTATGTAAATACAAAGCATTTAAAGCAATTAAAGCCCTCTGTAATTCATTTATTTAAAGTTGTATGTGTAATTTAAAGCATTTATTTATTTATTTTAAAGTTTATGCATGATCTGCAGACTGATCTATATCAGATCTGCCATAAAACCTGCTACTTAGCCTCAGAGGCATAGAGACCGGATCTCTCCCCTCTGTTGTATTCTCTTCTCCCTCATTCCACTCAGAGCACCAGATCTGGGATCCAGATCTTGGTACTGTGTTTGAGCCTGTGTTGCCTAGGGTTGCATAGGATTTTGTTTTAAAGTCTTTATTTTATTTTCAAAGTATAAAACGGTATATCGGCTGGACACCCGATGTGCAGGATCTAGATCTGTTCTAAGTCAGATCTGGTCTCAAGCGATAGAGTAAGGTCTATCGATCATCTGGTTTAACAACGCCACGTACCTAACAATTTAAAAGTTTTATTAAAATTGACTTTTATTTATTTATTTGTCATATATATATGTATGTATGTATCACTACATCATTTTAGTCCATATTACTAGCTTCTACTTCAGACTATAGTTCTCCAAAATCAAGAAAGATTTTATTAGGATGTAATGTAGGTTAAGAATATGGCTAACAAAGTATTGTTTGAGAAAATAAAATAGAGATCTTTTGAAAATTATAAGGTGCAATTCATTTATTATTATTATTTTTTTCTCTTTTTTTCAATTGCACATCTTTTTTTTCTTTTTCATATATATATATATATATTGCACAATTTTTTTTAAATAATCATCTAAAATTTTCTCAAACATGAGTAGGTGATGGAACACATAAAACGTAGGGTAGTACTCTAAATTAGAGTAGAGTAGGACAATGAGTTAACAAAGAAAACATAATTTTTTTTTTAACTAGGCTCAAAAAGGCTAACTATGAATATTTTACAAAAGAAATGGCTGAAAAAGGCTCAAACGGGTCAAAGATGGCCTTTCCATCATCTTTTAGGGCTCTAAAGTCTTCTATTTTACTAGCTCAATAGACTTTTAGATGTAGTAGCACAATTTTTTTTTTTATGTTTGACTGAAAGGAAAATATAGAGATCATGTATAGTAAATTATATAAAAAATGGGTAAAAAGGGTTACTCTCCAAGAAAAATGATAGGCTCAAAAACTCACTTAGAATTTATTAGGACATGTGCATTCTTTCAAGTAATTTAACCAATTTCACTCGTCAGCTCGCTCAATTCACATTTGTCACCAACATCAGCATGCAGAGTAGCAAAAATGATGTAACATAACTCAAGGTTAAAGATAATACAAATACAAGAATTTGAAAGTCATTATGTCATCCAAAGTCAAAAGATCACACAAAATACCTTTTTATTTTTTTTTGTTTTTTATTTTTTATTTTAACTTCAAGACTAAGAAGATGTGTTTCTAGAGTCACTACACTCTATATTCAGCCATCTTCGACTCAAAAATTAAACCAAAGTTAGTTCCTACAAAAAAAATTAGTAAAAACTTCTCCAAGATTAAGACATTCCACAATCATCAACTATTCCCTCCCCCCAACCAAAATGAAAAATTGTCCTCAATGTTTTAAAGGAAAGAAGTATGGTTTAGAAGACATCACCTGAGTGCTGCAACATAAAATGAAAGAAAATATTTATAGATGGAGAGTTAAATCTAATTTATGCTTCTTACTGCTGATGCTACCATTATCAGTTGTCCAATCTAATGACGAGGTCCTAGGATCTGGCTCTGGTCTATAAGCTGGTAAAAGATCAATTAACTCGTTAACAGTAGGGGCACAAATAAAAAGTTTTTTTATTGTCAAAGGAATGAAATGATTTTTTATTACATGGTTAAGAAATGCAAGTAAGCCATCAAAAAAGTTATTAACATTTAGCAAACCGATGGGTTTTTTATGAATGTTCATATTCGCCCAAGATACAAATGTAAATAATGCCTCTAAAGTTGTAAGATCTCCTGGAAAGAAAATGAAAGCTTCAGCATGATATAACATTTCAGATAGTCTTTTTTGCATGGTGAAGACAACTAACTCCTCTCCAATTGGTGGGTCAGGCATGCTTACAAGATGTTTTAAGGCTTTCGAAATGATGTCTAGCACCTGGCTTCCTCTATTGTAAGCAGCTTCTGCAATAAGTTTTGATAACCCTTAATCACCTCCTCCATATACTAAGTGTATTTTTCTCTCTTCTAGGACTCGATCAAGATCTATGGCTGTCTTTACAATCTCTTTATACTTTCCATAGTGAAACCCAGAAACTACACAAATGGTCTTAAATGGTCTATTTGAAGGTGCTGCCATTGAGACAATCATAAAAAAAAAAAACTTGTGAATGTTTAACAAAATAAGCTCATATTTAAAGATCTTGGTAACAACCATAATGATACACAGCTGTAAAGAAAGTGGTTCATTTTTCAAATAACGCATAAAGTTCGTGGCTTTAAAGTAAAATGTAAAAAGTGAACAATAGGAAAAGATAACACAATAATGCAAATGGTAAACTAACAGTAAATAAAAAGGATATGTACTGGTTGTTGTGATTGTAGCTCACATCTTTCTCTAGTTTTACATTCAGAAACAGCTTGAACGCCCTCTATGGGTTGAGGATAGGCTTCCCATCCAGTTTTCTTATAAACTGACAAACAAGGTCATTTATAGTCAGATTCCCGAGACTATATCTTGAATGTTCTTTCTGGAATAATGGCCATAACTGAAGAATTGCTCTCTGTACATATCCACTGAGATGCGTTTCAAGAGACAAAAGGATATTATCCAATGACTCTTTATTCAAGCCATCCCTAATAAATTGAATCTTGTCTTCTTGTTATCAGACACCATTCCTAAAGTACACTTCTCTTTACCATAACCAGGCATATATGCAATAAATTTGGGGGGTAACTCATCTGCCAATCGTACTTTGGCTTAAATCAACCATCTGATGTCAGAAGAAATGTTATTTCTCATAAGTAATCGTATGCATTTGGACCGAGCTTTATAGATTGTAAGGACAGGATTCTGAGGAAGTGAAGGAAATCGTTTGTGAAGTTTTGCCAAAATTGGGTTTTCATCTATTTTGTCTCCTTAGAATATCAGTTATTATGGGAAACTAAAGTAACCGACTTTGATTGTCACGGAGTACCGTTATCCGTCATTTAACCGAGGTAACAAATTAAAACACACTTAAATAAAATAAAGCCTGCGAAATCAAGTAATAGGTAAAAGCAAACAAAATAAAAATACACAACGGAAAGAAAAAAAATGTGTATAAGCAACCAACTACTTACAAACTTGCTCTTATTGAATTTACCTCAAGTTTCAATTGGATTTCATAGATACCACATTTGATTTCCTTGAGCTGTCTTTCTAAGTCTTCAAAGTGGGATACTAATGCTGGTGGTCGAAGGTCCCAAACAGGATATGATTGACAAACCTGGAGCAAGCCGTTCAGATGATGCTTCACACGTAGAAGCTGCTTAAGTTGGACGAAGAGGATTTGTCTTATTGAGGTATTCATGATAAGTAACGAAAGAAAATATGACTAGTAATCAAACACACTTTAATAAATAATTTCGAACAAAAGAATACTAAAATAAAACGATAAAAAGAAATTAAATCACTGTAAACAAATGGTAAGATCTCAATTCAAATCTGGTGGGTCACTCAAATTGATTTTGGTGTCTTCGTCATGTGGTTGGTACTCTAGATATGGCTTTAATCTTTGACCATTAACTTTGAAAATGACACCATTCATTGGATCCTTAATTTCAATTACTCCATGTGGAAAAACAGTATGAACAATAAAGGGTTCAGACCATCGAGAGTGTAACTTACCTAGGAATAGGTGCACGTAATAATTGAATAAAAGCACTTTCTGACCTAGTGTAAAAGATTTTCTCATAATATGCTTGTCATAAAAGACTTTCATTCTCTTTTTGTAATCTTTAGCCTTCTCATCGCTGCAAATATCCTCAAATTCTGCCAGTTGGAACCTCCTTTTTGAATTATGGCAGGGGTAAATGATACTTTCATTTAGTTGTTTATTGTCAAGGAATGATAAGGTGATTTTTTGCAATGTGTTTTCTTCTCCCAAGGATGTATACTCCAAAGTGTTGGGTAACGGTTTAAGCTCGAGTTTTGTTAATGATTCTGATGGGATGAGATTTTCCCTAGATGGTGCCAATTGCTCTTCTTTTAACTTCCAGTTATTAGCATCCATGAATGGTGATGAATCGAGTGAAGCATTAATCTGGTCAAAAACCATACCAAAGTGAGTTAACCATTCTTGTAAAGGGTCGTCACTAAGGTTAGAAGAAAGATTATGATTAATTAATTCTTCAATAAAATTCATATCAACAATTTCATAGTTCTCATCATGAGGTTGTTTGACAATATTGAATATATTAAGCTCCATAGTCATATAGCCAAAGGACGACTTCATATTTTCGGTCCTGCATTGAATGTAAGCATCAACAGTTGCCAAGAAATGTCAGCCTAGAATAATGGGGATGTGTTTCTTCGAATCCTACATTGTTTGAGTATCAATTACAATAAAATCAATAGGAAAATAAAACTTGTCAACCTGGATAAGCATGTCCTCCATAATACCATAAGGTATTTTCATAGACCGATCTACAAGTTGTAACACAATTGGAATTAGGTGTAATTCTCTTAATCCAAGTTTCATAAAGACAGAATAAGGGAAAAGATTTACAATAGCTCCCAAGTCCAACAAAGCATTCTCAAATGTGTGGTTCCCAATACTACATGAGATAGTAGGAGATCCTGGGTCTTTAAATTTTGAAGGAATTTTTTGTTGGAGTATAGAACTAATGTTTTCAGTTAAAAATGCCTTCTTTTGAACATGAATGCTTCTTTAAGAAACTTAGCATAAGAGGGCACATGCTTTATAGCATCAAGCAAGGGAATGTTAACACTTACCTGTTTAAATATCTCCATAATCTCACCTGTGGAATTTTTCTTTTTTGCTTTAGCTAACCTCTGAGGGAATGGAGCTTTAAGGACATATTCTCGTGAACAACTTTCTTCTTTCTCCTTTGATGAATCCTTAAAATCTACAGGCACAACTTGATTTGTCTTTGTCACTGGCATCTCCACCTTGTTGTCAACTTTTTTGCCTTTTTGTAAGATCATCATAGCTTTGACCTCTTCATATTACTGGGCTGAGTCAGTACTTACTTCATGTACTCCTTTAGGATTTAGTACTAGCTGACTTAGGAATTTTCCCTTTTCAACAGTCATTGTTAAGTTTTGAACTGAAGAAGCTAGCTGGCCTGCCATCCTTTCTAAGTTTGAAATCGACTGGGCTTGTGAATTGAAGCCTGCTCTCATCTCATTCCACAATTCATCAATAATGCGATTTTGTTGATCTATTACGGAGTGAGTCCAATTTTAAAAATTTTGGAACGCTTCCTCCCATGGTTTGGGTTGCGAGTAGTTCTAGTTCTGATTGTATGATCTGAATGATTATTGAGAGACTTGAGGAGCCTGAGGAGCTGGTTGCATTGATGGAGCTAGAGCAGCTGCTCTGTTCTGTTGGAATCTTTGAGACCATGAAAAGTTAGGATGGCCTCTCCACCCAAGATTATAAGTATTGGAGTAAGGATTGTAGTTTGGCTGCTTTCCCATTACAAGAATTGCATTGGCTTGATCTGGGTATGAGTCATGATCAAGTTGATTATAGGCATGTGGCTCTATTGATTTTACAGCTGTTAAAGATGCTATTTGGCGAGAAATTCCTTCAACTATTTCTTTGACTTCCTTGATTTCTGATCTTGACTCACCAATATGAACTTCATTTACTCCTTTGATTTTTCTCACGTTTCTGAATGATTTGCTTCGCTGTTGGGAATTATCTACTTGTCGCTGAAAGAAATCCCAAATCTCTGATGCACTTTTCGACATCAATTCTCCTCCACTTGTCGCCATTAGCCATTCCCGCACATGTGGTAATAGTCCTTCCAAAAAGTATTACCATTAATGCCATTTCTCATACCCATTATGTGGACACTTCAATAGTAGCCCATTGAATCGCTCTCATGCTTCAAAAAATTGCTCGTCTTCTTTTTGGGTAAACTCTGAGATTTCCTTGCGAATAGCATTGGTTTTATGCACTGGGAAGTATTTATTTAAAAATTCATTAACCATTTGTTCCCATGATGTAATACTATTAGCAGGCAATGTATTGAACCAAGAACGAGCTCTATCTTTTAAAAAAAATGGAAATAACCTAAGCTTAACATCATCATCTGAAAAATTCTCATATTTAAAAGTTTGACAAATCGCATGAAAATAATTCAAATGATTGTATAGATCTTCTAGCATATTAGGTTTTAACTCGAAACTTCTAGCAACTACATTTGGGTATCTTATGCATGATGTGCTTAAATTAGCTAAAGGACTAAAGTAGTCCTTAAATGGCCTCTCCTGTGGTGCTTGTGGTTGTTGTTGTAAATCCATTTCAATTTTATTTATAATTTCCACTTGTGATGTAATGTGTTTACATGTGCAACATGCTTTTTCTAGCTCGAGATTTATGGGTTCTAAATTATGTGATAGTGACCTTCGACCATGCATGCAAAGAACACGTACAAAAGCAAAATTGAAAATAAAGAGAAGAGAAATTATGGTACCAACCTTATCACGCTTGTTACAACTTTGTTATGAAAATACACTCAAGTGCTATGAATGTGCAATAAGAAGAAAAAAAAATAAAGTGAAATAAAATAATTTAACTAAAATTGAAATAAACTGAAATGAAAATAAATTACTAGGCGATTAAATTGGTCATATAGATTAACAAGATCAATATAAAGTTACAAAGAAAAATAAAATGAGGATTAAATTACAAAAATTAAAATAAAATAAATTAACATTAGAATAAATCAACTAAAATTAAAATAAATTAATAGGCGATTAAACCAGTCATATAAAAAGAAAATAAAAAGAAAATAAGAAAATATTTACACAAGAAAATTAATTCTACAAATTGAAATGACTTACCTCCCCGACAACGGCGCCAAAAACTTGTTGTGCAAATTTTATTGAACTCGCAAGCGCACGAATCCATTGAAGTATGCATTAATGGTGACGAGTGTCAATCCCACGAGGAAGTGGATTTTCAATTATGTAGAGTTATTATTATTCTTTATTATTTTTAATGTGCTTGTTGTAAAATTTTCTAATTTATTTTATCCTAAGATTGAAATTAAAATGCTTGGAATAATTTAAGACTTGATCAATGGAATAAAGTGCTTGGGTCTTAGGATTAACACTCAACATTTCACCATGGGCTTAATATTCCTTTTTAAATTCTAATTAATTTATGAGGGGGTATTTCCACTCCTCATAATCCTAACTCTAATAAATATGTCATCAAGCGCTCATTGTGCCAAGAAGAATAATCTTATGTTAAATGTGGTATCAAGAACACGTTATGCCAGGTACTAATAGTGTAACTGTCGACAAGGTGGCAAGACTATCCACTAATTAACCTAGATGAATTTTATGTCAACAATGAGTCAAGACCTACCACATAAATTAGAGGGAGGCTTTTCTCTAATAAATATAGTGTAAAGCGCTCACCGTGCCAAATAGTAATAATCTTGCACTAGGGAGTCGGTATACCAGTGCAATATCTAGACAAGATTATTACTATCTGCCTACGATAAGTCAAAACAATTTAAATAAATTAGAGAAAGTAAAAATAAACTTACCAAATTAAGCCCATAGATTATGTTAAGGCTTCACCTTTAACCCAAGCTTGAAAATAAATTAGCTACTCATTTTATAACTAGGGGTAAAATGAAAATTTTATTAAAATACGTAGAAAATATAAGATGGAGAATGAATTACAGAAAATAGAGCCCAAAAATGAATTTAGGGGTGTCAAATTAGGAGAGGAGCCTCTATTTATAGATACAACAAGTAAATCATGGCCATCGGATAAAAACAATTCGGATGCCCAGGATTGTGCCACGTGGCACTCTCTGATTAGTTGGAACACGTCACAGGGCTGTTATTCCGTGTATATACATGTACAGTACGTGCAATTTTCAGTCCACTAATATTCTGCTACGTCATCGGTCAATGTAAAAGTCAACAAACATAATCCAGTGTATTGCATGTATTGTAAGCTCATTTTTCGGTCTAATAGACTTCAGCCACATCATCCGTCAATGCCATATCATCGGTCAACAACACGTCAGCAGTCAACAACACGTCAGCAGTCAACGTCACGTCAGCGGGCAACGCCACGTCAGCCGGGCTCTCCAAAATCTTAAAATTATGATTTTGCCCTTTATATCTTTCCCAAGGTTTTCAGCTGTTCAGAGTTCAAAAATGTTGTCCATTTTACTGTCCGACTTCTCTTTTTTAAGAAATGACTAAAATACCCCTAAAATACATAAAGTATTAAAAATATACATAAACATAAGCAATTAAATATCAAAGGATTTAAAATACATAAAGGTAGAGATGTTAGTAAGACTTTGGGGTGTAAAATGATGATTTTACCCTTTATAAATATACACTCTCTAAGACTCAATAGGGTCCTATACCCCTACGAAGATGCCTTGGTTATAAAGGCAAATGTCGCGAACAGAGAGCTCAACCGAATTTTGGTGGACTCGGGAAGCTCAGTGTATATTCTTTTCAAGTCCACCTTTGAGGAGGTGGGAATAGCGGATGCGAGGTTCGAGCACACGAGCACATCTCTGAAAGGGTTCGGTGGGGTGAGACTAACCCCTCTGGGGATTGTAAACTTACCAGTAACCATGGGCTCGAAGCCCTTTGAGAAGAACATGATGTTGGACTTTGTGGTTGTGGACGAAGTCAGCCCCTACTAGGCAATATTAAGGAGGCCTTTCATGAGGATCAACCAATCAGTGATGTCCACCCACTACTTAGCCCTAAAGTATTGCGTGAATAGAGCAGTGGGAGTTGTCAAGGGTAATCAAAAGGTCACGAGGAGCTGCTATGCCACAGTGGCAAAGGAAGCGATGCAGGTAACGTCGTTGGACGCGAAGGGTGAGTCAAAGAAAGGGAGGCAAGAACCCACTGAAGAATTAGAGGAAATTTTGATAAGGTCAGACAACCAAGAGAAGAAGGTTAGGATCGGCTCGGGTATTAGCGAGCAGTTGAGAAGAAGTCCGGTCGAGTGCTTGCGAGAACATTCTGATGTGTTCGCCTGGACGCATGAAGATATGTCTGGGATTGATCCGAAGGTGGCATGTCACCAGTTGGAAATAAGAAGAGACGCGAAGCCGGTGAGGTAGAAGAGGAGGTGCATAAACTATGAGAGATATGATGACATGAACAATACGGTGAAGAAGCTGTTGAAGGCAAGATTCATAAGGGAAGTCAATTACCCTAAATGAATCTCAAACGTGGTACTGGTGAAGAAGGCGAGTAGGAAGTGGAGGATATGTGTAGACTTCACAGATTTGATCAAAGCCTGTCCAAAGGACAGCTTCCTATTGCCAAAGATAGACCAGTTGGTTGACTCCACACCAGGATATAGTCTGCTCAGCTTCGGATGCATTCTCATGTTACAACTAAATCTCCATATATGGGCCAGGCGAGGAGTGCACGGTCTTCATCACCAACCAGGGTCTGTTTTGCTACAAGGTCATGCCCTTCGACCTGAAGAACAAGGGAACAACATACCAGAGGCTGGTGAACAAAATTTTCAAGCCTCTAATTGGCCAGACGATGGAAGTTTATGTGGACGACATGATCACCAAGTCCAGGGATGCAGGAGAGCTTGTCAAGCATCTAGAAGAAACCTTCGCGCTCTTGAGGGAGTACCGGATGAAGCTTAACCCTGAGCAGTATGCCTTTGGAGTGGGCTCTGGAAAATTCTTGCGTTTCATGGTCAGGAAAAGGGGAATTGAGGCCAACCCGGAGAAGATACGAGCAGTGATAGTCATGAAGTCTCCACGCACTCTCAAGGAGATACAGAGCCCTACGGGTAAGCTGGCATCCCTCAACAGATTCATTTCCCAAGCGACGGACGAGTACCATATCTTCTTCCTGGAGATGAAAAAAGAAAGGAAGATAAAGTGGACACCAGAATATGAAGCACATTCCAACAGTTGAAAGAGTACTTGCTGAAAGCCCCATTACTGTCAACACTATGAGCAGGAGAAGTTCTATACTTATATTTGACAGTATCACAATGGGCAACGAGCTCGGTCTTAATAAGGGAAGAGTCAGGGGTGCAACACCTCGTATATTATACGAGCAGATTTTTGTTAGAAGTGGAGACTCGGTATCCACTGGTGGAAAAGTGGGCCCTCACGTTGGTAACGGCAGTTTGGAAGTTGAGGCCTTATTTCCAAGCACATTCGAAAGCGGTCTTGACGAACTAGCCATTTAGGTAGATCCTACACAAGCTAGAGACTTTAGGTCGGCTAGTAAAGTGGTCAATAGAGCTCAGCGAGTTTGACATTAGCTACCAGCCCTGAACAAAAATTAGAGCACAAACCCTAGTAGACTTTGTAGCTGAGTGCACAGAATCTAACAAAGGAGCAGACAACGAGCGAGCAGCAGAGGAGCCTGTTCCAGGCAAGGTTTGGACGGTCACAGTTGATAGGTCATGTGGAGATCAAGGAGCATGAGCAAGAATAGTGCTTCTCAGTCTCGAAGGAGTGGAAATACAATACGCTGTGAAGCTCGAGTTCAAAGCCACCAACAACCAGGCTGAGTACGAGGCTGTAATTGCAGGGGTGAAGCTCGCATTAGTGATGAAGGCGGAGGAAGTGAAGGTCCGAACAGATTCCCAATTAGTGGCAAACCACCTCAATGAAAGTTTTCAAGCGAAAGGCGAGAAGATGAAGACCTACCTTCGAAAGGTGAGACAGTTAATTGGAAAGTTTCGAGCAGTAAAGGTAGAACAGATTGCAAGGGGAGAAAAATTTCGGGCAGATATGATGGCATGGATGGCCGCTGTATCTGACCCTAAAATGCCTAATTTTATTCCTGTGGAAATCAAAACCAGCTCGAGCATCGAGCATGAGGATGAGGTGATGAGCGTGTCCTCGAGCAGCACCTGGATGGATCCAATTATCTCCTACCTCAAGGAAGAGACTGTACCTGCCGACAATAAGCATGCAAGGAAGCTAAGGTGCCAAGCAGTAAGGTATACACTGATCGACGGGGTATTGTACAGACGAGGATACACCCTGCCACTGTTATGCTGTTTGGACGAGGAGGAGGCTGACTACGTCTTAAGGGAAGTATATAAGAGGATTTGTGGGAATCACTCTAGCGCAAGGTCTCTGGCTTTTAAAGTCTTAAGGCAAGGATACTTCTGGCCTAGGATGCACCAGGACATACAAGAAAAGACCAGGAGCTGCAAGAATTGTCAAAGCTTCGTCAATCACATAGCCTAAACTCCAGAGAACCTCACCATGATGAACTCACTATGGCCATTTGCCCAATGGAGGATTGATCTGATCGGACCACTCTCAAATGGAAGAGCATCTGCAACGCATATCGTGATGGCAATTGATTATTTTACCAAATGGGTTGAAGTGGAAGCTTTAAGCAGCATTACAGAAAGCAAGACCACTGACTTTATTTGGAGAAATGTGATTTGCAGGTATGGGATCCCCCACGCACTGGTCATAAATAACGGGAGGCAGTTCGACAATAACAAGTTCAGAGACTTCTGCGGAAACATGGGGATAGACTTGAAGTTCTGCTTGCCAGCACACCCACAGGCAAATGGGCAAGTGGAGGCCACGAACAAAACTATAAAGCGTCTCCTGAAGACTAAACTGGGAGAGCAGAAGGGAGCATAGGTTGACGAGCTGCCTGGTGTGTTATGGGCTTATAGGACCACACACAAAGCTAATAAAGCTAAAGGCCATAAGTCTCAAAGCCTGACCTAAGGTGAAACAGTGCCAAGCATAAGCCAGAAAGGCTCGAGCAAGATAAGCTCACTAATAAAGCTAAAGGCCATAAGTCTCAAAGCCTGACCTAAGGCGAGACAGTGCCAAGCATAAGCCAGAAAGGCTCGAGCAAGATAAGCTCGTTAATAAAGCTAAAGGCCATAACTCTCAAAGCCTGACCTAAGGCGAAGCAGTGCCAAGCATAAGTTAGAAAGGTTCGAGCAAGATAAGCTCGCTAATAAAGCTAAAGGCCATAAGTCTCAAAGCCTAACCTAAGGCAAGGCAAAGTGCCAAGCATATCCAAAGAAGGCTCGAGCAAGATAAGCTCGCGAAGAAAAGCTAGAGCCGTAAGTCTCAAATCCTGGCTTAAGGTGAGACGAAGTGCCTAGCATAAGCCAGGGAAGGCCGAGCAAGATAAGCTCGCGAACGAAGCTAAAGAACATAAGTCTCATAGCCTGACTTTAGGCGAGACAAATAGCCAAACATAGCCAGGACGAGCTCGAGCACGATAAGCTCGCCAAGAAAGGTACTACAGCCACAGATATTAAGGCCTGGTCGGGTAAGGTACAACAACCGAAGTCCCTAAGGGGATCAATCCAGTTGTTCACATCTTAGTAAATCGACAAGGCGAGCAGAAGTAGGCCAGAGTCATGAGGACAAGGGAAAAGCTTGAGGCCTACTAAAAACCATCTCACAAGGAATTCAAAACAAGACTAAAAATGTAAAGCCAAAGATGAAGAATCCGGTTCTTTTATTGCCAACGTTACAAAGTGCAAGTATATAAAAAAAAATAATACATCAAAGCCAGTCAAGGGGCTTGGGCAGTCGGGCTAGCAGTTGGGGGAGGGGCTTCAGAAGAGTGGGCAGCCTGAAGATCCTTCTCGGCAGCAGGAGCAGCTTGGGCTTCATCGCTTGAAGGAGCAGCCTCTCCAACCCTTGTAACATCCACTTTCAGCTGAGCACCCTTGGTTCTTGGGTCCGGGCATCCTGCATTCATGTAAGCATCCACACCCGCTTCGAGCTTGGACATACCCAAGACAGACATGATACATTCGTAGCAGAATGTCATCCTTTTTTTGTACTCCTCCGTGAGCTGATTCCCCAAAGAGTCTACCTTAAGCTGAAGGCGAGAAGTATCTGCCTCCATGGTTCTCTCGAAAGTAAATCTCTACACATCGAGGTCTTTGCGAGCATTCACTAACTTATCCCGGACAATGGACAGCTCCTTTTCGAGTTGGAGAGCCTTAGACTCCGCCATGGCAGCCTTCTCCTCGAAGGTGGAGATGATGGTACGGAGCTTTGCCACTTCCTCCTCTCTCTGCTCGAGCGTCTGTCTCAATCTCTGGTTATCAACCCTAATCTGCCTCTTGAGATTCACAGCCATGGCTTTGAAGGCAGTAGAGGTAGCAGTAGCCTGGCATGAGAGACGCTGGAAGATATTAGTCAGGTCGCCAATGTTGGAGGACTCCAGCTCTTCCACAAAGTTTTCCCCCACGTGCTTGGTGAAATCTCTGAAGTAGAGCTCGGCAATGTCAGACCGCTGCTCCCGAGAGCGTCCCGATCTGGGTTTGGCATGGACGACAGCTCCAGGGACCCTCAGGGGAGCTTCTTTGGCTGCTCGCTCACTCTCCCGAACAAGAGGAACAGCCCTGACTGGCGAGGCGGTAAGGTCGACTCTAGACCTCTTGGCTTGAGCAGAAAAGCTACTCGATCTGTCGACCGTGCTCGAGCATTTCTTCAATCGAGAGAGGATGCCGCTCATTTCTTCCTCATAAGTTAGACCGAACTCGACAAGATTTTGATGAATCAGTAACTCCTTGCACGAGCTCACGTTGTCCAAGGCAGTATTGATGTGTGACTGTAACTGCTCCCCAACCTTGTAGGATACACTCCAAGAGACTGTAAAAAGTCAAAAAGAATAATGAGAGAGAGTAATCAAAGGAATCAAAGTAGAAGATATTATGAGCAGCAGACGACCTGGAGTACAAAAGAGAAAAGGAATTTGAGGAACCTCCTCGGTGGCAGAGGCTGCTCGCCCCCGTTTTCGTCTGGTAAAGAAGAATTTATCATTCCAGTTGCCACCGAAGGTAGGGAGGTCGGTGATGGGTTTCTTTTCCTTCAAGCTGGAAGTGAAGTAGTACCATCCCGCGTCCTTTGGGCTGCTCTTCAGCTGGTAGAGATGCTTTATTTCATCTATCGTCGACTCGCCCAAATTACACAACCTCCATAAGACGTACAGCCCCGATATAATCCTCCACCCGTTTGGGTTCAGCTGCCTCGGTGCCAGACGCAACTGGGAAAGGACCCGGGAAAAATAGGGTTGTATGGGCAACCTAACGCCCCACCTTAAACACTCTAGGTAAAGGGTGACATACCCTCGAGGAAGGCGGCTAAGGTGTTGTTTTTGCCAGGGAGACACAGATTAACGTTGGCAGGGATGTGGTACATGGCTTTAAGCCGATCTAAATCTTGGTGTGAGGTTTCAAACCTCATGTTGTCAATACTTTGCCTCAGGTTGCAAATGACTCGGTCTTCATTCTTTGGCCAACCCTTTGCCTCTGTTGTGGCCGGGTTTCTCCTACAGCCTCGACCTCTTCAAGACTTGGGTCCCTCGCCGAAACCCCCCTTACTGGCCTCGGAGTCACTAGAAAAAGATGATTCTTCAGGGGACATCCGGTGAGGTTGCTGAGTGGCTGACATTTTTCCTAGAGACATAGTCTATCAAGTGGGAAACGGAACCAGAAAATAAAAAGGACGAGAACGATGAGAAGAAGTCAAAAAATTTATACCTGAATTTGATCTGAAGAAGGCAGATGGCGACGACTGCAACAAAGAAGATGGATTTCATTGGTTGGCGGTGGTTCTCAGTTTTGAGTAAAGTGTGGAGATAAGAAGATGCGCAGTGGAGATATTACGAGTTTATAAAGAGGAAAGCAGGTCACGCCAACAAACGGCATTTTACTCGAGAGGTGTGACTGTTCAGGTAACCGCCTCTTCAAAATTCAAATGAGCGGTCCAGATTAGCCCGCATCTCACATTAAATGTAAAGTGACAAAAGAGGCAGATAGCTCAGCGTGAAAAAGTAAAAAGGGGGGAACCTGCTCGGACAAGTAATTTTCAGTCTTATCTCATTTCAATCTCAAGACTAGAAACTGGGGGATTGGTGTTTGGGGAATGCCGAGCAGACCCACTCGATGATAATTCAGCCAGAGCAGAAGACCTGATCACTAGCACGAAGACACCCCTGCTCGATGTCAAAGTTGGTTGAGGTCAAGTGTTCTAAAGCTGGTCGGGTCCTGATATCCTCATCTTGCTCAGGTAATGCCACAAAGACCCTCGATCACCGAGTGAGACCTATTCGTGCTACGGGCAGCACCATGAACAAAGAGAAACTAGAGCTCGAGCAGAGCAAATCTAAGCATGGCGGCCTCATCCTCCGATAACTTATCACGACGATCGATAATTGACAGGCACCCTCACGCTGTAAGGTCTCGTCACTATTACCAATAACTGGTGCCCGCCTTCACAGTGCTATCATTTTGCACAAACCTACACGGCATCACCATTTGATCACGAGAACCCATAGCAGTCTGACATCCCATACCCCCAGGTTGTGCAGCAGAAATCCATAGCTGTCAGAAAGACATAGGTGTAATTAATGCAGGGGACAGCGCCCAAGCAAAAGGGGGCGAGAAAAACAGAAGGATAAATATCAGAGAAATGGCAAGGTAAAGGGGTTCCAATTTTCAATTTCTGAATTCGGGTCTGACTTCTCTACTTATCCCTTAAATCTTTAAACCTTCCAGTTTTTTCGATTTTCTTTTAGATTAATAGAGAACTCATAAAGAATCAACCCGATTACTGACTTGAACATCGGAGGGTTTTTACTAGAAAAAAATCCGGCGACCCCTGATATTTTTTCTGTGAATACAAGACGGGGGACACCACTGCTTCAGTGGATAAAACAACGCAGGAATTAACCGGAAATCCTGCTCGAGATACCAGCGACCAAAAGGCAGCAGTACTACTTGGAAGCGAGCAGAAAACCACATCAACACTGGGAAAATATATTATCTAAAAGAAAGTGAAAATAGTACTAGAGAGAAGAAAGAGAAAATGCTAGCCATAACTAAACAATAAAAAGACACACAAGGAAGACCTAAAGAGTTACAAAGCTAAAGCTAGTAAGGGAGATCATAAATCGAGCCCCGTAACACGTCATATATAAACAAATAAATAAATAAACTAACAACTTATTACATTTAAAATTAAAAGTAAATATAAGAATATGATAATTATTAGTTAAAAAAACTAAGAAATTATACATGGAATCCCCTTTTACCAAGAATATCCAAGTTTCTATTCAATCCTCTGTAGCTAGAAAACAAAAATATTTCACAATTCATTACTTTTTTTTTGAAAAAAAAATCATTAGAAATTTACCTAATGGCTTCGAAAAGAATTATCAAGGAGGAAAAAAACAAATGAAAATAATTTATTTTAAAATGGAAGCATTTGGGAGGTGAGAATCTTCCATTAGTAATTATAAAATAAATAATATATTTTTATATCATTGCATGCATGACTCAACAAAAACTAGATCAGCGGCATAAATCTTTATACTATATTTAGTTTTCAAAAAAAAAAAAAAAGAATAGAAAACACTACTTTGGTTGATTCGAAATCAAGGTGGGTTTGAGGCTAAAGAAAGCAAAGGCAAATCAGTGCGTGGGAATTGATTCTGTCGTCGGAGAGTTAGTACTAGGCGTGGTCTCCCTATCTCCAGCACCGGTGACCTCTTCCACATGAAGAAATTAAGAAGTGATTTTAGGATTTCACTAGGTTAGGGTTTGATAAAACTTTGAATATGATTGTTTGGTTCATTTTATATATACTATGATTGTAATCTTATAGTTTGGTTCAGGCTATTTTTTGAAATCAAAGGAATGAGAGTGAGACTCCCACATCTCATATGGGATAGGAAATCACATTTCTTACTCTAAAAATAGATGAGATCCTAGAGTGAAACTTTCACCTCATTCTTAAATAAGCATGAAAGTAATTGAGTGAGAGAACTCCACAATAGAGGTGGTAAAAAAATCTGCTCGACCTAGATCCGAACCGAACCTGACTCTACATTAATAATGAAAATAGTTTCTCTTATTGATTTTCAATACTCGGCTATTTTTGGGCACGGGTCCTGGCATGATCCAAAAAATCTGGAACACGAATTCGTGCCGATTAAGTTTTTTTAATTTAAAAAATTGAAAATAAAAATATATATATAAATAAGCCCCATTCCTTTAAACATTACAAACCCTAAACCTAAACTCATAACACACACACACAGTACAAGTAGGGATGGCAAAGAGCACTACCCGTAACGGTATTTGCCATTACCAAACTAGCAAACTCATAAAATTTAAATTATCAAACCTGCCACCAATCCCCTGCGATTTTTTTCTTCGTTTTTTTTAAGAAAATCTGTATGTTGCGAGTTTTGACAATTACCAAACCTACAATGGTACACGATGGAGTTTTTGCGAGTTCCCATATTTTAAATCACAAATATTCAATATTTAAATTTATAATAATAATAATTAATGTTCCACATAACATACTATATTCTAAATTTAATCAATGTAAATGAACAATTAAAATTTCAACATCAATCAATTACAAATTCTCAAATTTAAATATGAAATACACAAATACATCAAAAAATCATAAAATTGTATCCAAAAATAATAATATAATTAAGCAAAAGTAACACCACTGCATTGGTAATAATTATCATTTCATATTCTCATTCAACATAAGTTTTAAGAGTTAAGATCTTCATTTCATTCAACACCATTGTCAGTCATCTAACATGATTTCTCTAATAATTATTAAGATTAATATTTTTTAAATAATTACACTTTTAAATGATAGTGTGAAGAAAAAAATTATAATAATGAAATAATCCATACATTAAGTTAAAAAATAATAATCTATGCAAAATTATAATAATTATATAATAATTTATGCATTATTATATATTTATCTTTAGATTGGGTTACGACTTTAATTAGAACTTAGGCACGGTGCAACTTACACACATGTTTATACTTTTCATTTATTTACTTTATATAATTTTAAATTTAAATACTTTTCAATTAAAATATTTAAAAAATAGTTGTTGGTTTTAATTTATAATACCAACCTACACATAACTTGTAAAAGTACATACAGCTGGCAGGTTTTGGTGGGCAGATTTGAGCGGATTTGTGAGTTTGTGGGCATCATCGCCATCCCTTACTCAAACCTAAAGTCGCTACCTCCAACTCTCCAACTCCAAGCAGCCACGACCCGTTGACCGTTGTTCACTGCACCGCACCTCCAGCACCACAGCATGGCAGCACTGCACCTCTAGCACGCAACGCACGCACCACACCGCACTGTATCTCTAGCCAAATTTATGCTTATCTTCCTATGAAGCTATTTTTAGTGGCTAGAATCTGTGTTAATTCTCGTTTGTTCTCTGTGAAGAACAAGGAAGATACAAATTTATCATAGTATTTTGATGAGTGTATCAATTTTATTGATGAAGCTAAAAGGCACGGTGGTGGTGTGTTCGTTCACTGCTTCGTGGGCAGATCCAAAAGGCGTCTTTTTTTTTTTTTCATCATCTTGGCTATTTTTCTATGACTATACTTGTATACACTAATGATAACAAACCCAATGAATTTGAAAGTGAACTATTTATTCTCCAAAATCTGTGGGAAGGAAATGTTTATTAAAAAAAAAATGTTCCCATTCAATGTAAATATTGTTATTAGGGGTAGACATTATTTAGTTCAATTCAGTTCGATGGTACATATTACAAAAGAAACTTCAATCTTTCATTGACAACAACAACTCTTTCAATCACCACTTCTTCATCACTTAACTACTACATTCACAATACTTATATTATCTCTCAAAGTCAAAGTGTCTTATTAGCCAAGTCCCAATAATTAAATAATAAATAAATTAAATTAAATTGTCTGCTATGACATATATAATCACATCAATTAATTAATAAATAAAAATATCAATTTCACTATCTAAATATCAATTCATTTTCTTTTTTTTTTTTGTTGAACCATTTGATTTGGTTTTAAACTGAATCAAATAAAAAACAAATGGTTTTATTGAACCATCTGATTCAGTAATTTTGTTTGGTTCAAATAAAAAATCAAATTATTTAGAATTTTTGAACTATTTGGTTTTATATTCTGAACCAAATTAAACTGAACTGCCATAATACAATTTGGTTCAGTCTGAATTAAATCAATTGTCCACCCCTACTTGTTATTACTTATCTGATGAAAAAGGGTGGCATGAGCTATGGAGCATTACTATTTTTGGGCAATCGAAGCCTGAATTAAAACCCATGCCCGGATGGCAACAAGCTCAACCTAGCCAATGTTTGAAAAAACTGGATATAATCTTGGGTCCAGGCATTAGTTGAAATAATCTGTCAGGTAGGCCTAAACCCAACTCAGACTCTCCCCACTCCACACTCATCACTTTCACTTTACTAAATAAACATATTCTTAATTGCTAGTTTAGACATTCATCAAAATATTTTTATTTAAAGAGTTATATTAAAATTAAATACTCTAAAAGAAATTTTAATTAGAATTCTTCTAATATTAAAATTAAATACTCTAAAAGACATTTTAATTAGAATTCTTCTAATAAAATATGTTTCTTATTCTTTAATATCGCGAGTGTGTTTCTCCTATTCTTCAACATTGTGAGTGTGTTTCTCCCTTTCATTAGTTTACTATTTTTTATTGGAGAGAGAAAATAATTATTTAATAGTATTTTTTACCGCACCATTAAACTCATACCCATCTCACGGTAATTTTTTTCTTCAAATTATTGTATGTTTTCAAGTAATTTTATAATTAATATTATATGTTTAATTTGTTAATTACTAATTTTTTAATTAGCATGCGTTAAATTAAAAATAGAAAAACATAATGGGAAAACTTTATTAAGAGCACATCAACAAAATTATAAACATAATAATAATAACATTTAAGATAATTCAAAATTACTTAGAAATAAAGATTTGATTAAAATAATCAAGAGTAACAAAATGGAGGGTAATTACATTTTTTGAGAAAAATGGAGGGTAGTTAAATTTGGCTGAGGAAAAAATTTAGTTAACATAATATTAATTTATTCTTATTAAGGAATCTTTTGAAAGAGAATTTATTTTTCTATTTTTTTATTTATTACATAAATAAATAAATAGACATTTGAAGGGTAAAAGTTAAATAGGCTTTTGGTAATGCCCTTGTAACCTTATACGAACATATTCCAGTCCCAGTCATAAAAAGACAATGGTGGCCAGGGATGGTTTAATAAAAGCATGCTATTAGTTCATTAGTTTACTTCTTTCAAATTTCAATAAACAATTAAATTCAAGCCAACCGAATTAGTTTGGAAATATGAAATTTAATAAAATAAAAGAAATGTTCTCTTTTAATTCTTGTTATAGCTTATCGGATGGTGAAGGATAAAGGATGGTTAAATAGTGGAGTTTTTGGCAATAATCTTGTTACTAAACTTAGTTAGGGTCACTTTGAAATTGTGATAGCTGATAAAATAAGTTGTTTTTATTGTACATATGAAATAAATAGCTGATAAAAAAGGCAGTTTAATGTTGTTTTGGTAAATTATGCTGTTGCGATTGCTATGAATTTAAAAAGTAGAGTACATGTATTTAGTAAATTTTATTATAAAAATTTTATTTTATTATATAATAATCAAAATAGATATAAATTTAATAAATTGTGTCGACATGCTTTTTTTCCTTTTAAAACACATAAAATTACATAAAGTTAAAAAAACTCAATTAAATAAAATCAAATGAACATCATAATTTGTTATGTAAAATATGATAAAAATTTATATTAATACATAATTTAAATAAAATAAAAATTAATGTGCATTATATTAACATTAAACTTATCATAATAAATAAGTCTTCAAATTTTTCATTCTTGTGATTCAGAGCCATCAGCCTAATCCTTCATCAAATATTGACTTGTGCAATATTATCAAAACGAACATCATGTTGTGCATGCCTCCTTATATAATTGTGCAATCCCATGGTTGCAATGATATAATTATTATTAGTGTGATTTGATTGTAGCGGTAATATGATATTTAATTATTTATATATTATAATTTGTAAAAAAATAAAACATAATTGTCTTTTTATTAAAATATTAAAGTTATAATAGGAATTTTAAAATGGTATAATTGTTTATTTAATAAGCTGTTTATAAAAAAAAACCCTATCATGTGCTTTTAAAAGTTGTTATCAAAATAAAAATATATATAAAACAAGCAGTTTTTTCAAAATTTACTAAATTCTATTTTTTAAAAAATTATAAAATAAGCCACTTATGAGTTTTGACTTCAATCATAAACAGACATTATTTGAAGGGAAATTATCTCTACATTATTTTTCTTTTTTTAGATGTACATCTAATCGTTATAAAATTTTGACATATTTTTTGCATAACCTTAGCTTTTAAACTTGTATTAATCAATCATTTTGACACTAGAAAATAATCATTTTACCCATAAATGAATTAAAAGATTATTTTATTCTGTAAAATTTTAAAAAATAAAAAATTTATAATTACAAGAATACCTCTAAATTCAATAAAATAAATAAATCTTAAAATTCAAGATGTTTAATTTTTTATAATTTTAATTTCATTTAAAAATTATTGTGTTAATTTTTTTTATAATTTTTTGTATTTATAATTTCATTTAATTTTTGCATTTAAAATCAATATAGACAAATTTACAAAAATTAACATAAAAAGAAAAGCCACCTATATTATTGTAAATTTCCTTATAATTAAAATGAAGAAACTTTCATATAAAAATTAAATGAAATTATAATTACAAAAACTTAACCTGATAATTTTTAAATGAAATTATAATTATATATGGAAGTTTCATAATTTTAATTATAAGGAAATTTACAAAAAATTATAATTACAAAAAATTAACCTGATAATTTTTAAATGAAATTATAATGATAAAAAATAAACATCTTGAAATTTAAGATTTATTCGTCTTGTTAAATTAAGGGGTATTCTTGTAAATATAATTATTTTATTTTTTAAAAAATTTTGTAGAATAAAATGGTCTTTTAATTCATTTGGGATAAAATAATCATTTTTAATATTAAAGTGGTTGACTAATATAAGTTTAAAAACAAAGATAATACAATGAATATGTCAAAATTTTGTAGTGATTAGATATATATATATGACAAAAGAAATGTGTTTAGAGATCATTTCCCTTGAATAACAAATTTTTCTACTTTTCTTTTCATTTTATTTTCTCTATTTCTCTTGGTTCCCAAACACATTTACTTCAGATTTTCTTGACTTCCTCCAATTACTGGAATTATTTTTTTTCGACTTTTTTCAAGATTTGCAACTACTTTTTTATTTGCTTTTTCAGTTTTCCTTTTGATCTTTTTTTTTTCTTACACAGAAAACTCTTTTTTTCATGCATTCAACCAAAATACGTTCCATGTAGAATATATTCCTTGTGATTTTATGTGCATTACATTTTTATTATTGAAATTTTAAGTACAGACATTAATCAACTGTACTTTCAACGCTCATCTGCTAAAAAAAATAAATAAATAAAAGTGAGAATACCTCAAATATATATATATATATAATGAAAATCATAAATTAAATTCCTTAGAGGAGGAAAGTGCTAATTAATTAAAGTAATCAATAGTAATAGAATAAAACCACATTCTTTTTGTCAAAAAGTAAAAAATGTTGCGGAGACGATATTGCTATTCACAGAATGTGAAAGGCAGAAGAATAAGCATAAGTTTTCGGAAAGAATTTCTTGAGAATTCTACAAGATTTATTCATTCTTTTTTCTCTGACAGATGTCCAAATCCTTCTATCCCAGATTGGGCAGAATAAAATTTTTCAATTCCCTTTTTGAACAACTCTATTAAGTATAATTATTGATAAAATATACAATCCACGATGCGCGGGTTCAATTCCCGTTGTTCTCCCATAACCTTCCTTCATTGAAGTCCAGATTTTAAATATCATTTGTTGGTGGAGAATAAACCAATTTAAAAATGAAATGCTGCCAAGGTATCTCAAGAGTATAATAAATCAATTTATAATCTTTAACACTGATCTTAAATCCAACACTCGCTTTAGTCTCTTTTTGTGGTGACATAAGTCCCTCTCTACAACTCATGAATTAAGAATTCTCACAAGAACAATGTCTAGTCGACATAAATTAAGATGTTAATAAAACCCCTTTACATAAATCTTTCATAAGCTTTTCAATTAATATTATCAAATTTTCTGAATTTTGAAAACTATTCAAAATCCTTAGTTTACGATTATCTAATAAACCACTTAATGAAAATAAATTATCTTTTCATTCATCTAAAAACTTTGATGATCCCTTCTCAAACCAAATATGAATGTTTCCATTCATTTGGCTCTCCCACTCAATTATGTCAACTTCTTTTGTATTTCAAGAGTGGGTGGAGTTCCCGCCTTTTTTTGGATGTGATAAGAAAGCGCTATTAGTTTTTTACCGTAAAATTTATAAGCTGCTTTTAACAGTATCACTCCCAAGCATGTGGTCAAGTGGAATTAGTCTCCCTATTTTATCAGCCACCTACATTCAACTACTTCAATTAAAAAAAAAAAAAAGAGTAACAGAAAAACTGATTATGTAAATTAACTTAAAACATCGGTGCGGCCTATGAATAATCTGCGTTCTTGTTTTGAATCAAGGCTATGATACACTAATGTACTGAGTTTGATACATGTTTTAAATTACAAAGTTTGATTCAACAATGATTCAACAAAACATGACATTTCTTTGTTAGTAGGGAAGGATATATGAAGACCTGACACAAAACATGCAGTCCCATTGTGTACTACAAATCAATAACTAAACTAGGCTAAAGAAAATGCTTTAGCACCGATCTTATAGTCTTCTTTGATTTCTTTGACGTTCTGATGTCCATTTGTCTGTCTTTCCTACCGAGTTAAAGATACAAGTTATAATAAACACTGTAACAACTGATGCCATGAGAAATGAATCTGGCTTGCTACTCCATAATGGTGTTGGTGATTCCACACCAACTGATGCAAACCTTTCTCTCGACTGTCTTTGCCTGCAAATCAGGCCACAATCAAAGGGTCAGACACATCACATAAGCACAAGGCTAACAGATTTTTAAGAAAGCAATTAAAGATCAAGTTGCCAGAAAACGTAATGCCTGGGTGTGGTATTGAATGCTGATTAATTAATAGTCAATCTTTAGGGACCAATGTATCACGAACCTAATGCATCGGCAGGTGATACTTCTATAATATCTGTTACCTGAGGAACACTTCACCCATCTTATTTCTAACAAAACATGTTAGTTGTGTAAATGTGTGAATTTGTTGACAAGTGATACCTAGGTACAGTATTGATTGGATGTTCATCATGGCTTAATCAACTTTCACATGACAAAGAATTAAGTAAAATACGGTGTTGCCAGTACAATGTGTAGAAATGTCCCATAAAAAAAACCAAATCAAATTATCTGAATATCCTAATAAGTTATTTTAAAATTACATGCATTGCATAAAGTGGAGTTACAAGTTTGTAGGTACAGGAGCAAACTTGGTCTACTGTTTGAAACTCTCAAGGAGTGCCCCAGCCAGTATCCCACAGTGTGTGTGTTTCTGTATGTGTAGATGTCTTCATGGTTGCATTTATTGCCATTAATACACTCTTCAAAGTTTGTAATGCGAAAGAAAATACCAGGGCATTATTGCAATAAATGCACCAGTGACATGAAGTCCATTTTTTCAGCAGTACGATAATTGATTTCAGAAACTATTTAGTAAAATGAAAACAAGAGAAATCAATTCTGTATTTGCAAGATCCAAGAATTTGTGATGTGTCAAGTATTAGAACAAGAAATACAGGAATATGTTTGGTACTAATATCTTCGAAAGCAGAAAGGTTATGTTAGTTTTTAGATCCTGGGTTTCAGAAAAAATGTAAAACTGAATTATAGAAATTCTGCTACTTTTCAAATTGCAAGACGAAAGGAATGATGGAAAGTAAGAAGCAGAAGATGTCAAAATGAAAAAAATGAAAACTGTCACTGATGCATACCCCAAAAAACACTTGATTGAGTTCCACCAAGACCCAACACTTTTGATACCCTGGCTATGCATTTTCCAGTCTCTAACTCTGTCAGAGTTTCGCTGAACTGAATCTGAAAGGAAAAGGCACAAATAAAATTACAAATACAAATCAAAACATAAATATCAATTTTACTTTCAGTCAATCTTAATGGTACAATGACATGTACCAGCAATTATTTAAAAATGCATAAAGTACCAGTGCCATTGGTAGATACTGAATGCCCTTTGCCTGATGGCTTAAGAAAAGCTATTTCCTCTACAAGAGCACGTTCTGCATCACTGTCATTGTTGACAGCATAGAGGATGAGAAACTTGTCGTGACAACCAGATTATCCACACAAGGTAAACAACCTTCTTTACTTCAGCCGGCAAGGAAAATCTCATCACCGTGCAAAATTATAAAAATTGAAAAAGAAATATTTCAAAATTGGCCCCATAACCTTAAGCCAAATAGTGACTCACAGCAACCTGCTGATGCAGCTTGAACCAACATCCAAAATATAATGCTACTGTCTAAGGCGAAGAAGACAGTAAATGTAACACTGAATGTACTGAAAATTAGAGAATTGTCTTGACGTCTTGTAAAAGATTGTGAAAACAAGACATGAAAGGTAAAAGTCTACATCTATAAAATGTTAAGCTTAAATTAATCAGAATTTTTTACTCTTTTTCTTTTTTAATGGTTTTTGGATACGAAACAGTAAAACCGGCCCAATCTTTTTAGGATAAGGATCCTCTTCTTGTTTTTTCCCCTTCTCGCCTTTATAATCTAGGGAAAAAAGCTGGTTTGATTGGTAAATAAAGTGAAAAACAACATTAAATACAAAACTCAATCTTGGCCACTCATGAAACAAGGAGAGGCAAGGAGAGAAAAAACATAAGGAAAGGATCCTATGCCTTTTTTTTTTGTAATCTAAAATTAATCAGAAATTTAGAAAAGCCAAAAACTGGTCAGCAGTGAAACAAAACTGAACATAACCGTGCCGACTCCCAATCAATATTTTCAATGTTATCATAAACTCATATGCATATGAATCATTGCGTGTAGGAATAATTTTTGTCGATCCTCATATTTTTTAAATATAAGACAAGTAATCCAGTAAATAAAATTGAGACAATTTCAGAGAATTTCTGCTAAAAAATTGAACTTGTTAAAAAGAATTCAAACCTGATATCTTTTGGGATCAGAACATTCACAATAAAGAGATGATCACCACGAATGGAAGGCTTATTAATGTCTGGAACCCCCATCCGTTGCAATTTTACTGTATCTCCAGGTTGAACTCCGGAAGGAATTTGTAGATCTTTCATTCCTTCAACAGTTTCAACCTGAATTTATTTCAAGATTTTTAATGTAATTATCAAGGCACAAAAATACTATCAGCAGTAGATCTCTAATAGTACTAAAACCAAAGCTTCTCTATCTGAAAAAGTATTTTCAAGATGTGAAAAGGGCAGAATTGAGGAAAATATGCAAAACCATTCTGATGCCACTGTAGAATATTTATGAACTTTACCAAAGAAAAAAAAAATATGATGATGCCACTGTGGAATATATCGTTTAAAAGTACACAGAAAGAATAAACAAAAAGAAACTATAAGATTATACAAGAATAGCAGAGTTCAACTGTTTTTTTCACTTTCCCAAGTTTTTGTACGTAACTTCTCCTAATTGAACCAACAGTTATTTATCCAAAATGGCATTAAATTTGACCATCATTACATCCATCTATCTGCATGGAAATTAACAATTCAACTTCATGAATCAGCTAGGATGCTTCAAATTTTTCCATTCACATTTGAGGAGTTCACCCATCATCTCCCAGACACTTTCATTCTTACACCAAATGTTGATGTTACAAGTGTGCAAATGCACATTACAGCATTGTTAAACACGTTACAGCAGTATGAAACCATATCTAAGGAAAAGCTTGAATTGCATAACCAGGTATTATTCATACAACTACCAAGATAATTTACTCTCAAACATACTAAGAGTACAGATGAGAAGTTAGGATGTTCATAGCAGAGAATAAACACACAATAGCATAATCTAATAAGATATATGTCAAAAGTTTTCTTCATCAGCAATAACCAACCTCCATTGAAGTCCCTAAAATTGCCTCAGAATAATCTACACTAATCTTTGAGAAAAGATTCAGGCCATCCCTATGAATTCCCTGCTTTTCATCCACATGGAGGGCTACAAAGAGATCACCAACTAAACTCCTGGCAGAGAAAAAAACATGTGAACTGCTTTATTTAGTCTGTTCACAGTTATTAAGCAACATCAAACCAAAGTACTGTAAGAGAAGGTATTGCAGATTCTGAAACATAACAACCAATTAGGGGAAGATTACATAGTCCCAAAGACAACAAAATATATATCATTTAAAAGTTCCAAAAAAGCCAACCAACATAAATCATTCAAGAGTTTCATCCAGTCATTTACATAGCAAACAAATTAATTAAACATTGATCTGACAAGAAGGATAATAAGTTATCTGGATTGTATCTTCAAGCATCTTTTGCATACCACTTCATGGAATTGTAGTAGTTTCTAGTTTATTTGAGAGGTAAGGCTAACCCTGTCCTTCCTTTTCTAGGTGCATCTTGTTTTTCATTTTTGACAAAATCCCCGGACTGTCAAGGTTACCAAACAATTAAAAACAACATCATAAGGAAAAAAACCAAAATGAACCTCTCAAAAAGATTAATATCACAGTTAAAGAAACAGGATAAAAAATATAAATTAATTCAATAATGAAAGAGGAAAACTTCCACATGCATCTTTGACTTTTTCGTGGATATAACTTCAATTCAATTTACATTGGACAAATACCTAGCTTTTATTCCCAATAAAGGGGCCAAGCAAGAAGTCTAGATATCAATCTCCTCTCACACCAAACTTGGAGGAGGAACTATTTATTTATTTTATGTTTTCGTGTGGTTGGTTCGGGGTGTGGTGTATAAGATTTTTTTAAAAAAAAAAAAAAACACTGTAAACACCTGGCTTTGAACTAGCAGACTTACATTGCAGTCTGTTGGATTTGAAAAGATTTCACCATTTATATGTTGATAAATACCTATTCTCATCTACAATAAATTTATCTTTCCATATTTTTTATCATGGTATCAGAGAACCTTAATTACCTAGCTAGCCTCAGCCTTCATTGCTAATTACGACCTTAATTGCCTAAACAGCCACATCCTTTCTGGCCTTCATTGCTATTTGCATCTTTCAAAGCAGCTAATTGCTACAAAGTCCTTTCCCCAACCTATATTTTCTAGCAGCAGCATGCCATCATCACGAATCCAAGAAACATAATACCAGCAGCATGTCATCACCACTAGTCCAAAAAACCATGCACCATTGAACCTTCAAAATGATAACCTTAGCCTTCAAATTATGAACTCACAAGTCATAAACTTTTAAAGTGGTCCCAATCTGTGAAACTCTATATCAAAAGAAAAAGACGGATGAATTGCCTTACTGCAGTGATTCGTGAACCTGATGCAACTGATCCTAAGAATGAAACTCGGAATGAGTAGAATGATTACGTCTTGGGTTCATAAATTCCATGCAATCAGAGAGACTAGCCAAACAATTATTCTCTCTCAACTGCCAATGAGACATGGCAGCCATTTCTAAAACTTATTCTAAGGTGGGAACAACAACTCAACTATATGAGCCGTTGTATTCATGACCACCAAGGAAGCTTGACAATAACTAAGCACGGCATGCTTCCAAATTTGTGGCTTGTGTTAGACCATTACAAGGACATTAAGTGCTTACCAAGCATCATTGGTGGGCCTAGCAGAAAATGAAGGACTCACTAAAGACTAAAAAGGTTTGCAAATTAACTAGATGGATCTGACTGCACAATTCCAGCCTCCATCCTGCTCCTTGGATCAGATGGCACGTAACCCCACTGACCTAAATTCCTCTAGAGATATTTTTTCATGTTCTTGGATCATTGATTCAAGTGCTTTGTTCATATGACTTGCCAATCAGGTTTAAATTCTTTCAGAATTTTCATATTCCAGTCAAGCAAGATATTTGTAAATGTGGGGAATTTGAAAATTTATTATTAACAAAGTTTCAAAAATCCAAATAAAAAGATTGGATCAACAAAACAAGCTTAAATATGAAAAAATAGAATGAATAACATTCAGAAACTCTCCATTTGTTGTACGCACCTTCTCCTATCAAAATTCCCCTCTCCTTGAATTTGCATGGTGGTTCCGTCACTAACACCAGGTGGAATAACCACTTTCATACTTCTCTTTGACTGTACTTCACCATTGCCACCACATCTTCGGCAATGATCAATTATTATCTTACCATCACCACCACAGTTAGAGCATGTAGATACCTATAAATCATATAAAGTATCACCTATAAAGATGGGCCGTACACAAAAAGTAAACATAAAACAAATAAGGGAGTAGGAGATCTTTTGGACATCCTATATGACAACATACATTTTTCTTGTTGCCAGTCAGATATTTTAAATAGACATACAAATTACAATCGGTTAGCAAGAAAAAGCATTAAACAACTCAAAAAAAAAAGTATGCACATGAAATGTTACTTTCCCTGCTTGCTTACACCTGACAATGTGAAGTAAGTTTTCTTGCAGAAGCAGGATAGATTATCAAATTTAAAAGAAAGAAAAAGAAAAAAGGAGGCCAGAAGAAATGGGAGAATTAACTGAAGAAATAGGAGGAGAAACCAAAATACATCTATTAAATTGTGGAGTGACAATGCAGAAGTAGATGAAGATTATTTACATTTTTGAGGTTATACAATTGTCATGTACTTCTTAGTTGAATGGGTTTTATATATTCATATTAGAAAGTAAATTTCCTAAGATTTTGAATTAATGTTTTCTTTTGGATTTGACTATTACAAATAGGGCTTTGTTTATCATTTTCAAGCAGACTTTGATGACTAATAAAGAACGTGTTTTTTCCCTAAATTTCTTTTGTTTTTTCTCCACATTGATTTTTCTACATTTCTTCCAGTGACCTGGTTGCTCTATTATTTTCCCCTTCAAATTTTCTCCTCTTTCTATACGAATAACTCCTTCCGATGAGTATTTGCCCAAATAAATGAACCAAGTACTCTCATAAACCTACAGCAAGGATTTTCTCTTATACTTTTTTTTTGTTAGCCTCCTGGGATTCAAACAGTAGGCCTTCTAGCTCATAAAGTAAAAGATAATCAAAATCCTTGGCCTAGATCTAGGTTTCATTTGAGGTAACACTATGTCTACTTATCAACTACAATGCCTAGGCTACATCAAATAATAAGTTTAATAAAATCACCAGTTCTAATTCAAACCCAATTGCATAAAAGCTGATAGGAAGTAAAACGAGCATTCTCATCCAGCAGTAAAAGAGACTTCACAAAAAAAAAAAAAAGGTGGAGGAAAGATATAGGTCAACTACCTGTTCTACTTATGAGCTACAAAAGATCACAACTTGCAGAACAAGAAAACTTTCCACATGACTAATCTGGTGTGAGAAATTACCTGTGAGATTAATCCGAATGGTGTTCTCTGAGTTTTCATTATTCCTCCTCTACCCCGACAAGGATTACATGATTGTACGCAATTACTAGATCTAGCACCAGTTCCACCACAATTATCACATGTTTCAAAACAAGAAACTACAATCTCACGCTGTCCTCCAAAAATTGATTCTTCAAAGCTCAAATGCAGGTCATACCTACAATACAAAAGGAAAAAAAAAAAAATTCAAAACTAAAAGAACACATATTGTACACTTAGAAAGACAATAATACACTGTTAAATGTGGGAAAGAAATAAGTTGCCTGAGTCGTTATCATAGGATACCTTCTTTCTCAAAATTTCATAGAATGGTCATTTTAGAGAATATACAATATAGAAGCTATTGAAGGTTAAATACGAAACGCACAAACGCATTTTCTTCGGCCACACAGACATTAAGGAGATAGGACAGAGGTCCTCACCCACTTGGAAATTTGTTTTATGTGATGACACCAGTTCTTGAAGATTTTGCATCATGTTTTCCAAACATTATATAGTAACTTGAATGTAGGAAAACAAAATAATGACAAGATCGGAAAATTAGACGGATTAAAACTGAGGATACATTTTAATAATTACCAAAGCCTCCAGATAGAAATAGAGATATATAGATTTTCACTTTCTATCTTCATTTTATTTATTCAAAGAAACCGTATTTTTTAAAATCAAAATCACCATCAATGTTAAAATAAATGTAGGACTGATTTGAAGATAGGAAGAGAGAAAGAGAGAAAAGAGAGGAAAAATTATAGAGAGAGATGAGAAACAAGAGAAGATAAGGAAGAGAAATACCATTTTCATTAGCAAGTCTACCTAAATACTAGTTAGGTAGCCTATTTATATGCTTAGGAATGAAAAATCTAGCCTAGGATAAGCTTAATCTTAGATATATAGACTTTATCAAAGATACAAATAAAAATCTAAACATCTTAAACTAAAATATGATGACAATAAAAATTGAAGGAAATCAAAATTTCATAGATAGCCATGAAATTATTTCAAATAACAAACAAACTAGTTCATTTTAAATTCCCAAATTGGATAATAATAATTCTTTTAAAAAACTCAGCTTCTAAACAGGAGTCAGAAAGTTTGTCACTTCACTCGCTGCACTGAGTTAATTTTGACAGTAAGTTAACATGAATTTACATTTGATCCATTACAAAGGATAAACAGATTACGTACAAGTTCACAGCGAGCAAAACCAACATTAGTGTTATCAATTCGAAAGTGTAAGTGGACAACGATGCAATAGCTAGGAAATTCTACTTAAGTTCAAAGCAGAAAATGTGGAGTGGATCAAGCTACGTAACTAAATATTAATGCAATTAAACCTTTGTAACAGATATTGAGGGGTGATGGTTGAAGATTAATAACAATTTATTTGAGAGCGAGAGAGAGAGAAAGAGAGAGAGAGAGAGAGAGAGGGAGAGCAAAAGAACTGAAAGATATCTAGTGAGTAAAATTCTAGAGAATACTTTTCTGGATACCAATCCACACAATGACAAAGATGACTGTTTTCACAAGTACCTAGTCAATGATAAAAGTCTAGCAGATAGTTACCGAATGTCAAGACCCCAATTTCCTTTGTTTCCAAAATTGAAGCTAATGCCTCTAGCCTCACCCACTCCTCCAAAGAACCCATCTGAACCGCCGAAGAATGCATTATATAATTCAAAAGGATCCACCTAAACATAAAATTTGACAATGTCAAAAGATTGTAAACATACATGAGCAGATACATACTTAAACCCACTACATCTGAAAAAAAGGAAAGTGGAAGAATTGTAAGAGTAAAAAGGCTACATTCAAAAGACAGACAAAAATCCTCTAATTCGGCTACTTTGGAAGATGATCTTAGCACCTGTGAAGTGTTGCTCCATCCATCATATTCTCCAGTTATACCTGCCTCACCTAAGTGATCATATAGAGATCTTTTCTCATCATCTGACAGGACCTACAAAATTGCTTCATTAACAAATAAAATGAGAGAGAATACTGATGGTTTTGAAGCAAGGTAATACTACAAGCTAACTAATTTGGTGGTTTAATTCCCATCACCAACAAGAAATCATGCTACTCATACAGCAAAACTTCAGTCTAGAGACAACACAGAAAAACAAATGAACAAAAAAAAGAAAATTAACCACTTTTACTGAACCTGGGAAAAATCACTAGGTTGGGCAGAAAGATAAATAATCAAGAAAAATGTTTTTTAAATTTCATGTGAAGAACAGCTACCTGATATGCAGAACTTATCTCTTTGAACTTCTCTTCAGCTTCAGGACTCTTGTTGATATCCGGATGATACTGCACAATCAAAACAAAAAGATATTAACACAATCAAAACAATTTGAGTCGGTTCCATTATATTGTCAAGTGATACACATCAATTGATTCAAAGCATAAGAATTACCTAAAAATGTCTTTATACTGATATGTTTATCTCAAAAAATACAAAAATTGGATTACAAATTCTAGCCCTAAAATTAAAAACAAAATTAGGAGTCATTATTTGGCTTCAAATTAGGCAACATCAAAACAAAAATTAGGTTTATTGACAGTAAGATTAAAATTTAATTTTCTTAGGCTAAATATTTCGAACCAGAGAACGAATTAAAATTTAGATCAAGAAAAATAAGAAATAATAATAATTAATAAATTAATTAGTAAAGGAGCAAGTGTACAGACCTTACGAGCAAGCTTTTTGTAAGAGGTCTTGATCTCCTGCAACGTGGCATTCTGACGAACATGCAAAGTGGAATAGTAATCTGTACCAGCGGCCCTGATCATTCCCCATCGATGACTCCGATTGTTGCAAGAGGAATCATTCCATTTGAAGCTGAAGCTCGTAATTGGATGAAGCTTCAGATTGACATAAGATGGACTAGCAATTACGGGCATACTTCAACGAGTTTGGGCCGTAATGGGGAAAGAAAGAGCAGGAGGTGAAAAAGGTCTTTGGATATACACACTATGTACACATGGTGTGTGTTTCTGGAGTCCGCTCATAATTTTCTTTTTTTTAATTCCGCACATACCCGGCCACCGGTACCCTCATTTTAGTTGGTTAAAGCGGCAAATATTAAAATGTAACTAGTATACAGCTCCTCATTTTAGGTTTTTGTTTGTTTTATTAAATCTTTACGGATTTACTTCATTACTATGGATGTTTTTTTCAAAAATTTTCTTTTTTTTTTTTGTTGATTCACGAAAAAGGGTTTTGTAATCAACCCATCTTATTGCTTGGGAGAGGAACAATAATATTCAATTTAAAATTAAAAAACTATCAAAGACCTCCTTGACTTTACCCATAATTTAATTCATGGAAAATATAGTTAATATATTAAACTTATGTACTAATGAAAAAAGTATAATTAAATAAAATTAATTAGATTAATATATTTAAATAATGAAAATTATATTATTTTCCTAATATTATGTTATAAATTTAATGATTTTTTGCTTTTAAAAATGAAATTTATGTACTAATGAGAATAATGTTTAAGTATAATAAATTAAATATTAATTAAACTATTTTAATATTAATTTGTGAATGTAATGATGTTTTTCTTAAAAAACTATCAAAACAATTGTATCAACTTTTAATTGCAGTATAATCCAAGTATTTAAACATATAATGAAAGCGATTTATTTCTAAATATTTGGAAGAAATCAATCACAATACACATGCAAGGACATAAATCTTCTCTACATACTAAAATGAGGGCAATATTTATCCAACTATCAAAATAATCATCGTATCAAATATTGTAATTATCCCTTATATGTTGTTGTTATTATTATTATTATTAGTGGGCTGGTATTAATATATTTTATGTATACCGTCTAAAAAATATTCGTATATTAAACTAATGTAAAGCATTTAATATTTGATATTTTAAAATAAAACTCACAAATAATTCTTATGCAAATTAAATCATACAAATTTATGTGAAATTAATTACTTTATTTAATTTTTTTGTCATAGTAACATTAATCAAATTCATAATGACACATAATATGAATAATTACAATTTGAATGCAATTGATATTTAATAATGTTATATTATATTATATTTACGCTTATATAATTTAAGCATGACAATTATATTTCTAAATTGAATCAAAATATTTGAGTAATATTGCACTCGTTAGATGGTTACATGATTTGTATACTGAATTATGTGCAATTATTACAAAATTAGTTCAATCTTACATTTATATCTATATTTTTTTTGAAATTAAGTTAATTAATGTAACAACTAAAAGTAATAAAACTGTGTAAAAATATTAACAAGCTTAAATTTTATACCTGTATTTTTTAAGTTGAATTAAATTATATTTTTGGTAAAACACTAATTAATAAGTTTCATTTAGGCTGGTAAAACTATCACCAAGATAAAACACAATTATTTTTTTTTCCCATTTACATTTACAATTTTTTAATTTTTTTCCTAAATTTTGATCCAAAATATAAATACATCATTCTTCCATTGTTAGAAACCCTAGCCGGTCAAGCCCAATATCTCCGGCCAGCAACAGAAAGAAAAACAAGCGGCTACCATGAGTTTTTGCTTCTAAATTTTGTAAATCTTGCTCTTACCTTTTGTCTTTCTCCCTACAGTTGCCTAGATCCCTCATCTTTTCACCTTCATTAATCTCCCTATATCAATCAATAAAAAAGATGGCGTCTTTCGAACACTTACAATTCAAGGTAAATGAAGAAGCTTCGTAATTTGTATTCAAAATTTGTGCTCAAGCTTTTTCCGTAAATATTCATAAATTCAGTTCCCTTTTTTGAACTTGTCTTATTAGGGTTTAGAAATTAACTTTAATTTTTTTTTTTAGATATATTTTGAATTGTTTACATATCCATTCTAGATGGATTGGCGCGGGAGAAAATTGATAGACCGTCGAATGCAGATAATGCTCTTGGCATCCTCTCAAGTGGTTGGATCCAAGTCCAAGTGAGGCTGATTTGTGATGAGTGGCCTAAGCGTCAGCTTACCGTCGCCAATTCCAAGAAAAATCTACTAAGAGTATAATATGGTAAATTCTTTAAGGTAATAAAGGTAATTAATTTATTAGCTGACATTATTAGGGCAATTTGTGATGCTTTTATTCAGACGAAATAACACACACACACATTCGTGTATTGAAGTTGTGAAATTCAGTAATGAAATCCAATTAGATAACATTGAATTTCTTTACTCCCAAAGAATTCATAAAATTAAGGTCATACGTATTATGCTTCTTTTCGTTTGTTTCCTAAACTAAATGTAAGTAAATGCAAGTATAATGTTGATTTCTATGGTAATTTTATTTCCTTTTAGTATTTCATGCTAGAAAAAAAAAGGCTGAAAACACGTTGATTTGAGTTGTTTTTCTCCTGTTGTAGCATCGATATTCCTACCATTTCAAATGCTTTGATAATTTGTAATCTAGATATTTTTAAGTACTTTGTCTACCGAAACATAGTGTTTGAGAATTCTGACAAATCATAAGAACCGTGGGAACTACAATTAATAAACAAACAAATAAATAAATAAACGAGGTTTGTATTTTGAATGCATTTTACTTACAAGAACAAATCTATACATAGACAAATTTTTTACCAGTTATTTTTAGGTGCTTAGTTTCTAATATTGCATTTTGTAAGTTTTTCATATTAGATGCTATTTCATGGTATATGTTGTTCATGTACTCATGGATCATTAGTCCTGAAAAGTTTTGATCTTGTTAATTCTATATTTATTCTCTCATCTTTCGGAGCAACAAATGAATTTCAAGTTTCCTGAATTGCTATGATGTTTTAATTTCAATGCATGAATGTTGTGGTTTCTCAGTCACTATATTACCATTATATGAGCCGACTTGCTTATTATCTGAGCACCAATTTTGCTTACAATCCATTTCTGAACAACAAATAAGCTTCTTTTGACAAATTATTCTTAAACAAGAAATAGTTGAAGAGAAATTAGATTTTGAAGAGCTATTTTCTGAATTCTTTTATAATTTTGCTTACAATCCATTTCTGAACAACAAATAAGCTTCTTTTGACAAATTAATCTTAAACAAGAAATAGTTGAAGAGAAATTAGATTTTGAAGAGCTATTTCTGAATTCTTTTATATTTGCTTAATTTTATCGGTAATCTACAATAAAGAAAATAGTAGTAATAAGTGGGTAATACTGATTTTTATTAGATTTCAAAAAAATGAATGCATAAGGAAATCATGAGAGAATTGAAAATCATACATTGTATAACCTTTATACATGTGTTTTGTTAATTAATATAATAAAGGTAGTTTATTAACGGACATTATTGGGGTAATTTAGTCATGCTTTTACTTCTGAAGAATTTTTAAAATCAAAAGTCTTGTGTTCTGCCTTTTTTCATTCATTTCCTAAACTAAATGCAGTCGTAATAAGTCGTAATATTGATTTCTATAGCAGTTCTATTTCTTTTTAGTGTTTCATGCTAGAAAAGTGAAATAAAAAGCTAAAATTTATTTTTTTTTCATCTATTGTGATATTGATATTACTACCACTTTGAATGCTGTGGTAACTACTAATCTAAGTTTACATGCTCTGACTACTTGAACCGGGTGTATGGGTATGTTAACAAATTATAAGAATTATGAACACTATAGTAAATATACAAGCAAATGAATAAATAGACAATGTTTAGATTTTCAAAGCATTTAACTTACAAGAATAAATCTATATACTGATAATTTTTACAGTTATTTTTAGGTGCTTCGTTTTTATTGCATTTTGTTAGTTGTCAACCGACTCGTATCTTTAACCCGTTTTTAAAACCCTAGCCTTTTTGTTTTTTGATTGTTTCTTCTTCATGGCTGTTGCTCTAACCCACGTTGCTGCAGCTTGGTAGCTGTGGCTTGCTTGCCTACGTGCGGCCCAAGACTGCATCATGCGTGGTTGAAAAAGGGTGATGGCCTCTTTCGGTTTTTTTAATTTCCTTTCTCATGGCCGCCGCTTCTAGCTCCAGGCCATAGCTAGCCAGTGGGTGCAGCTAAAGGTTGCGCCTTGCCCGACGCAGTCACACCAACCACCACATGGCTATGAGCATTGCTGTAAAAAAATAAAAAAAGAAAAAAAAGGTAGCCTAGTTGCCATGCTACTGTTGTGCGACAATGATGATGCATAATTCCGCCTACCGTTGGTCTTAATTCTCAAATCCAAATAAAAAATAATTTCTAGATTTTTGAATTTATTATTATTATTTTTAATTCCGAATTTATTTTCCTTAGTTCTCAATTATATTAAACTGAGAATTTTCGAAAAACTAATAATTTTAATTTAGAAAACAACAAATAATTGTTCTCGATGATTTAACATAAAGGTGTTCTGATACCCTTTGCTAGAAATAATAAATCTTTTATGATGAAATTTATTATCTTAAAACTTAAGAACATTCATGTTGTATCAGAATATAAAGAATTAATGATAAAATATGTAGAAGTGTACTTAAATTCATATTGTTGAATTATTTTCTAAGGTCATATGGTTGGTCTTTTAAGTCAACATGTATATCTTAGAAAGTCTTTTAGTTTTTCTATTTACTATTTCTGATGATCGGATACTAGAAAGAATAGAAAAGATGCGTGTGACTTAGGGATCAGAATTACTTATATAGAAATTTTTTTTTTGTTGTCATTAGGTATTCATAATTCTGCCCATTATAGAATTAGAATACCATTAAGTATCTACACATTAAAAGTCCATATCTTATTAAATACATTAAAGTCTAAATTATTGAAAATTTAATTAGATTAATTTTAATTGGACTTAACATTATATGACAGTTCGTAATACATAATTATTCACATATAAGTCCAACATTAGATTAAAGATCCAACACATATTAGATGCTATATGATGATTTATATTATTCATGCAATTAATTTTGTTCTTGTTTATCGTAGATTTTTTCCCCTCTTTAACTTTCAAAGATACTTTGTCGTTAAATTATAGTTGCATAAAGGTTGCATAGAACATGTATGCTAGTCCGAGAATAATTTTTATGCTTTAATATTACTGTTAAAAATTTCTTTAAAAAATATGTTGTCAGAAATTAGTATATAGCTTTTTGTTATTTCATATTAAATTTTAATTTTTTTGTTGAAAGAAAAATTTATTTGATCGTACCCAATAATTTAGGACATGCATTTCAAATTTTTGAATATTATCTATTTTTTCCTAGCCTTGTTTTCAATGATCATATATTTATTATTATTTTTTCTTATGCAGAGACCCTTGAAATATAGTAGCACTAAAAGTCTAGTTCTTGGAAGCTATAAATTGATTTAGTTTTATGTTACTTTTTTTTGATGTTAAAAGTTTTAAAATTATTTTCCTAGAAGCTTGTAAAAAATTCTTATAAACCTGTTTAGATGAATGGAAATTTTAGTTTGGTTAAATTTTTAGTGCACTGGATAAATTAAGAGGGATTATAATTTCATTTACATGCAAATTCCAGCAAACCATTTAAAAAGATAATAAATTAAAAATACTTAAATTGTAATCATAAATGTTGTTACTAATACCGTTAGATTTTCATAATGCCATATATTAGTCATAATAAACATTGAGAAATTATTTTATTTAAGTCCTGAAAAATTGAAGAACTTATTTTGTAAATTGAAATTATATACATATTTAAAAGAGAATGATACTAAGTGGAAAAAAAAAGTAGTGTTAAACAAATTATAATTATTTAGATGATATATGAGCATAAACGTGAACAACAAAGGTCAAAATCTCAAGTATAGAAGATCAAATTCATGATCAAATATCATAAAGTAATGAACAATGATTTCAAGTAAAAAAATATATTTCATTTTATGTAATTACATCTCACATCATAATATTTACTACTTTTGCGTAGAATCAATATCAACATTTTGATTGTATTCAAGTAAGTTACATATCATGTAACTTAGTGATCTCCTTTAAGTTTTATAACACGCAGAAATCAATTATATAATAAAAATGTTAAGAATATTTTACTAAATATAAAAGAGTACAAAAATAGCTTAGGACATAAACATATGTACATTCTTATTATATTTAACTATAAAGCTCCTGAGGCATGATAGTCATAATTGTAGTAACATTAAAAATAAATAATAATAGTAGAAGAAATACAAATAAAATAATAAGACTACTTATAATAACATAAATGTTTGGTTGAAGTCACGAGAAACTAAAGAAACCATTTAAAAAAAAAGTAGAGCGGAAAAAGTTTTATAAGAATTAAGTTATGTTGATAATTTTTTTAAAAGATAATAATTAGAATTAATTGAAATGATAAAGTGGAAATGATAAAGTGGGCTATCTAACAAAGATATAAATAAATAATAAACAAGTTTGAACACAAATGGATTAAGTTTCGATTTTGTAAGCTAAGATATTTTTTTAACTTAGCTTATACCGTCATAATTTTAGAACCATTCGTTCTTACATGTTATTTATATATTTACCATTGGAGTTATGAAATATAAAAGAAAATAGTTTGAAAAGTAAAGAAAAAGATAAAAAAAAAATATAAATTTGTTTTAAAGATAACTAGATACTACTAATTAGAATGATAAAATGAGAATAAATATGTATAAGATTAAAAGCTCAAGTATATATATATTGTGCAAATTTTAATATACTCACAAGCGCACGAATGTATTGAAATATAAATTATGAATAATGAGATTGAACTCACAGAGACCGTTAATTTTTAAGAAAGTAAAATTTAATCTAAGCTAATTATAATTTAACCCTAGTTGAAAATAAAATATTTTGTTTGAAGAAATTAAAACTAATTATGCAATTAAAATAAAAACGAGTAAATTGACATAAGAAATTAAGAGATGAGATTGAGGTTATCATGGTTTCAGAATACACTACTGTTCAACTTAACAATTTTTTTAATACCAATTAATTCTCAATTTTGGAGTGATAATTCAAAATTAATTTATGTCAATTCATAAATTTAACAATTAACCCCAATTAAAATTAATCTTGTATAAGCTATTTTTATACTTAATAATATGATATCTGAGCATCCTATGTGAACAATATTGAATAACAAAGAGTCAGAGTTTTCTTAAGTAATCTGTGTAAACAATTTAATAAAAGACATATAATCAAAGATAATTATATATAAACTTTATAAATCTAAACATAAGTTTAATTAAATATTAATCCTAACAATTAATAATACATGACAGAATTGATGAAAAAATTTAATAATATTCAACCAAACATGTGAAATAAAAACCATAAATATTAAAGCACGCAAGAATAGGGAATCAATTAAATAAAAAATAATTTATTTAACTAAACAGAGCTTCATCCTTAACTCAAGTATAATAAAATTAGAAAGACAGAGAGAGATTGAGAACAATAAACCAATATAATCTATAGTGCTGCTGCTTCCTCAAATTCTCCTCTCACTCAATTCGGCTACTCACTGTTTTCGTTTCCCTCCCTCAATTCATTTCGCTGCAGAGTCAAAAGCTTAGCATATATATAATGCTTGGTGGCTGACTTATTTGATGCCTTTTTTGCCTCCTCCAAAACCGTGCTTATCAAGAAAATTAAGTCTCGTAGGATTCTCATTCCCTTTTAATGCCATGCACGTGGTGCTCTTGTATTTTTGGCCAATAAATTTAATTTCTAATTTAATCATAAGCCCACTAATATAATAAATTCAAATAACTATTAGCTTTTCTCCAATTTGATTCCTTGAGGCATAATTTGTTTTCAATCTTCAATTTATTATTCTGTTCAATAAAATAATTTAATTAACTATAAATAATAAATAAAAATAACTAACAAATATATAATAAAAGGTTAAATATATAAATAAATCATGCCCATCAACGGACAATCAAGTTTAAAAGATTTCTTAAATTAATGAAGATGAAAAACAAATGGACTTAGATTATAAACCCAAAATGTTGGAAAATATTAAGGGTTGTAATACAGAATTTTTAATATTATGGTGAATTGATATTTGTTCAAATAGTAAGGGGTCAAACATAGTTCTCCTTATCGATATTATTGTTATTTAAAAAATTATTATTATTATTAGCAAAAAAAATGCACGTGGAATGTGCACCTATAGTGTTGGAACATAATGAAAATAATAGGAATATTAAACCATGATAAGGTGTAATAATAATTGAAACACACAAACCCATAAATGAGGAAGTATAACCAAAAGTAGGGACTATTTAACCAAAAATGAAATTTTATAAAATAAATTTGGTATTTAACCCAAATATTTAGAATCTTCCAAAGTTAATTGGAATATTCCACGCATAACTAAAGAAATAATTAGGTGAAACACATAATTAATAAGAGAGAAAATGTAACAAAAATTATGAATTCATTCAATGGAAAATGTACTTAGAATCAAACCCAAAATATTAATATTTAATGAATTTAGTAGAAATGTCAAACACAAATTGGTGACTAATAAGTTGAAACATATGAATATATAAATAAAAAAACTTAACCAAAATTAGGGATCAATCTAACAAAAAGGATAATTTTGGTATTTAACTCAAATAACTGAAATCTTACTAAGTACTAAGTTAATTGGAATATTGAATGCAAAACTAGTAGAATAAGAGTGGAAACATATAAATAAACCTATACGTGAGAAAATATAACCAAAATTAGGGACTATTTAATTAAAAATAAATTTGGTACATAACACAAATAATTGAAATTTTACTAAGTTAATGAAAATATTCAACACAAGACTAGAGGAATAGTTAGCTGACTCATATGAACTAATAAGAGAGAAAGTATAGTGAAAATTAAGAATTCATCCAATAGGTTATAAAAATTACTTGGATTCTAACAAAAAATATTACTATTTAACGAAATTTGGTAGGAATATTAAATACAAAATTGGTGACTAATAAGTTAAAATATATGAATCTATAAATAAAAAAAAGCTTAAACAAAATTAGGGACCAATCAAACTATAAAAATAAGTTTGGTATTTTATCCAATAACTAGAATCTCATCAAGCTAAATGAAATATTCAACGCAAAATCAGTGAAATAACAGTTGAAACATATAAAAGCATATGCGAGAAAATATAACTAAAATTAGGGACCTTTTTAACTAAAAATAAAATTATAAAAATAAATTTGGTACTTATCCCAAATAATTTGAATCTTACCAACTTAATGGGAATGCTTAACATAAAACTAAATGAATAATTAGGTGAAATATATGAACTGAGAGAAATTGTAACGAAAATTAAAAAATTATCAAATGAGAAATGAAAGCTACTTTGAATCTAACCCAAAATATTGATATTTAATAAATTTTGTAGGACTAGCAAGCACAAAATTAGTGACTAATAAGTTGAAACATATGAGCCTACAAATAAAAAAGATTGACCAAAATTAGGGACTAATTTAGCAAAAGAATAATTTTGGTATTAGACTTAAATAATTGTTATCTTACTAAGTTAATTGGAATATTGAACGCAAAATCAGTAGAATAATAATTAAAACACATAAACTAAAATGGGAGAAAATATAACCAAATTTAGGAGCTTATCTAACAAGAAATAAATTCAATTCGAATATAACATAAAATATTAGTATTTAACAAATTTAGTATGATTATTAAAGACAAAACTGGTGGATTGGAAAGTGGAAACAAATGAACTAATTAGTAAGAAAATATAATCAAAATTAGGGACATGTGAGATTAACTTGGAACATTTACTTAATATATTGATATTTAACTAAAAGAGTTGGGATATGATTATTTTACTTTTCTTTAAACTTTCATTTAAATTAAAAATATTTTTTATGTTAATTATTTATAAATTTCCTTATTTTTTTCATTTTATTTTTTATGCATTAATTTTTTTTTAAAAAATTATTAAATGAACAACCGGTAAAAGACTGGTTGTTCAAGTTGCAAATGTAGGGTGTATCTCATGCAACGCTACATTGTAGGATGACCCATGTTTCTAAAGCGCATATTTAGGGGCATTTTGTTAAAGAAGTCTGAAATGTTAGTAATTTTATTTTTTATTTTAAATTTACTTTTATATTTTATAATTTATGTTTGATTTTCCCACGTTTATATGCGAATAGAAAAAAATAAATTTTTTTGTAACTTTTAATTGAATAAAAAAAAGTATAAATGAGAAGTAAATATAATATTATAAAAATATCTCTATGAAATAAATATTATATTACAAAAATATTTCTATAAAATATATTTATTTACTAAACTATAAAATTTAATATTTTTTTAATTTGCAATGACATAAATATCAAATAATCATATTTAAAATATTTTTTATATATAAAACAAACAAAATACTATTTATATTTAGATATTAAAGAAAAAAAATTTATCATTTAAATATTAGTATTCAAGTTCATTTAGACTTTTGAAAAATTCATATTTATTTAAATTTCAGACCACCCCCAAAAAAAAGTTACCTTAATGTTGAAAGTCTTTTTAATTTTATTTTTTGTTGTTTAGTTGTGTTTTAAGTAGAATTGTTGGGATTAAATAAATAAAAATATCTCTACTAATAAAATATCAAATCAAGGCATTTATAAAAAGTTTATTTCATTATCTTATTTCATTCATTTCATAACATAATTTTAGAATATTTATCTATTGAAGTAATTTTATAATTTTTAATAAATACTTTCATTAATAACTAAATAACTAAAAGTTTTTTGAGCAAAAAGCTCTACTTATTAAAATTTGATTAATAAAAGCTCTATCTAAATAACTTCTATTTGAAAAACTATATCAAACCAATGGTTTTTAATTAAATATACTCTAAAACAAGGGTATTTATTTACTTATACTCTATACTTAATAATAATGTAAATTTCCTTTTTGAGTTGTGTATTGACTAAAATGCTACTAAAAGATAAATATAAAACCTATATTAAAGTTTCCCTCATTCTTACCATTTCACTCTATTGAGCTAAATTTTAATATATTCATAAGTGCATGAATCTTTAAAAATAAAATAGTAGGAACAAGTTCAGACTTACTTAGATTGCTTTAATTTGAAAAGTCTAATTTAAATATGAAGTTAATATTAATCATAAGTTCATAACCTAGTTAAGCAAATTGAGTTTTAAGGGAATTAAACTAAGAAAATAATTAAAGCAAATGAGATTTCAAAGGTTATTAAGGTTTTAGAATCAATTAGTATTCAACTAATAATTATCTAATTATTATTAATTTCTAATTTTAGAGTAACAATTAAAAATTAATCTATGTCATCTCATGAATATAATAATTAAGCCCAAGAAATTAAATCTAATGTAGGTTTTTTTTTTTTTTTCATTTGAAGATAGGATTTCTAAGTATTCATTATATGTGTCCTATTGAAAATTAAAGAATCAAAGTTTCTTAAGTATTTTATTATTCAATTTATTAAAAAACAAATAATAAAAAGAATCACATTAATTATTATTTCAAGCTTAAATTTAATCAAATAATCTCCTAAGTATAAAAAATATATAATATTAAAAATGAAAAGATAATTATTCAATTTATTATGTGAAATAAGAACTATAATCATCAAACAACATATGCATGAAATTAATTAAATAAATAGATAATTATTTTATTAAATAAGATATCATGATTATTCTCGGTATAAAAAAATTAGTTAGACATACTTGAATAAGCAATAAAAAAATTGGACTGTTGCTGCCGCTCCTCTTTGGCCCGTCAGCCGTGTTTCTAGCTTCTTCTTCTTCGGCTTCACTTTATATAATGCGTGGTGACTTTGTCCGAATCCCATTCAGATTTTAATTGCATGCAAAAATCGCCTTTGTAAGGCAAACTCACCGAATTCAATTTGTTTCCGTTATCATAATTTCATACTTTAATTTGAATGCTTGCACATGCTCTCCACTTACGTTAAAGCCACCGATCTTAATGCTTGAATTCTTCTCCACATAGCTGTATTGGCTTAGTTCTTTACTTGCATAATAAGTACTTGCCTAAATAATAATGAGATTAAGGAAATCCTTACACTATTCCTTTTTGTCTTCACTTGCTGGTTTAATTAACTACTTTTTGATTTTTTCAGCTCGGATTCTATTGATTATTGGCTGTATTTTGTCTTTCAATTTATTTCCAATTCAATCTTTATTGTTTCCCAAATTGAACTTCTTCATGCACAAATTTTTATCCATAATCTCCAAATATTTTCCTATTCAATAAAATAATTTAATTAATTAAAAATAACAAATAATAATAACTAACAATTATATAATTAAGAGTAAAATATGTTTTTATTATATGCTCGTCACACTCCTCACACAACAAAAATTCACTCCAAGAAAATCCCATAATCAATTATGAACAAACAATGTGTTGAGATTTTTGATTTGCAACTAGGTGCATTATTCATCCAATCAATAAGTGTTTTAAATTTTACATTTATTTTATGTGCTATTTATGCATCTTCTTCAATTATATTGTTTCTAGGGTTTTGTTTAGTTTGTAATAAACAACAAAACAACTCATGTTTTTATTATATTTGCATCATATCATTGTATGTAATGAATTTTCTAATTATGTTTGTTGAAATATCATTTTGTTTTTAAAATTTTAAAATAAAATATTATGTGCTACACCCATTTTACATGACTGTAGACATGTAAATTCATACAGGTAGGGAAAATGTTATAGCTATTGATGAGATTGAGAATAAGGGTGTCACACACACACGTGAAATAAGGCATATTCAGATTTTATTTAAGTTATAGTCAGACCTTTCACAAGAACTCTTGTAAAGAAGTTCAAATAAGCGCCTAATAGATTGATTCAATTAACTTAGGATCAATCAAAATGTATGATGACCCATTAAAGGAATCTCACAAGATATTCAGATTAATAAATGCGTAATTCAGGTTCTTAAATTTTTTGAATAATCAATTCCATGGCTAGAAGATTTGCTACTACTATTTTTAAATACTTTCCTATTTTTAAAAGAGGCAACAAATCTGTAATTTTCAGTTTATTTAGTCATTTAAGTTAATTAAGATTTTTTCTTTATTTCTTTTAGATTGAGATTCTGATTTGATTTTGATTTAGGATTTATTTTTGATTTTTAGATTAGGATTTATTATGGCAAAAAATACATAGGGCAATTATGGCTGAAAATTCTTAGTCTTATATATATAGTGTACTCGCATCTAATAAGAGACAATTCAATTCAATTTATTTGTGAGTGTAATTCTCTTTAGTTCTTATACAAACTATTTGAACTTATCAAATTTTCTGTGCTGTTCAATCTTTAACTTATAAATCAAAATATCTATAGCTAATTGTGGCATCTTTACATACCAATGTTCATGCTTCATTAAGCAACAAGTTGCGGTTCCATTCAATTCATAAATTTAGAATCAATTTTCGAACCTGATTTGATCAGGGTTGTGTTAGTTTTTGACGAGGTTCGTATCAGTTGTTATGACACCTTAGTCTTCTATTATTGCAAAAAATACATATTTTAAACTAAACATGTCCTCTGACTATTTAATGGATTGTAGTTGTGTACTTTAGTAAGTTACATGACTTTTGTTGTGTAAATGGACAAACGATTCCACATGCTATTACATGCGTTGTTTGATTGTATTTTTGTATTTATTGTAATAATTATGTGTTGTATTATTACAAGAAATGACTTTGGCACATGTCCCTATTATGTTTTGTGACAAATGAATTGAGAAAAATGACAATTATAGATTTAATGATATAGAGGCAAGATGAATCATGGTGCCAGGTTCATTAACGTATGCACAATTAATGGAAAGAATATCTTAAGTTATTTCTATTGATATTTCTGAATTTGACAATAAAATGATGTTTGAGCTTAAAACATCCAATTCAATGCTGCTCATTCTAATTATGATAGATGATGATGTAGATTATTTTCTAGATACTAGAGCTGAGTTAAAGATCCTTTTTTGTATTACCTACAAGCAAGAATATATTTGTTGACATCGATTGCTAATATTTACCCTAGCTTCAAGCCATATGGCTATCCACAAAATTCGATAAAGTCCTATGTTTGAGGTGAAGATTAAGCCGAAATAATTTTGTTGTTGGAGATTAATAACTATTCGAATTTATTCCTGAAATATAACCTAATGATGAAAAAGGCCTAAATTTGGAAAATATGAATGTTACTGTTCATGATGATCTTGTTGGGACAACAACAGTTACTGATCTAACAATAGAGAATGTAGAGCCTTGCAATGTGAGTTTTCGTCCTCTAATACTAGATATGCACCTATAATCAATTTGTTTGCATGTAGTAGTTCTGTAGATAGGGACAACTTGCAATTAAATAGTAATAACTTGCCATCCATGAAAGTTGTTAATGATATTGATGGGTTAATGGGCAAAACGTTGTTTACTTCAAAAGAGAAGCTGCAAGAAGTGTTTTTTGTGGTAGCTTTGAGGAAAAATTTTGAGTTTAAAACCTTTAAATTAGGAAAGAATATATTTGTTGTTACTTGTATTGATAGTAATTCTAAGTGGAATCTTCGTGCTACTAAGATTGGAAGTTTGAATATGTTTAAAATCAGAAGTTACTATAGTGTCAATACTTGAATGCTTGATGTCCGTAAGAGAGATCATTGTGATGCTTTATTCAAGCATGTCGGGCAAAAGATTTATCATAAGTATAATGGTGCTTCATCCTCATGTAGGCTTGATGATATTAGAGAAGATTTCTACAAGCAAAGCATGAATATATATATATATATATATTAATTATGGAAAAAGTTAAAGACACCCTTGAGTATTCATTCAAGTTACTCCCTTTAAAGATTGTAGGGGTGTTCGTGGATTGGATTTTTTAGATTAGATATCAATCTATATCCGATCCACGATTTTATGGATTATAAATTTTCAATTCAATCGAATCCATGGATTATGAAATTCAATACAAATCCAATCCATATGTTTGTGGATTAGATGTGGATTTAACTCAATTTATATTCAATCCATTATTTTACGGATTAAAAATTTTTAGTTTTGTCCAATCTATGAATTAATTAAATAAAAAAATCTAACATAAAAATATTTTACTACTGATCAAATTTAAAATTAAATAAGATTTGAATAAATTAATTGTTTAAATAAAACTAGAATAATATATTTAAAGTTTTAAAATATAATACACTGAAAAAAATCTCATTTTTTAGATCAATTTATGAAAGTTAACTAAAGTTATGATTTGTCAAAATATCCACCTTTAATTTATATTTCGTATTTCAACCTGAAGAAAATAGACATAATTGAGATAAATAACAAATAAAAATATTCTATTTTATAAAAATAATTAACAAATATTTATCCTTACTTATTATCCCATAAAATACTATCAATCTTCATCTAATATGTTCTTGTTAGCTTCCAAAATCTCTGTACGTATAAGACAAAAGAAAAAACATAAAGTTAAATAATAATTAATAAATACAATTAAATTTAAGTTGTTATATTTACTCGTCTTAATACGTTCAATCTCATCTATTGTTTCATTAAAAATTATCAGAGTTGAATACAATCAATTTTGTGTGCAAATTAGCTCATGTGCCATCCTTGTAGATAATGAGCTCTGATATGGATCAAGAACATTACGACTAATACTAAATTTTTGGCTTAAGTTTTTTATTACTGTTTAAGAAATTATATTTGTTTATCTAGTTATTCAATTATTTTTATTTTATATTATTATCGTATAAGATATATAATATGATGTCAATGTAACTACATTTTAACTTATTTATTATTAATAAATAGTAATGACACATTTACATGTTTTATTTTTAATTAATATTTTTTTTACGGATTCATGGATTTTTGCGGATTTATAGAATTAAATCCATATACAATCCATCGGCTATAGATTTTTAAAATTTTAGTCCAATTCAATCCACCAATCCATAAATCGAATTTTTATGGATCAAGCAGATTGAGCGGATCGATTTGATTGAAATATGAACACCCCTAATAGATGGTAATGTTGTAAAAGAAAATTTTGGGCACTCGCACATCTCTTAAAGTTAACAATACAAATAACTTTAAATATTTCTTTATGGCAATAGAGAGCTATACATATGAATTCATCTCATCAATAAGGCAAGTCATTGCAATGACGACACATTTTTAAAGGAAAAATTTAAAATAACTTTGTTCATTGCAACATCACTTAATGGTAACAATCAATTTTATCATGTTTCATTTGGTATTAGTGACAGTGAGAATAATGTCTTATGCCGGTAGTTGCTAATAAAGTTAAAAGAAGCAATATGTAAAGTTTTTAATTTGGTTTTCATTTCTGACTGGCATCAAAGTATAAAGAAATATATCAACACTGCATTCTCAAATGTTGTGAATGGTATTTGTACGCATCATTTGAAGTAAAACTTATGTGCTTAAAGAAATTGGGATAGGTGCAATTGTTGACAAAGTTGCAAAGGCTTATCGACCGTAATAATTTAACTATTTTACGAATGAGATACACAAGGTCGATAAAAGAGTTGTAAAATATCTTTACGATGCAAGATATGACAAGTAGGCTCATTTTCATTTTGACGGGTTGTATTATAATAGTATGACAACTAATATAGCATAGTCTATAAATTTCATCCTTAAAAATCCTTGACAATTGCCTCTTCATAAGTTATTAGATTTGAACATTGTTAAGCTATGAGAGTAGTTTTGTAATAGACGAGAATAGGCAGTTAATTGTCATACTCGACTTAAAATAAGCTGAAAAAGGAGTTGTTCTAAAAATTAAAGAATTCCCCCGTACATATAAAGTGGTGGGATTAAATATGCATTGGTTTATTGTTAAAGATGGTGACCATGATGGTCATGTCAACATTTTTTATAAGATATATAGTTGTTGGAATTTCAACTTGATGAACTAGACAACTACCTTATGAACATGTATTAGTTGCATTATGGTATGGATAAACATTATCTGTATATGATATGTGTTTTCATTATTATCTTGTGAAGCGTGGGTTGCAGTATATGCATAAACAACCTATCTCATTAGTGCACAAGAAGAATGAGAGGTTTCAGAGGAAGTGTATAGTAATGAGGTTTTGCTCTCTTTAGAAAAGTGAAAAAAAGGTCGGCCATAAATCACAAGATGAAGAGAAGTTACGTTGTAAATGTAGGTGTAGATCAAGAAGATATAATTAACTAACTTGCAATGCACCAATTGCACTATCTAACAATGAGCCTATAGTTGGACTGAATGAAACATAAGCAAACATGTGTAATATACTTTACAGTTATTTTGTGTTTTTTTACCAGTTTGAATATTATGTGACTAGTTTTTAATTAACTACTCTATCAATAAATATTGGAGTAAAGTAAGTTATCTACCAAAATTGCATTGGAGTGTTCCCACAATTGTATTACTGTGTCGAGATTACATCTAAACTTTCACTTAGATCTAAGAGGATCTAAATCTATAAATATATGTGAAATGAAAACAAACAATAAAAAATACAACTTATAAACGTGTAAATAAAAACAATAAACTTTAAATTCACTTGAGAATGTAATTAAATTCATAATTCAAATTCTTGAGCTTCACCTTTTATCCTTACTTAGAAAATTAACCACTCACGTTGGTAAGAGAAATACTCATTTTATTTAGTAAATTTGTGATATTACAATACAAAAAGTTGAAAACAAAAGAAAAGCTAATAAATTTGTGATATTACAATAACAAAAGTTGAAAACAAAAGAAAGGCGACAAAATCTCTTCTCATTAAGTACACTTTTCCATAAAATTCACTCTAAATTTACACCAAATTCTCTACAAAACTCACATTTAAACCTCACACCATCATTTGTGAGCTCCCTTGCCTTTATATAGGAAAATTCTAATATGATCATAGACTTTTACTTGATAATTTTGGTGAGCCTATAGCTACAATCTTTAAAGAGCTTTACTAATACAATTCAAGGGTTTAAAATTGCAATCATTGTGATGCATTATCGAATGTTGGATTCAATATAATTAATGGCTACATATAAAATCAAATTGGGCCCTTCATTGGATCTTTTATCAAAGTGGTTGAACTACTAATTTAATGTGTGTTAAATCTAGTGCAAAGAGGTACATGTAAGGCCAAACAATGGCGCAATCTTAGCCTTTCAAAATTAATGTTGGTTTGAAAGGCTAATAATTCTTCTAAAGATTTTTTAGTGTCTGGAATGCAAATTTCATGTTCATTTTTTGATCCATGCATAAAACATTCGTGAGTTTAAGGATCTTCCTACAAAAAAAACTTAAAAATAAATAAAATAAACAATTTGTAAATGGGCAAGGGAGTTATAAATGTGATGAAATTGTTAGTGTTATCGGCATTGTAAGTAAAAAAAATGATAATTTTAACTTTTTCCTTTCAAATGATTAAATAAGTGACAACATATCAAACTTTGGATAATAAGTAGCCATAAACTCATAAAACCCCTCAGCCTCCACAAACTTAAAGAGCAACTTATTTTTAATAATCATCTTTATAAGTGCATTCCTATAAGGCTTTTTACTAAAACCTATAGAAACAAACTTAGCATTACCAACACCCTTTTTACAAGTTAAAGTACATTGATTTTCATCCACGTTAGGCTTCACATTTTTATACACATGACACATTCTTTCCAAATGGGCTCTCAAGTCAGAAGTTCCTTTAATACTTTCACATGCATAATCCTTTTTATAATAGTTTCACTTCAATTCTTTCCCCCCATGTAGCTTCAAAAACGATTACCAAATGTCTGATCTCAAACGCCTGCTTTTTTTTTTTTTTTTCCATTCTAAACACCCTTAAAATCATCTTTCATAATCTCCTCTATATCATTGTTTTTTTTTTCTTTTATCCTGCACACAAGACCTACTATAATCAATGTATAATAAACAACAATAACATAATTTACAAAATTGAATTCGGTAAAAAAAAAAATTGTAAGAATATTAGACTAAAATGAAGATTTTTAGAATCATAGACACTATTTTTAATATCAAAACTTTTAGCCCAAAATGTAAAAAAAATAAAATAAGTTTATATGCCGTAATATCATTTACCAAAACTTTAGGGAACATATAATATTTTTCCCTATTGACTTTCGGTCAAGGACCCTTTTGAAAAGTTTGCAAAAAATGTTAGGCCACAACTGAATTTCTATAGGCAAACATTTCCTAAATATTGGGCTATACTAAAATTTTATAATATACAGGGATCCAACGACATTATCCCTCCACTTCATTTTCAACATTTAACAACTAGCATAGGATCGCACGAAATGGAAAAAGCACAGTAGCATATGCAAATTCACACGCAGCCAATAAAATTAAATATTATTAGTAATTTAATATAGCAATAATAAAGTACGAAAAATATGAAATTAGAAAAAGCCATTAAACAAAAAACAACTATTTAAAAAAAAAGAAAAACAGAGCAAGTTACCTAGCTAGTTGGCTGGCTATAAAAGTGATGAAAGGAACCAGCAATGACAATGGTAGGTCAGCAATGAAGATTTGGCAGAACCGATTACTGGCAGACTTGGATTAGGTTGCTAAGGTGGAATTTAGGGTTTGAGTTTGTAACCTTGTGCAGGCAGCTGAAAGCGAGAGATTGAGTGGTGCAGACATGTGTTAATGTGTGTATGTTATTACGAAATTACAAAAATGATATCGGTACGATTTGTGACTGTGTGCAGGCAACTGAAAGCGAGAAATTGAGTGGTGTGCAAACATGATATCGGTACGGTTAAGGTTTTGTAACTTTTGATCTAAAAGCGGAACCAAACCGAATATTCACAAATTTGGGTTTTTAAGTTAAAAAAATTGAACTGAAACTGAAAAAAATTGAACCGAACTGAAATTTTTTCGGTTTCAATTCGGGTTTGCCCACTCCCAGAGATTATGGCTAATACTAATGTCTTTATTTTAGAAATAATATCTCTATTCTAGAAAAGGTATTGGTAATTTGTTATCATTTTTTTTTTGTTTTTATACTAAATAATTTATATATAGTTTGTCAAGACACAAAATGAAGGGAAAAAATTAGGTTTTTTAATTTTTTTAATTAAAATCTTTTAGGATCGATCTCATACAACATATAAGAATGAAATAATCTAGAAATTTAAATCTTGATATTTTGAGAAGATGAACAATTGAGAGTTGTAGATTCGTGTCCAAACGATCTTTCAAGTTATGACTCAAGATTGATCAACACTGGACGTGTGGGCGTCTGTTTCACCACTCTCAATTGTAACTAGCTTCTATTAGATGTCTTCTGTATTTTTCTCAAAAGCTCTGTGATTTTTTTTCTCTCTTAAGAGAATAATACCCCTTTTATAATATCTTATGAAAAACCCTAGTGTGTTAGGATTAGGATTCTTATTAAAAATAGAATTCATATTTTAATTTAAATATTTAAAATTTTAAATTAAATACTATCTCTCCACTTACGTAAAAGTGGGGAGAATGGGTAAGTAATTAGGAGACCACCTTGTAAAATATTACAAACCCTCTTTTACACTTAAATGTAACATTCTAGGCCTTAACAAATATTATAATTTTGAGTTTCACCTAATATGCCAATTTTTCTTGCTTTGGGTCCAGTGATGGTGTTGTTAATTAAATGAGCTAACCCGGGAATTATTTGAGAACATACAGTAGTGGCTACAATAATTAAATTTGTTATTAAACAAATATAATTATTTAATTTCAATTCTACTCTACTATAAGATTGGAATTGACCTCCATAATTGTATGCTCAAATATAATTCGTCCAAGCCATATTGATTTCTTTACTGCACAATCTTTTGTACCACATTCTTAATTTAAATTGATATTTCAACTGTCCAATCAATTTAATTACATCTTGTTCCTTGATACTTATTGGTTTTCTCTAATGATCATTTCAACATATTTATTTATGTTGACACACTCTAGTAAGAGAATTCTATGATCAAGTACTGAAAACCCATCAAGAGATGTGTCGTACAAATTTTGTATTGTTAATCTATAATTTCAATACTTGTAATTGCTCCCACCAAGATACCGGGTAATCTTGACTACAAATGTATGTCGTGCCCATTGGTAACTTAAATGAAATAACAATTACAATCAAGAAATTATAATTAACTCAAGATTAAGATTACAGTAAATCAATACCTATGAGATTTAATAAGTCTGACAGTTATTACTAGGTTAATTAAATCTCATATGTGATTTAGTTTAATGTAGTCATACTATATTAATAAATTCATACATGATTAAGACAAATTACTCAATGAATTTATTACAGTGTATACCTAAATAAAGTGCCCAACTTTTATTTATCAACTGCGAACTTAATTTATTTAATCATAAGATAACTTGTATTTATATCTTCTGCGAATCCATATGGTGATCGCATAAATACATATAATATGATTAAATGGACTTTACTTTAAATATTAATGCAAATAAGATATAAAATTCCTCATTTATTTTATTAATCAGAAATATATTTATTACAATAAATATATAAATATGCTTTAAAGAGTATATTTTTTCAACAATCTTCCACTAGCTCTCAAAGTATATTTGGCATCTCGCGTATGCCCATGGACTCTATGTGCAAGTTAAAAAGTTTCCCAGGGATGGCCTTAGTAAAAAGATCTGCTAAGTTTTGCTGTGACGCAATCTAGGTAACTTTTACATCACCTTTCTGCACTATATCTCTTATGAGATGATACTTCCTTTCAATGTGTTTTTGTTTCTTGTGACTCCTTGGTTCTTTTGATTGAGCCACTGTACTACTATTATCACAAAATAATTTAAGTGGTGCACTTGCAGCAGATACTACCTCAAGATCTTGAAGTAACTTGCGGAGCCATACCGCTTCTTTTGCAGCCTCAGATGCAGCCACATATTCAGCTTCTGTTGTGGAGTCTGCGATACAAGATTATTTCATACTCCTCTAACTAATAGATCCACTTCCTAATGTAAACACATAGCCAGAAGTAGATTTTCTAGAATCCTTATCTGACATAAAGTCAGAATCAGTATAGCCCACTAGAGTAAGTTCATCACCAGAATACACAAGCATATAATCCTTAGTTCTTTTCAGATACTTCATTATATGCTTGATAGCAGTCCAGTGTTCAGGTCCAGGATTAGATTGATATCTGCTAACCATCCCAACCACAAAACATATGTCTGATCTAGTGCAAAGCATGACATACATGAGACTTTCTACAGCTTCCGCGTAGGGAACTCGTCTCATTTTCTCTATCTCCTCAGATATTTTAGGTCATTGATCCTTAGAGAATGAAATTCCATGTATAAATGGTAACAAACCAGTCTTAGAATTTTTCATGCTAAATCTAGCTAATATCTTATTGATATAAATCATTTGGGATAAAGCTATCGTTTTATTCTTCCAATCTCGTAGTAACTTGATACCAAGAATATAACTAGCTTCTCCAAGATCTTTCATATCAAATTGTTTCACTAGACAACTCTTTATAGTAGTTAATACTCCTACATCGTTTCCGATAAGGAGAATATCATATACATAAAGAATTAGGAAGGCTACATATTTTCCCTGAATTTTCTTGTACACACATAGTTCATCAATATTTTAAATGAATTTTATCACTTGATCAAATCTGACGTTCCATGATCGGGATGCTTGCTTCAATCCATAGATGGATCTCTGCAACTTGTATACCAAGTGTTTTTAGCCTTTTTGTATGAATCCATCTGGTTACTGCATAAAGATGTCTTCTTCAAGATGTCTATTAAGAAAAGCAGTCTTGACATCCATTTGCCAAACTTCATAATCTAGCACTGTAGCAATAGGGAGCAGAATTCTGATGGATTTAAGTATAGCAACTGGAGAAAATGTTTCCTTATAATCGATTCCCTCTTTTTGAGTGAACCCTTTGGCTACTAATCTTGCTTTAAATGTTTCTACCTTTCCATCTACTCCTCTTTTCCTCTTGTAGATCCACTTGCATCCAATAGGTTTTACCCCATTTGGTACCTCTACAAGTTCGCAGACTTTATTGGAATACATAGATTCAATTTCTTGATTCATAGTCCTTTTCCAATGTTCAACATCACTATCTATTAGAGCTTCATTGTAACTAGTGAGATCTTGTACATGTTCATCTGAAATAGCTGTATAGGTTTCTCCTAATAACATATATCTTGCTGGTAACCTAGTTACCCTCCCACTGCGACGAGGTTCTAAAAATAATGGTTGTTCAGGGATAATTCTTTGTTGATTAGATTGTTGCTCTTCATTTTGTTCTAAAATAGGTGTTGAAAGCTGAGTATCAATTTGATCACTTGACAGTTCTTTAAGTATTACCTTACTCTTAGGTATGAAGTTTTTCATATAGTCTTCCTCGAGGGAAGTAAAATGTGTGCTCACAATTACCTTCATATATTGAGGGTTATAAAATAAACCTCCCCTTGTTCCTTTGGGATATCCCACAAACATGCAAACCTCAGAACGTGAATCCATTTTATCTGCCTTTGATTTCAGCACATGTGCTGGTGATCCCCAAATACAAACATGTCTTAAACTTGGTTTTCGGCCAGACCATAATTCTATCGGGTTTTAGGCACTGACTTAGATGGAACTAAGTTTAAAAGGTAAACTGCAGTTTCTAGTGCTAGTCCCCAAAAAAAGATAGGTAATTTCGAATAACTTAGCATAGATCTCACCATATACAAAAGAGTTCTATTTCTTATTTCAGTTACCCTATTTTGTTGTGGTGTTCCTGGGGCAGTCAACTGAGATATAATCATATTTTCAACCAAATACTCTTTAAAATCTTGGGAGAGATATTCAACACTTCGATCAGATCGAAGTTTCTTTATGTTCTTATCTAACTACTTTTCTGTCTCAGCCTTATACTCTTTGAATTTCTCAAGAGCTTCAGACTTGTGACGCATTAGATAAATATAACCTAATCTTGAGTAATCATCAGTGAAAGTGATGAAGTACTCATAGCCTCCTCGAGCTTGTACATTGATTGGTCCACATACATCTGTATGTACCAATTCAAGTGGTACTGTTGCACGCACTCCTTTGGCCGAGAATGGCCTTTTGGTCATTTTTCCTTCTAAACAGGATTCACAGAGTGGCAATGATTCATTTTCTCATGGACCCAAGAGTTCATCTTTGATCATTCTCTGTATCCTATTTAGGTTTATATGACATAAGCATAAATGCCAGAGGTAGCACTGGTTGGAAGAAAATTTTATTTTCTTAAATAAATTCGTATACTCATTATTATCAATTACTGTGTCATGCATAGAAAGGATCACAGGACTCAAATGATATAAATTATCTTCCAATGTACCAGAACAAATAACTCTATTATTGTAAAAAATAAAAACTGAGGATCCAAAATTTATAATATACCATTGCTTTGACAAACAAGCTACTGAAATTAAAGTCCTTTTAATGTTTGGAACATAAAGACAATTATTCAAAACTAAAGTCTTATTATTAAAAGATAATAAAACAGATCCAGTCTTTTCTGCTGACACGAACTGTCTTGTCCCAAGCTGCAGTTTGACGCTTCCTTCACTTAGTTTCCTGGTTTTCTGAAACCAAAAAAATGTATTACAAATATGATTAGTTGCTCCTGAATCCAACACCCATGTGTCAATTGGATTCTGAACTAAACAGGCCTCAATAACAAAAAGATTACCCATACCTGATTTCACAATCTTTGGGCAATCCTTTTTCCAGTACCCTTCTATCTACACTTAAAGCACTTGCCTTTAGGCTTGCCATCTTGCTTTGTAGAAAATCTCTTTTTCCTAGGTTTCTTCTTCTTATCTTTGCCTTTTCGCTTAGACCTAGAAGAATTATTTTCAGCAATATTTATGCTTCCCAGAGACTTCTCAGCACGATAGATCTCTTCAGCAGAATGGAGTTCGTTCATCAATTCTGTTAAGGTCATGTTTCTTTTGTTCATATTATAATTGACCTTAAACTCTTTGAATGTATCTGGCAAAGATTCTAGCACCATATCAATTTTTGAGTTATCATCGATTTGTGCTCCCTGAATTTCAGCCTCATTCAAATAGTCCATCATTTTGAGGACATGATCATGAACTCTTGTGCCCTTCCCCATTTTGCTATTCATAACACCCTTCAATGTTGCTTGTCTTGCAGAGCGAGTACTCTGCCCAAACATTTCTTGGAGACTATCCATTATTTCAATAGCAGTTTCCAAATTCTGGTGTTTGGTCTGCAGAATATTAGAAATTGAGGCTAAAATATAGCATTTAGCCATTTCATTGGCCTTTTGCCATTTCTCATAAAGCCTCCTCTCATTTCTATGAGCATTCTTTGGTGGTATTGGGGGGCATGCCTTGGTTAAGACATATTTATAATTTTCAGCAGTCAGGACAATATATAGATTTCTTTTCCAATCTATATAATTCTCACCAGTGAGTTTTTTTTTATCCAGAATAATAGTAAGTGGGCTTAAGGAAGACATTTTTGAAAAATAAAACATCCATGCATTAATATTTTGAAACAGTAATATTCACAATAAAAATCTAAAATGCAAAAAACCATAAATGTATTTTATTTTATTGTAATGATAATCTAGTACCGTTTTAGCAAGCTATCCGTTGGGGAAGTCATGCCGCCACTTACTAGATCCAATTAACCATTGGATTATTTACTTTCATGTCATAACATGATAAATAACTATCGTTATCATTTTTAGGACCAAAATTTTATTAACTGAGTTTCATTGGGAAGGTTAATAACAAATTTTATTGAGAGTATAACCATTGTTTTAATCTACATATTTCTCATATCATGTAGCCACCGTTAGGATGATCAACAGATTGAAAAAATATTTCGATCTTATCTATAAAAAAGTTCATCAAATAAAATGTCTAATATATATACCCTCTGTAGGGAGCATCACCGTATCATAAAGTCAAGGTATATATATAATTTTATTATTGAACTAATAATGGAGTCCGTGAGAAAATTATCTTGAATCTTCCCTTTCCCACTCAATATTTTAAAGTTGGTTTTTCTTTTTAAAACATACATATATTGTTAATTGCATGCTTCTTAAAATATTATCTAATTGATATGTTATATTATCAAATGTTCGCAAATTTCAAACAATATACATGAATTCATGTTATATGAATGATATATATTATTATGCATAGAGTGACACTACCTATTCTATATGACATATTATTATGGCATGTTCACATCCAAAATACAACATATAGAAAATTTAAATAATCTCAATTCATGGTTTTCCTAAAAATAATAATAAAAATTAACCTTAAGCCTAATCTTCATTGGGCTTTATGTCAATATCTTCTTCCATTGAATTATATTTGTTGATGGATTTGGTTAATATGGACTTTAAATTTATTATTGGTCCAAATTTTTAGTTTTAAAGAAAATAAAATAAAATTTTAAGTAAAATTTTTGGATTAAAAATAAACTTGATTTGTTAAATTATATCCATATATTTTAATCCATTAAGCTCAAATTTTATTCGACTTAAAACTAGGATTTACCAAGCCCAAAACTATTTTTGGACTTAAATGCATAATAGTATACTAATTTTGTCCATTCTAAAATTATTATAGAAATTAGGGGTCTGAGTGATAATTACCACTCAAAACCCTAATCTCATATTTTTCTCCAGCCGGCATCCCCAAAAACGCAGAGCTTCCATTCGTGTCTCTTCTCTGGTGAGTTCTCGCCATTGTCAAGCCGGAATTGCGTCATCTGCTAGCGCGGGCTTCTGCTGCGGCTGAGTAGCATGTCGTGAGCTGTCTTGTGGAGCCTGTTGCTCCTGGTATTGCTAGCTCCGTGTACTGTGCATTTTTTCGCGGCATCTGTCTTTTTTTTATTATTATTTATTTTACAGATTACAATCCTCAATGACTTACAAAAATTTTAAAACATAAAATTAAATCAAAAGGAAAACATGGTGATAATAGACGGCCCCTTTTGTTACAAATCCAAAACAAAAATACAAATAAATTTCTAACCATGAATTGGGACAATCCAAGCATGCTTTATTCATATATTGACAAATAATATATATCTAAATAAATTGTGCCACTCTAATACATAATTAACAAGATAGATTTCTTACGAAATTCTTATATATTATTATGTTATGGTACTGATACCAATTGAAGGGAAAAATTCAGGTTTTTCAATTTTTCAATTAAAACCTTTTAGGACCGATCTCATACAACATATAAGAATTAAGTAATCTAGAAATTCATACCTTAATATTTTGAGAAGATGAACAATTGAGAGTTGTAAATCCATCTCCAAACGATCTTCCAAGCTATGACTCAAGATTGATCAACACTGGACGTGTGGGTGTCTATTTCACTACTTCCAATTGCAACTAGTTTCTATTAGATGTCTTCTGTATTTTTCTCAAAAACCATGGGATTTTTTTCTCTCTTAAGAAAATAATACCTCTTTTATAATATCTTATGAAAAATCCAAGTATCTTAGGATTAGGATTCCTATTAAAAATAGAATTCCTCTTTTAATTTAAATATTTAAATTTTTAAATTAAATACTATCTCTCCACTTTTACGTAAGTGGAGAGAATGTGTAACTAACTAGGGGACCATCTTGTAAAATATCACAAGCCCCATTTTACACTTAAATATAACATACTAGGCCTTAAAAAAATTATAATTTTGAGTTTCACCTAATATGCTAATTTTTCTTGCTTTGGGTTCGATGATGGTATTGTCAATTAAATGAGCTAACCCGGGAATCGTTTGGGAATATACAATAGTGGCTACAATAATTAAATTTGTTATTAAAAAAATATAATTATTTAATTTCAATTCTACTCTACTATAAGATTGGAATTGACCTCCATAATTGTATGCTCAAATATAATTCGTCCAAGCCACATTGATTTCTTTACTGCACAATCTTTTGTACCACATTCTTAATTTAAATTGATATTTCAACTGTCCAATCAATTTAATTACATCTTGTTCCTTGATACTTATTGGTTTTCTCTAATGATCATTTCAACATATTTATTTATGTTGACACACTCTAGTAAGAGAATTCTATGATCAAGTACTGAAAACCCATCAAGAGATGTGTCGTACAAATTCTGTATTGTTAATCTATAATTTCAATACTTGTAATTGCTCCCACCAAGATACCGGGTAATCTTGACTACAAATGTATGTCGCACCCATTGGTAACTTAAATGAAATAACAATTACAATCTTGAAATTATAATTAACTCAAGATTAAGATTACAGTTAAGTCTGATAGTTATTACTAGGTTAATTAAATCTCATATGTGATCAGTTCAATATAGTTATACTATATCAATAAATTCATACATGATTAAGACAAAACACTCAATGAATTTATTACAATTTATACCTAAATAAATGCCCAACTTTTATTTATCAACTGCGAGTTTAATTTATTTAATCATAAGATAACTTGTATTTATGTCTTTTGCGAATTCATATGGTGATCGCATAAATACATATAATATGATTAAATAGACTTTACTCTAAATATTAATGCAAATAAAGATATAAAATTCCTCATTTATTTTATTAATCAGAAATATATTTATTACAATAAATATATAAATATGCTTTAAAGAGCATATTTTTCCAACACAAAGATGGATTGACTAGGCTTGATGTGAGTGGGCTAGGTATACATGGTAACATGTTGCTACATATGAAAATTAATTGATTGATAATTCAAGGTTAATGTATGTATATAATAGTATTTTGTTCTATAAATTATTATGATTTAACTACGACTTGTAACAAATGAGTTTGATATGTTTTATTTTTTGATATATTTTATTTTTTCTTTCTTGGTAAATAATGTTGTAGGTTGCCAGTGGTGATATGATTTGTTTGAAAAAAATTGCATGAAGACTTGATGAGAGTTTAGATGTTGTAGCTAGATTACATGTGGGAGAGCTAGTATTTTGTTGAAGATGAAGGATTGTCAAATTTCTTTAAATAAGAGAATGGGATTTTTTTTTTTTTTTGTTAGTAGTGGAATTTGCTTCTTACTAAAGAGTAATTGTGAGAATTTTAATATAATAGCTAACATTTTATGGAAGATGCTTGAATGATTATCTATGGTTTTGTAAAGCAATATTTTGTATATGATATAGTTTGTACACAAGTAATTGTAAAAATTCAATGAAAAATGAAAATTACAATAGGCGTTTGATAAATTGTTTTAAAAAATTGTAATTATTTTTAGTAACATAAAAGATGACCGTTATATAAAAAACACTCATTGTATTGTAATGACTAAGATGGCCGTTATTACATAAAATCATCATTATAAATGCCTATGTCATCGCTGTTTATGTAAGCAACCATCATAAAAGTAGTAAAATATCACATAAAATGATTGTTTTATTAAAAAGCCATCATGGAAAATATAAGTTTAATTATGGGTGTTAATAAAAATTATCATAAAAAAAGAAAAAATATCACATAAAATGACAGTTTTATTTGAAAGCTGTCTTTAAAAAGCCATATTTAATGATGGTCATTAATAAAAACTATCACAAAAATTTAATGAAAATATGTAATAAATGACCCTTACATAAATAACCGTCATTAAATGTATTTTTTTAATGACAATTATGTTGTAGAGCCATCATTAAAACTTAAGCAGCTACTACAAAGACTGACAGTATAGTAAAATAACTGCAATAAAAAGTTTACCCCTTTAGATGATGCTGCTTAAGATATCGGTTTCAATTGTTGACCAATTTTATAGTAATTTTTATTGGCTTCTTAGAATAAGGTATATCTAAAATTATTTACAAAATAAATGGAAAACTAAATTGATCGAAGCATGTTGATGATTTTATTTAGAATCAAATGCCACCTTGTGGATGTGGCGATAACTCTATGAAATAAGACTTGTCATAGTATTTTTATGCTTTAATTAATATTACCTAGAGAGCAAGTAATGAATTTTTATCCTAATTTTGTTTAAATTTCGTATAAGTATCTATTTAAGTTTAGTATAATAATTTGATCTGTTTTAGATTATTTTATACTCTGATTAAATGCACTGTTTTAGGTAACTCAAAAGCTTATGCCTTATTGATGGATGATGTAATAGAAAGACTGCATTGCTATAGCAATAGGCCTATAGAAAATGACAAAAAACTTAGTTGCATATGAACAAAAACAAGTTTGAACCAGAGAGAATGCTATAACAATTGCTGCAGCAATCTAAGATCACAATAGATAAAACTATCTAGACTGTTCACGCGCTAACAGACAAAGTTTGTTGTAGCCATTATTGCACTACCACTAGTAGGAGCAGACAAAACAATGGTAGGTAGCACAAAAAGAAATATGGTCATAGAATGCCAAGAATAGACAAGTGTACTTAAGATTTTTGGTTGCCCTAATCCTAAGTTATAAAAGTGCAAATTTTAAGGAAACATCATCCATGGCCGTCACACATAAAGAGAATTAAAAAGATTTTAGAGCTGCAATAGAGGACATTTTATGGAGAAGAATGAGACATACTTAAAAACAAAAGCGTGACACTTTGATCCTTTTGTATCTTAACTTTATTTTTGCATCCTTTTATTCTCTCTTTGATAATATTTTTGATGGCAAATATTTGTGTTGTTATTATTTTAAAGTTCATCATGAACTCAATACTAATGTAGTTGGGTTTTGAATAAGCTTAATGGTTATGTAACTTGCATATGTATGTTACTAAGAACTTACTGTAGCATTTTTTTTTTTTTAATTTTACTTTTCCAAATCCCTATTTTGTTTGACTACCCATTTAGTGGACTGAGAAGGAGCCTATAAAAGGTCTGACTTAATAGAATAAATTAAAACAATACATGGTTTTAGGTTAAGTTTCCTAAGTTGAGTTAATCTCGATTTGAATAAGGCCATACTTAATTTAAGATTAGTGAAGAACTAGATATAGGGATTCACCTTGTAGGGTAAATAGAATCTAAAACGTATAATTCCATATCTAATATTTGTATAACAACTAGTCACTATAAGATTGTATATAGATATAAGATGTCCAATATGCGAAGCTGATAATGCATTAGAGATTCTATCTAGTGCTGTAGTAGATGTTGTAGCTACTAAACATCAATTGAAGGATAATCAATAACTATGAAGTGAGTTTAGAATCCAACTATCACTTTGCCATTGAGTATATATTTATGTTTGATTTAATTTTTTTTATTGCATTATGTTTATTTCATTTTTAATTTCAATAGATCATTATTCTTATTATTAATTTTGCCTTATTTCGTTTACTAAGATTGCATTAATAAGATTATTTTAGCAAGCATATAACATTAATCCCTGTAGAGATGATCTTGATACTCATCATTATATTACTTGTTATATACACTTGCACATTGACACTAATATCACACATACCCCAAGTTTTTAGTGCCTTGCCGATGATTGAATGTATATTGTGAGAAGTCAATTTTATTTAGAGCCAATTTTAGTTTTCTTTTAATTTGTTTATTGTGTTGACAAAATTGCTTTAGCAACCCTTACTTGTGTAACTATGAACATGTTGAATTCAGATTGATCTAGAAATTGAAAGAACTGCTAGAAGGTTAAGAAAAGAGCATAAGGGTTTAGGATTTATTACAGATATAGTTGGTTTGCAAAATGAAAGAGATTTGAATTCTCAAGAAAGAATGAATCTAATTGGTGTTCAAAGCGATAATTCTCTTCCCATCCTAGTTCTATTCAATATACAAGGAGTTCAAAAAGGCCAAAATAGGTATAATGGTCAAAGGCAACAAAAGAATAACAACATTATCTATATGGCAGATGATATAAGTAGGGCCATTAGAGACTATGCAGTGTTTGATCCCCCAAGCCATAAATCTTGGAATAGTCAGACTGAAGTTCAAGTTGATCATTTTGAGCTCAAATCAATAATGTTTTAAATGCTATATACAGTGGGACAATTCAATGGATTGCCATTAGAAGATCAACATCTCCATCTTAAACTGTTTTTGAAGATGATTGATGCTTTCAAGATTACTAGAGCATCACAAGAAGCATCAAGGCTGAGGCTTTTTTCATTTTCTTTAGGGGATTGACCAAAAGCTTGGTTTAACTATTTACCACATGATTTCATCTCTATATGGAATGGCTTGGCTGACAAATTTCTAATGAAGTACTTTTCATCTACTAAGAATAGAAAGTTAAGGAATGAGATCAAATATTTCCATCACTTTGAAGATGAAAGCTTGTTTGATGCATGAGAAAGATTCAAGGAGTTGGTTAGGAAATTTTCTCATTATGGTATTCCCTCCTGTGCACAATTAGAAACTTTCTACAATGTCTATACCTAAGCACCAGATTGTGATAAATACTTTAGTAAATAGGGTCTTGTTCTTAAAATCTTACAATGAGGCTTATGATATTTTAAAAAGGATGGCCAATAACAACTATTAGTAACCATCTACCCAACAAGCTACAATAAGAGAAACAACAAGAGTTCACAATGTAGATGCTTTGTAATCATTTTTAACCTAAGTAACCTCAATGAAAAATATGGTGAAGGCTATGTCCATTGCTCCAGCAATTGTCAAGAAAGTTGTTGAGGCATCCTGTGTTTATTGTGAAGAAGGATAGTTATTTGATAATTATCTTAGAAATCTTGCCTTAGTCAACTATATGGGCAACTATAATAGACAGAACCAGAACAACCCTTATTCAAACACTTATAACCCTGGATGGAAGCAGCACCTAAACTTCTCATCGAGTAATTATAATTAGAATTAGTATGCTGTAGCATCCAATGAATAAAATAGACTTGCTTAACCACTTAGATTTCATCAGTAAAATCAAGAGCAAAGAAACAATAACAATAATCAAATCAACTCTCTTAAAACTTTGATTAAAGAGTATATGGTGAAGAATAAAGTAGTTGTACAATGTCAAGCTGCATCATTGGAAAACATAAAAATCAGATTTGACAGCTTGCTACAACATTAAGTAACATATCTCAAAGAATTTTACCAAGCAATATAGAAGACCCAAGAAGAAAAGGAAAAGAGAGCTGCAAAGTAATTAGCTTAAGATCTGGAAAGGAAGTTCACATCCCGGTTGGTGTACTAAAAAGAAGACTTGAGCCCACTTCAATCCAAGAAGAAACTCAAGTTGAAGAAGAGTAGAACCCTCTACTTCATAGCACACTGATGAGAACAACAATGCTACATTATCTATAAAAAATAATGATCCAACATATGTTGATGAAGATGCATCAACTACACTAATCTAAAACATGGCAAATGAGAAACAGTTTGTACAGTGATAGAGCTTGGTGGTTGTGTTGGGGAATTACAAGAAGGCCATTGGATGGACTATGGTGGATATCAAAGGAATCAGTCATTCTATATGCATGCACAAAATTTTGTTGGATGATTGCTATAGTAATTACATAGAAAAACATAGAAGATTAAATCTCATCATGAAGGAAGTTGTAAAGAAAAAGATCATTAAATAGCTAAATGATAAAATCATCTACCCAATACATACAGTTCATAGGTGAACCCAGTACAATCCGTTGTAAAGAAATGTGGAGTGATAATTGTAGCAAATGAAAAGAACAAGCTCATTTCCACAAGAATAATAACTAGATGGAGAGTCTGCATGAATTACAGAAATTTAAATACGGCCACAATGAATGATCAATATCCATTGTATTTTATAAATCAGACATTAGACAGACTTATTAGAAAGGATTATTACTATTTTTGGATGGATACGCAAATGAAAAGAACAAGCTCATTTCCACAAGAATAATAACTAGATGGAGAGTCTGCATGAATTACAGAAATTTAAATACGTCCACAATGAATGATCAATATCCATTGTATTTTATAAATCAGACATTAGACAGACTTATTAGAAAGGATTATTACTATTTTTAGATGGATACTTAGGCTAAAACTAGATTACTATAACACTAGAAGATAAGGAGAAGACAACATTCACTTGTCTTTATAAAACCTTTGCCTTTAAAAAGATGCTATTTTGCCCATGCAATACTTCAGCAACTTTCCGAAGGTATATGATGTCCATCTTTTCATATATAGTTAAGCAAACATTTGAAGTATTTATTGATAATTTTTTAGTTTTTCGGGAATTATATAATGACTATTTGCATCATCTAAAAAATATACTTAGAAGATTTGAAGAGACAAACTTAGTATTGAATTGGGAAAAGTGTCATTTTATGGTATAAAAAGAAATAGTCTTAGGCCATAAGATCTATAGAATATAGACAAAGGAAGATAAGAAAAAATAGAGGTGATTGATAAACCTCCACCACCCGCTTCAATTAAGGGTAGTAAAAGTTTCTTACGGTATGTTGGATTCTATAGAAGATTTATTAAGGATTTCTTTAAAATATCAAAACCTTTATGCATGTTACTGGACTACGACATACCCTTTAATTTTGGTGAAGATTGCTTAAAGGCCTTTATTGAGTTGAAGAGAGCTCTTGTTATAATACCAATTGTTATAGCACTTGATTGGAGTATGCCTTTTGAGTTGATGTGTGATCATTTCGCTGGAGCAGTGCTAGGGTAGAGGAAATAAGATATTTTTCATTCTATTTATTATGCCAGTAAGACTCTAGTTAATATATAACTTAACTACACCACCATTGAAAATGAATTACTGGCAGTGGTCTTTGCCTTTGACAAATTTAGAGCCTATTTGGTGGGCGCTAAAGTGACTATTTACACACATCATTCAACTATAAAGTATTTAATTTCAAAGAAAGAAGCCAAATAAAAGTTGATAGGTGGATTATCTTGCTACAAGAGTTTGACTTAGAGATTACGAATAGAAAAGAAAATAAGACTAGTAATATATCATCTTTCAAGGCTTGAAGCAGATGCAAGCACTTTGATCAAGTAGGACATCACAAAAGCATTTCCTGATGAGTAGTTGTTAATGCTACAATATGCACAAATGATGCAGCAATCTAAATTTTCATAGCATATAAATTTTTCTTACTATCTGGTGAGTGGATTGCTACCACCTGACTTGACCTACCAACAAAAGTAAATATTTCTTTATGATGCTAGAAGTAATTAATGGGATGAACCCTACTTGTACAAGATGTGTTCAGGCTATGTGATTATAAGATATATTCCTGATGAAGAGATTTCAAGCATTTTGTAGTCTTTAATACTAACTAAACAACCCAAGAAGGGAGGGTAAATATTATTTATAAAAATTTAGGTAATTAAAACTTAATGCAATCTCAATAAGGCAAAAAAATTCAAAATACTCAAATTTAAAGTATACTAAATATAAAACAATAAGGGAAAGAGAAATGCAAACACATAATTTTTATGTGGTTCGGCCAACTATGTCTACATCTACACTTTCAAGCTCACTGAGCTTGAGGATTTCACTAAGTGCGCCTCTAAGGCTTCAACAAAACTTACACTTGACTTCCAAGGTGTTAATCAACATTTACAAAATGGATTATCTGCAATCTCTTAACCCAAGTATTTTCTAACACTTATAATCACTCAAATATGATTTTATAATTAGGTTTACAAAAGATTTTCCTCACACAATGTGTTTGATTACAAATGAAAGCGCAAAGTATGATTCAATAAAATAATAACAAATTTATAGCTTAAGAACAATTGTATACTCGGTAGCAAGCTATATGATTACTATTTGAATTATCAATATTTGAATTTAATTAAGCCTTTTTATAGTTAGAGATGAAAGCTATCTATTATTGATTTTCTGGTGATAACCAGTTTGTCATTTGAAGTTACTGTTGAGTCAAAATTTGAATTATGTAAAATTGGCTTGCACTTATTGCTATCCAGTTAGCCGTTTGTTATAACTGGTTAGCCGCTTTTGAAAATATGGTTAGCTGTTTTCATTTTAGAGAGCTACTGTCTTGAAACTGGTTTGCTATTTTCTGAATTTGATTAGCCGCTTGCTATAGTATTGCTACAGTGAAAACTTTCTATAGTTACAGTTTTAACCCAAACTTTCAAAAATTATACTATAGCCCAACTACTTTATAAAACGATTCAAAAAGATCTATTTTCATGATTTTAAAGTTTTCAAAACTTTTTAATTTAGACCATAAACTTGAAAACAACTAACTTAATAAAATTATTCTTTTTTTAAATATAAAACCTTTATATTATAAAATTAATGACTTATTTAAAATGTCATGAAAAATAACTTGAGCTTTTAAATGTCTAATTACGCATATATTTAATCATACTAGCTTTATAAAAAATATAATAATAAAGATCATCTAAGCTAGTGAGATTGTAAAATATATGCATTTTCTATTTTACTCATGACATGTAGTTTGGTATCATTAAAATCAAATACTGTATAACCATATAGGTTAATAATCTTGTCATATTGCAGTATATGGTGGACATTTTGGAGGACACAAAATAGTCAAAAAAGTTCTTCAATCAGGTTATTACTGACCTCTATCTTTAAAAATGCTTATAAGTTTGTTAAGTACTGTGAAAGTGTCAAAGAATGGGAAACATTTCTTAAAAGTATGAAATGCCACTGACTAATATTTTGGAAGTTAAGCTTTTTAATGTATGAGAGATAGACTTTATAAGACTATTTCCACCATATTTTGAAAACTTATACATCTTCGTTGCTATGGACTATATGTCCAAATAGGTAGAAGCCGTACCATTGCCATCAAATGATGCTAAGGCAATGGTAAAGTTCCTTGAGATGAATATTTTCATAAGATTTGGTACTCTGAGTGCCATTATCAGTAATGAAGGATCCATTTTTTATAATATAATTTTTGTTGCAACATTAACTAAGTATAGGATCAAGCATAAGATAACTACAATATATCATCCATAAATAAGTGGTCAGGAAGAATTTTCCAACAGGGAGATTAAAATGATTCTAGAGAAAGTGGTGAACCCTAATAGAAGGGACCGGTCTACTATACTAGATGATTTTTATGAGCTTACAAAACTACATACAAAAAATCACATGGCATATCTCTATACATACTTGTTTATGGCAAAGCTTGCCATTTGCAATTAGAGGTGGAGCATAAAGTTTATTAGACAATGAAATGGATATGAATGCTGCAGCAGAATAAAGGAGGCTACAACTTTGTGAGCTAGATAAGTTAAGGTGATTCTCCTATGAAAATGTAAGAATCTATGAGGAGAAAACTAAACGATGGTATGAAAAGCAAATCCAACAAAAGGAATTCATTTAAGGACTACAAGTCTTGCTTTATAACTCTAAAATGAAGCTTTTCCCTGAAGTTCAAATCTTGAAGGATCTAGTTTAAGCAAACAATTCAAATTTTGAAGGATCTAGTTTAAGTAAACAAGGAAAGTCAAGTTGAAGGTTCTAAAACACTCAATAAGGGAAGTTTATTTTAAATTGTTAAGACTTTAATTTAATTTTTATTGCTAGTTAGTTTTTTCTTTTATTTTGTTTTAATGTATACAACTAACTTCTATGTTTTTTTTTTATCTATTGGTTTCTTGTCATTAATCAGAAATTGGTATTGAAAATTTTAAATGGAAGGATTGAATGGGGAAGGAAACTGGACAATGTTAATTGGAAGAAAATGTTGTAGTATTGTTTGCATCATTATAGAATAAACCTAATTCTCAAATGAAATGTCCATTTAACATTCATACTGCATCAACTCATTTAATGCTACAGTAATGCATTATACTGATGACATAGAATCAAATGTCCAATTGACAGTAAAAAAATTTTTAAATCTTTCTTTTTACCGTTGGTAATTGCCATGCCCACGTCAGTGTGACAGTAAAAAATCTTTGCAAACCACACTTTTCTTCTTTATCTCTTTCCAAAAAATTAAAAAAATTTCAAATCTTTAAATTAATTTTATCTTTTTCTCTCTACCTCCATTTCTCTATAAATTCAAGCTTTTTATTGTTTTAATTTTCACCAAAAATCTTTATTTCTCTACTGTAAATTTTTAAATTCACTCTCCATCTCTCAACAACTTCCAAATTCTCATTTTAACAAAACTTCCTAAAGTGTTGTAGCAATGCTAAGAGTCAAGTAAGTTTTTGGAAGGTTCGAGGATCCAACAAGGTTTCATAGTTACAAAGTTGAATTATAAACCTAAAAAATTTTAGAAGAGAAGGGTTTTAAAATCCTTAAATAACCTTGGCACAATTAGCACTATTTCTACAGCTGCCATCAAGAGGGGTTGGATTAAATTTTGTGTACACCCTGAAGACCCAGTGATCCCAAAAGTGAAGGAATTCTACTCTAACTTACTGAAGTAAGAATAGCAGAATATTACAATCAGGCAAGTTCAAGTTCAAGTTCCTTTAGACTCTAAAGTGATAAATGCCTTTTATGATTTGCCCCTTGCTATTAATTGTGAGTACATTAAATTTGTTGAGAGCATAACAATTAAGAAATAGGGAAAGGTGTTTAAAACGTTAACTGAGGGAAGTGAGTGGGCTAATAAAGAAGCTAGAATTGTTAATATGATAGACTTAAACCAATTGCAAAAGTTTGAGTGATATTTTTAAAGTTTACGCTTATGCCCACTACACATATCGCAACAATATCATAAAATAGACTCATACTTTTGTATGCTATAAGAAAAGGGTTGAAAATTGATTTTGGGAGAGTGATTGAGAAAGTGATTAGAGATTGTGCTACAAAGAAACAAAAATCAGCTATTTTATTGTTCCCCTCACTCATTATTGGGGTTTGTGAGGCCTAGTGTCAAAATTATTGCAAGTGATGAGAGGGTTAAAAATGAGGGGGCTCTCGCAATAAAAATAATAAAGAGGATTGCTGGAGAGTCAGTTTTTGTAGCAAACCCAAAGCACCTAGTTGTAGAAAAATTAGTGAAGACCACTAGAATTTGGAAAATTTTACATGATCCAAGTGATAACTTGAACACATGGAGAGAAGAACAAAAAGAGTAAAATTAGGGGCTTTCGACCTACTTGAATAAGAAGCCTTGATTAACTCTGCTCTACAACTATACCTCCATCTATCTTGAATAAGCCATTAGAATGCAAGGATATAAGGAGAGAAGAAAAGCTTGAGGGACTCATTGTTGGTATAACTGATGAGGAACCTACTACAACACCTTGTCTAACATCTACAACAAAGAAGTCTCCTGCCAAAATTCCCATAGTCTCTAGCAAAAGAAAATCAGCATAGAACTTTGGAGGTGCTATAGCATCGATTGCAACGCAAAAAGAGCCAAAACTAAAGAGAACAAATCCAAAGCTGCTCAAGTCTAATAAAGTTACTGGAACTCCACAAAATAGTCAACCAAAGGAACAAAGAAAAAGACAGAAACTGCTAAACCAGGTTAACAAAAAAGAAGCTTGAGAAGTATAACTTAGATAAGGTGAACTTGTAAAACTACAACAATGTCTTCAACAACATGGGACCTTACCTACTCAAGTTTATTTTTTCAAGTTCTGAAATAGTTTTTTTTAATTATTTTGTATATTTTTAAGTTTACAAACTATATGCTTGAATGTCTTTTTTTTATTATTGTGTTGTGTGCATGTGAGGACACAACTCTTAAGTTTTAGGGGGGAGGGGAGTGTGCATGTGTTGAATAAATGTGTTTTGTTTTGTGGAATTTAATCTCAATTGATGAATGAATGATTGATTATGATTTAGTTTTGCTATATAATTATTTCTAATTATATATGTGAATGTAATGAATGTAAGCAAAATTTTTCAGTTTTATGAATGTTTATTTAAATGTGCTTGAATGATTATGTAACTATGTTTATTTAGTAATTATTTTTTATTTAGGAAACCTAATGAAGATGGTTTGGATGATGAAATATATGATGAGTTACCCTCAAATAAAGATATTTTGTGGATAAGAGTTAAATTTTTTTCCTAACACTTAGATTTTGGTTAATTTTTGTGAATATATTGTAACAAATCAAGTTTGGCAATTTAGAAAATATATAAAAATATAAAGATATGAATAACATTGAGGAAAATTAGGAAAACTTATTCAAAGTTATTAGAAAATGTGCTGGAAATAGAGAAAAATTTTGCTCCAATGGATTAGTTGCTGAGTAACCAAGGCTATGTATGTAACCCATTGCAGACTTGAGTAAAAAGGCACCAGGAGTTATGAGCATTACTATAGCAACCTAAAAGGAAGAAAGGTTCTCTATCTAGGAAACTAAGTCGCTAGGTCTGTTTATGAACCCTATGTTCAGCCTTGAGTTAAAGGTATCTAAGGATAAGATCGTAGTTGTAGCATCTTAGATGCTTTTGTTATAGCAACTCTGATTTGTGCATTGATTAAGTAATTGGGTGTCATCATTACAAGTAATAGGCATTCTCATGAAATTTGGATGTTACACTAAAGGGTCTAAATAAAAGAAAAAAGAATTTGATGATGAATGAATGAATGAATAATGAATAATGTAGCACAGCTTGCAGCTCTTTATGACCCCTATTTCCCCTATGAATGAAAATATTTTTATTATTTTATCTTTGATATGTATCTGATGGTTGAGTGATGCTGCATCAATTCTAAAACTTGATTAAAGTGACACACACACACACACTCATTGGATCTATAAAACCTAAGTCTAGAACGTGATTCTGCCTCAATTCTAAAACTTGATTAAAGTGACACACACACACACACAAACATTGGATAGAATAAAACCTAAGTCTAGAACGTGATTCTGCATCAATTATGAAACTTGATTAAAGTGACACACACACACACACATTGGATAGAATAAAACCTAAGTCTAGAACTAGAACTGTTGATGGTAACTTTAAATGTTTAAGAATGAAGTTTGAGAGTTAATGAGTCAGAGTAATCTAGATAACAAAGCTAAGTTGTTTATTGTTTGATTGTATGATTGAAGTTTTTGTGTTGTTGTCATTACTTGAGGACAAGTAATGGTTTAAGTTTGAGAGTGTGATAAGTCTATAAAATGAGAGTTATCATAGCATCTCTAGACTTTAGCTAATATTACTTAGATAATAAATGATAAACTTTTATTTTATTTTTGTTTTACATTTTGCATAAGTATCTAATTAAGTTTAGTATAATATTTGATATGTTTCAGATCATTTTAAGCTCTGATTAAATGCACTATTATGGGTAACTCAAAAACTCATGCCTTGTTGATGGATGTTGCAAAAGAAAGACTGCATTGCTATAGCAACAATCCTGTAGAAAACAACAAAATACTTAGTTGCATATGAATAAAAACAAGTCTGAACCAGAGAGAATATTGTAGTGATTGCTATATGAATCCAGGATCACAACAGAAAAAATTACCCAGAATGTTCACGCACTAATAGATAAAGTTTACTGCAACCATTATTGCACTGCCATTGTCAGAAATAGTCAAAACAATGGCTGTTGACACAAAAAGAAATGTGGTCCTAGAATGCTAAGAATAGAAATGTGTTATCATGCTTTTTAGTTGCCCTAATCCTAAAAGCACATTTTAAGGAAACTCATCATTCATAGCTGTCATATGGTCTGCATTATATTGCATATGTCCTACCATTAGAGCTAGGTTTTGTAGTCCTACTTGAACAAATGAAAAATTAAAAAATAGCTTTAAGATGTTAAAGAAATTGACATGTAGATCAAATGTTATTTGAATTCTTTACATAAAATATGTTTTAATAGACAAGTTGTCATCCATAACCAATAAAAAATCCAAGTTTAATAAATTTCTAAATTAATTCCATAAGTCAACAAAAGATATAATTTTTAATTTGACATGACCAATGTTTTGAATTAAAATAACTACAAATGTTAAACTTTTTTTAACATAGAAAAAATTAGCTTTCTTGAATTCCATTAGCCATTATAAAATATCAATACACCAACATACATATTCAGATATTATGACCCCAACTTTATTGAACTAAGCATACTATTATTTCAGTTTGAGCATCAAATGTTTAAAAGACCCAAAATTAATAATTTCAAGTAGTTAGTATATGTTACAAAAGTCCTAAAAAACCATAGAAAAATCCTTGATTATTTTATTGAGTTTTCCTATTTTATTTCTAAATTTTGTTCAATATGAAAAATTGAGAAAACTTAGACAAAATCCATTGTTATCAATAAGAAACAAAGAAAATTCTTAATATGCTTGTGAAGCAAACAAGAATAAGCAATTGATAAACGTAGAAAGAATAGAGAAATTAAAAATTTTCTTGAAAATTAGAAAGCCTAGCTTTGGCTTTGGTTGCCACTCTTGGTGATTGTATGGGGGTGCTTGATCGGTTACTATTCTGCTTGATCGATGGCAACTATAGAGAAGAGGGGTTTACCTTTTAGACAAAAAGATAAGCATTGCTCGAACACTTAGAAAAATAAAAGAGGCTTCATCATTAGGTTAGGGATAAATTAAAATGGAAAGATGCATTTGGTGTTTTTCATTTTTTATTTTTTAAATTATAAATGAAAATGTAATGTTTCTTATTAAAACTAATTGAATAAATTGAAACATTTGAGTCAAACCCACTAAAAATTTCAGTCAAACTCATTAAATTAATTTGAAAAATTAGATTAAATTTTCTTTTTCTTTTACAAATACCTTAATGTCACCAATTAAATTAAAAATAAATAAGATTAGATTTTTTTTTAGTATTAATACTTTTGTGTCAAGGGTCTTTAATGTTTACTTTATAAACACTATAGTGTTAATATTTAGAGATACATGGCTGTTAAATATGGAAACTAGCCCATATATATGTAAGTATTGATACATTTTTAACACAGTGTCATAAGGAAAATATCACTAAAGACTCTTTTTCTTGTAATGAATAGCATTCATACTGTAAGATTTTTGTAGCTATTTTCTTTGATGAAAAGTGGCTACCACATACTTTGGAATGAAAAAAGTGAATGACATTATTTACCTTGTCATCAGGTATGCATCTTTAAAAATTTTGATCAAAATAATACTTGAATAGGTATAGATCATTCCAATAAAAGATTTTCATTTCTGTTAAGAATTTCTTTTTTATATTCAAAATTTCAATCAAATGGCATCTCTCTTATTGCAAGAAAATTAACAATGTTAGCATACCAAGGCATATATTTTATAGAAAACAAAAATTAATTAGGGAAGAAAATCATTGATGCGTGTTGTAAGACTCATTTTCAAGTTTTGATAGGTGGCCAACAATAACATTTTTTTTGCACCTTTTTTTCTTTGACTGTGAGGTTAAATTTTTGTAGTAGCAAAATCCATCATATCTAGCTGCAATATTATTAACAATGTAGATGAACTAATCTAATATAATTGAAGTTTATCCTATACAAATATTGTAACAATTAATTCTTTTTTATTGATGCTGTAATTCATTTGGGCACTATTCAAAGTTCTTCTTGCTTAATAAATAAACAAAGGACTTACCTTACTTTCCTTATCCCAAAAATTTTGCAATAACGTAATTGCATCACACTTTACTTTAAAAGGTAAAGATGATCAAGGGATTGTATAATAAGAGCATATGTTAAAAGACTAATTATCTTTTCAAAGGCTTTATGGCAATCTTCAATTCATTTGAACGATACATCTTTTATCAAAAGGTTATGTATAGAGTGGTCTGGATATGACATGAAAGTCTTTTATAAACTTCCTACAAAAATGGATATGTTGTAAAAAATAATGGACTCCCCTAACTGTCTTTGGTAAAGATAATTTTGAGGTGACTTTGATTTTGGCTTTATCAACTTCAATTCTTATAGGACATGACATGGCATAAAATAACTCCAAAAATAGTCATGAAATGACATTTTTTCTAATTTAAAAGTCTTTTCTTTGCTTCATTCTAAAACTATTTCCAAATTATTAAGATATTTATCAAAAGAGTTTTCAAATACAATTAAATCTTGTATAAAGAACTCCAAAAATTTTTTAATCATGTCATTAAATATGTTTAGCATACATATTTAAAATGTTACAAGAGCATTACAAAGTCCTCCTAATGAAAATGTTCCAAATAGGCATGTGGTCTTTTTATAGTCTTCCAAGGAAATACGAATTTGCTAATAGCCTAATTAGCTTAATTAGCCTAATTGTCCTGCTATTCTCTTGAGAATTTGATCAAAAAATGGAAAGGAAAAATGATTTTTTCTAGTGGCATCATTTAATTTTCTATAGTCAATGTACATGTGCCAACTAAATGAGATTCATGTCGGGATTACCCCATTTTTTTCATTTTTTAAACAGTTACTCAAAATTTCTTTTGTACTATCTGTGTTGGTCATAGCTATTAAATATTAGAGATATAGTAGAAAATTTCCACATTTAGTAATTTAAGGACCTTTTTTTTTTTTACAATTTCTTTCATGAAGATTTAGTCATTTTTGTAGTTGGTAGGTAAATTAAAGGATTAACATCTTTTACATCTTTCAAAGTCCAACTAGGTAAAATTTTATGCATTTTTAGAATAATCAATAGCTTATCTCTTTGGTCGCTTGCGAGTTAGGAAGAGATTACCACTAGATAGGTTTACTAGTCTCCTAAGTATGCATATTTTAATTCTTTTGGTAAGACCTTCAATTTAGGCTTTGATTATTCCTCTTCCTTTGTCTCTTCAAGTTGTCCCATGTCAAAATTTAATTGGTAATCATCATTTTTAGATGCATGTGTAAAATCAAGTATAGATCATATGTTACTAATATTACATTCAAATTCTTTACTTGACTCAAATAAACTAGCAAAACAAATATCCATAAGAGTCTGTAAAGTCCTCATCTTGAATGTGTTTGTAAATGATTGGTTCAATGAGTTCAGTATCCAGATTCTTAGTATTTTTGTCTTTCTTCTCACGAGGTTGTTTACACATGTTGAACACATTGGGTTCTAACATCATATTGTCGAAAGATAAATTCGTCACTCTTTTCCTATAATTAATCAAAGCATTAGTAGTGGCTAAAAATGGTCAACCTAATATAATAGAAATTTGCTTGTAATCATAAAAAATAGGTTCAGTTTACAAAATAATAAATCTATAGGATATATGAATTTATCGACTTGTACTAACACATCCTTAATTATATTGACTTGTTTGCAAGTGTTAGTTTTAATACACCAAGATTAAGTTTTCAGTTCACTGAGTAGGGAAGTGAATTGACATTAACACAAAATAAAGTAAAGTATGTTCAATTTTATAATCCTCAATAATGCAAGAGATAATTGTCACTTCTTTAAGATTCTTATGGTGTTCCTACTTTCATTTTATGTAACTTTTATCACTCTTATTACTCTTTTATCTTAATAATATTTTCTTTTTACTAAAAAAAAATTCTTAACACCACTTAAAACAAAAATTATAGAACAAGTAATTAGTCTTTATGCAATTTTAATTCAAGAGATGGAGAAGTTGGAACAAGCTAACCATATTTCAAATAAATCAAATTTAAATGCTTGAACTTATTATTTTATGATGATTTAATAATTTAATTATAAAAATCATAAAACAAACATTTATCCATCTTCCCATGGCTTCCCTAAACAAGCACTAAATGATTTATTGCTAACAAATTAATACAAGCTACCAAAGTAAATGATTTCAAGTGATTGACCTAATTTTAAGGTGTAGGAATTTAACCTCTTCAAATGGCCTAGCCCCCAAGGGCGTGGTCGGGTTGGTCACCATACTAGCCGTAGAGCCGTGGCAACCCGGGTTCGATTTTTGAGGGTGGGAAGGAGGATTAAAATTATATTTGGTCTTACCCGCCCCCCTTTCCTTTAAAAAGAAAAAAGAAAAAAAAACCTCTTCAAATGGCCTATCACATCAATGGATGTGACCAAATTTAGGTGTTAATTCTTGACCTAAAAAATTTTGAAAGAATATATTATTTCCTTTTAATATGATTGGGAGGATCCTAAAAATAACTACCATATGCTAAACTGAAATTTTAAAAGTTTATATGATATTACATATGCATATTTAAAATAGTCGTAAAGCCCTACAAATTTCTAGAAACTATAGTAAAACAGCCCCTGGAAACTTCCAAGGGCCTTTTTGATAGTAGAACAACTACAAAAAAGACCCCAACAAGTTACCAGGAGCTGTTTTTATTGCAAAATAGCAGCAAAGTAGCAAAACATCCTTTAAAATTGTTTGTTGTTTTTTTAGTTTGATGGAAAAAAAGATAAATTAATTTTTTAATTTATAAACATGGTCAGTAGATGATTCTTTAGTCATGAAAATTATCAAAGCAAACCTGAAAATGGAGTCCCAAATAAGAACAATCAAAGTTATCAAAAAAAGAAAAAACTAAATTGAATAGCCTTATCAGTATCCTTTTTGGATTTTTCTTATTAACAATCAATAAAAACAAACCATAAACCTAACCATAAACAATCCTATTACTAAAACCTAACTCTCAAAATCAAATATAATCCTATAGAAAATAAAAGATTTTGAACTAATTTTCAACTAAAAATGGGAGAGAAAATGAAATAAACTTGAATGTTACCTTGGAATAATTTGAAACAGTTCCTTTATCCAAATTACCAAAATATAAACATGACCCACCTTGATTTGAAACACATACTTTGATTATAAATGTTGGTTAAATCAGATCTTAGAAAAATAATTCTTCTAATTTATAAAATTAGCAGAAGCCAGTAACTTCTCTTGAATATGTGTACATGCATAGAGTTAGATAAATACCTTGATTTCATTAGATAAATACCTTGATTTCATGTTGAAGATCTGAAGAAGATGACTGTAATCTTTTCCACTATCACTGTTGTGATCTGCGAATATGGTTGCAGTCTTCTCTACTATCCTCAATTGTCTCCTTCACACGTATGAGTATGTAGAGAACCTTAATTTTCGTACAGAAGATAGAAACCCTAGAACTTAAAACCTGTATTTTTCTTCTAAAAAAATATGTAAAGTTACTTTTTGTTCTAACTTCATCACCTTTATATAGGCACATATTAGAGTTATATTTTACCTAGGTATTAAGCTAGCAAAAGGACTGCAGATCCATAAGTTTTCTAGCTTTAACTTAATAGTCAATGCCTAGTTATCTCATGACTCACCAAAACTACTAAGTTAACCCCATGCTATTTCACTAAAAGCCCATAATTACATTCTAGTAATCCATGTAGTTAAATAAAGCCTAATTAATTAAAACTTCACTTAATTAATTTTAGCTTTGGTCTTAAACTAATAACAACCACTTAATTGAACTTCTATTTAATGCCTGTAATTAAAGTTAGGCTATTGATAAATGTCGTGCCTCTGTAATTACATATTTATCCCTAAGTATTATTTGTTCTAATGATCACTTTTAATACATCTATATTTGTAAATAAATTTACAAACAAATATTATTATTCAATAAACAATTAATTGAATAAACTGTGGAAATAAATTTAAATAATCAAGTACCACGAACAATTTAGGTAAGCATCATAAATATGGATTTCATTTTGTAAGCATATGTTACTACGATCCATGAAATTACATCTCCAGGCTATTAAGGTTTTGATTGTTTATATAAATCTTACTTTGTGATAACTCAAAAGAAATAATATATGAATGCAAGTTTATTACACATTCAGGATTAAGGTCGATTAAACTTATTAAAGCTTATATGAATTATGATCAATTACATTTGTTAAACTAGATCATATTTCAAAATAGTCCAGTTTAATATGCATATCACATATACATATTAACTATTATACTCGACGTCTCCACTTCAATTATCAAGATAAAATCACTCACTATAGACGTAGAAAAGTTACAAACTAACATAATGAGATGTCCATTTCATTAATAGCTTTGAATAATCTTTTATTTATAAAGAACCTATGATTTATATCTTATAATATAGACATCATATGCCTAATACATAAATCAAATACTTTATAAATAAGGGCTAATAATGCATGCTTAAATAAATAACAAATAAATAAATTTTATGAAATTAAAAGACAAATAATTGTTAAAAAATTGTTATTCGATACAAATAAATCAAAAGACATAAATAACAATCTCTCACTTGCCCTCCAAGATTTCCTACTTCTAATTTATCCTTATGTCATCAAGATGACTGTTAAAACTCTTGACTATCAATACTTTAATGGAAATGAACTATTTGATTATCTGCCTACATTGCTATGAAAATTATGACTTCATTAAACTATACTAGGTGATATTTTTATTCTAGAGTGTTTCTCTCCTTTAGGTACTTGATTCCAATAACTATGCTATTGCTTCGTTACTATCATAATAAAGAACAATGTGCATCTAAACATTTGGAATCATCTTAAGTTCCTTAAGAAGCTTGTGGAGACATATAACCTCTTTATAGCCACCGAAGCAACTAGATATTAGGTTTCCAATAATTAGATAACATAATTCTATATTCGAAAGAAAGTAAACTTTATGTTAAATTGATTATTGTATATAGTTAAGTATAAGCCTAACATCATTTGCTAGTGATCTCACATAAGCTTGATCGCAATGATGTAACTAGCTTCTCTTAGGTCCTTTATGTTAAATTGATTAGATAACCAAATTATTTTTTACCTATAGGGTCATACGATATTTGATTTTGATGATAAAAAACTATGTTTCATGGTTAAAATGGAAAATGCATATATTTTACAATCTCACTAAAATAGATGATCTTTATTATTATATTTCTTTGTAAAGGTAGTAATATTAAATGTATGCATGATTAAACATATAAAAAGCTCAAGTTATTTTTTATGACATTTTAAATAAATCATTATTTTCATTAAATAAAGGTTTTATATTTAAAGAAAATAATAATTTTAATAAGTTAGTTGTTTTCAAGTTTATAGACTAAATTAAAAAAGTTTTGAAAATTTTGAAATCCTAAAAATGGACTTTTTTTAATGATTTTATAAAGTATTTAGGCTATAGTATAGTTTATAAAATTTTAGGCCAAAACTATAATTATAAAAAGTTTTCATTGTAGCGATATTGTAGCAACTGATTGACCAAATAATGATAAGCTGGAAACTGATTATTCAAGGTGAACTCTTTGGAACTAAATAACTGACTCGATACTAATAAGCTGGAAATCAATTATGCAATGTGAGCTCTCTAGAACTAAACGACTGACCGGATACTTATAAACTAGAAATCGAATATTTAAAAAGTCAATCAATAGCTCTAACGGTAGCATTCAAAGGCAAGCCAGTTACGACAAACTGAAAATCGATTATGAATAAAAAGTCAATAACGGCTAGTTTTCTACTCCAACTATAAAAAAACTCAATCGTATTCAAACAACAAGGGATTTAACAATTATTATTGAACTTGCTACTGTGTATACAATTTTTCTTGAGTTTTAAACTTGTTATCATTTTATTGAATCATACTTTGGGCTTTCTTTGTAATCAAATACATTGTGTGAGAGAAATCTTTTTAGTCCTAATTGTAAAATTATAACTGATTGATTGTAAGTGTTGGGAAACACTTGGATTAAGAGATTGGGGATAATCTCTTGTTGTAAATGTTGATTCACACTTTGGAAGTCAATTATAAGCGTTGTTGAAACCTTTGAGGCTTGTTTAGTGAAATCCTCAAGCCCAGTGAGCTTGGAGGCATGGATATAAGCAGAGTTGGCCGAACCACGTAAAAATCACTGTGTTTGATTATTTTCTCCCTACACTCTTTATATTTTCAATTGCTTTTATTTATATGTAATAGGTTTGAATTTATTTTATAATTGTATTAATTTTTGCTTAAGCACGGCATAATTTTTAGAAACTCAATTCACCCCCTATTTTGGATTGCATAACTAGTATTTCATTTGGTATTAGAGCTTGGTGTTCTTGTGTAAACCTAACCATTTAGAGTTAAAGATCAATGGCAACCCAAATTAATTCCACATTTAGGGAAGGTCAATCCACTATTAGACCTCATTTTTTTTATGGTAACGATTACGTATATTGGAAAACTATGATAAAAATTTATTTGTAAGCCTTAGATTACAAAAATTTGAGAAATTGTTAATAATAGTCCATTAATGCCTACCACTAAAAATGAACAAGGGGAAGATATCCCTAAACTGTCACGTGAATGGAATGAATGAAGAAAGAGAAAAACTTATCTAAATTCCAAAGCTATGAATGCCTTATTTTGTCTCTAGATAAGAAAGAGTTTCATAAAGTTTCAAGTTGTTCTAGTGCTCAGAAAATTTGGAATAAAATTGAAGTTATTTATAAGGATACAAACCAAGTTAAAGAGTCTAAAATTAGTAAAATCACTAGACAATATGAGTTGTTTAAAATGAGTCATATGAGAGTAACCATGATATGTACACTAGATTAAATTTTTTGTGAATTCACTTGAAGCACTAGGAAAGACCTTTATAAATAGTGAAAAAGTAAAGAAGATTATTAAATCCTTGCCCAAAGACTGAAGACCAAAGAGAACTGCCATAGCGGAAGCTAAGGATTTAAATGCCTTACCTATTGATGATTTGATTTGTTTTCTTATTTCTTCTGAGGAAGATTTAGCAGGTGAAAAGGGAAACAAAGAGAAGAAGAGCTTTGCATTCAAATCTTCCATAGTTGAAAATGATGATGATGGGAGTGATTTAAAAAATAAAGGCATTAAAATGATTGCTAGAGAGTTAAGGATCTTCAAGAAGTAAATCTAGAGAAGAAACTTTAAGGATCTCATAAGAGAAAACCTTAAAGTGGAGAAAGGGAATAAGGAGACAATTATTTGTTTCGAATGCAAAATGTCATGTAACATATGATCAAAATACCCTCTACTCAACTATCCTAAATCAAAGAAGAAAGTGATTATGGCAACATGGGATGATAATGATGAAGAATCCACCAATTAAAAGCAAGTTCATGAGATGTCAAACCTAGCTCTCATGGCATTTGGGGATGAATCATGTATGTCATATACTCAGGGGGAGTTTATATTTATTAGTTGAAAATCTCAAAATGCATAGAGTGTTTGTCATAATACAAAAAAGGGAGATTGTTGACCTATACGGTCATATGATATTTGATTTTGATAATAACAAACTACGTATCATAGGTAGAATAGAAAATGCATATATTTTACAATCTCACTAACTTAGATTATCTTATTGTTATATTTATTGTAAAGCTAGTATGATTAAATGTATGCATGATTAGACGTTTAAAAAGCTCTAGTTAATTTTCATGACATTTTAAATAAGTCATTATTTTAATTAAATAAAGGTTTTATATTTAAAGAAAATAATGATTTTATTAAATTAGTTGTTTTCAAGTTTATGGACTAAATTATAAAAGTTTTGAAAATTTTGAAACCCTGAAAATGAATATTTTTGAATGATTTTATAAAGTATTTAGGCTATGATACAGTTTTTGAAAGTTTGGTCCAAAACTATAATTATAAAAAGTTTTCACTATAGCGATACTGTAGTAACATTGTAGCAATTGGCTGATCGGATACTGATAAGCTGGAAACCGGATATTTAAAAAGCCAATTGGCTGTTTTAACAGTATCATTAAACAGCAAACCGATTACTGCAAATTAGAAACTAATTATGAGTAAAAAGTTAATAACGGCTAGTTTTCTGCTCCAACTATAAAAATGTTCAATCATTTTCAAACAAGAAGGGATTCAACAATTATTATTGAGATTGTTACTAAGTATACAATTGTTATTGAGCTTTAAACTTGTTATCATTTTATTGAATCACACTTTGGACTTTCATTTGTAATCAAACACATTGTATAAGGGATATTTTTTTTTAATTATAATTGTAAAATCATAGTCGAGTGATTATAAATATTAGGAAACACTTGAGGTTAAAAGATTGGAGATAATCTCTTGTTGTAAAAATTTATTGACACCTTGGAAGTTAATTGTAAGCATTATTGAAGCCTTAAAGGCTTGCTTAGTGAAATTATCAAGCTCAGTGAGTTTGGAGACAGATATGTAGGTAAGGTTAGCCAAACTACATAAAAATCTCTGTGTTTGATTCTCTTCTTCCTACACTCTTTATATTTTCAATTGCTATATTTATATATTATAGGTTTGAATTTATTTTATAATTGCATTAATTTTTGTTCAAGCACTACATAATTTTTAGAAACTCTATTCACCCTCTCTTGGATTACATAACTAGTATTTCATATATCATTCTCAATGATTAAGGTACCATCTACAAACAGAACTAGATTCACTACAAACCATCTTCTTATCATCTTATAGATACAATATTCATCATGATTTCCAATCAAAATCAAATGACTTGATTACTAGGTCAAATCTGATGTTCCAACATCTAAGATTGGCTAATAGAATCTTAATAGATTAAAAGCATGGATACTAGCAAAACATTGTATTATTATATTTACTTTGAAGATTTTCTTCTTCCTATTTATTTATTTTTTTCTCTTAGACTTTGTTGGAGTACATTGAATCTATCTTAGATCTCATAGCTTGTGGGATATAGATCATGTTCATTGGAGACCATCTAAAAAGACTCTCCAATAAATATATACCTAGTAGGACTATTAATAATCCTCCCATTATGATGGAGCTATGGTTACTATTGATATGCAATTGGTTTAGATTGGTTATTAGATGTTGATGCAGTTTTTCCCGCGTGCCTTCAACAGTGCCTCGAACCTTCTGCTCGCGATAAGCTCGAGCTCGAGCAGGATTGTCTCTTTCGTCCTACTCCGCTGTCTTTTTCAGGACAGAGATCTCCCGAACCTGTACTCACAGAAAATAGGGTCAGGGGTAGCCGGGCGTGTTTCGGTGAAAACCCTCCGATGCTCAAGTCAGTAATCGGGTTGTTCTTTTTGGTATCTCACTTAGTGAGAGGGAGACCGAAAATATGAAAGGGATATTTTTGCCCTCCCTTTGGAATGAATATGGTGTTTTGAGAATCCGGATCGGAGAAAAAATAAGAATAGGAAGAACACGTGAATGAATTTTTCAACCCTTCGTGAATCGAATTTCCAACCCTTATAACGTACCGTCTCTTTCCTTTTATACTCCAGTTTATCCATTCCTTTCTCTCCAAGAGCATCCATTCCCGCTCGGTGGTGTCCGGGTCCCTCGGCGGTAGGGATTGGTGTAATATTCCATGGGGATGCGCGACTGTCTTCTTTAACCCGGTTCACGTGGTGAGATCACCATGTCGGGCATGTGCGCTAGGAATGATGACACCGTGGGGGCATGTGCTGGCCATCAGCAATAGTACTACCACCATACTATATGGGACCTCGGTCGGACATTAAAAGGCGTGCAGGATCCACGAGAAAGCAGGTCGAGCTGCCTTGGGTCGGGTCTTACATTCCATTCATCCCATGGTGGCGCAACCCGGTTGTGCTCGGGGACTCACCTTCGCGAGCCGGAAAGGAGTGCTCGGTTCTCGACCTTGACCGGCTTTGGTCGGGGCAAAGCGACCTCGAGCGGCGGGAGAGCTCGGAGCTCGGATGGCTCGACTTCCTCGACCTTGACTAGCTTTGGTCGGGGCAAAGCGACCTCGGCGAGCGGGAGAGCTCGGAGCTCGGATGGCTCGACTTCCTCGACCTTGACTAGCTTTGACGTCTAATGAGGTCGTCTTTATGCCCGTGGTCGATCCTCTGCTCGAGCTGGAAGGGCCTCGAGAAGACCTGCCCGATATTACCCAAACACGGTCCCCGGTTTCAGTCTTTTGAGTGAAGCGAGATAAGGCTGAAACTCATTAATGATGGGCGAATTGCGGCGTTTACGCTTCCCACGTTTCCCGGTTGTCTCCACTTCAATCATTTCACATTTATGGCGGGACACGTGGGTTGATCCCAACCGTGCGTTTAAAATTTGAAGGGACGTTACCTAAAGGTAGTGTCCTCGAAGCATGCGCCGCCGATCGAAGAGCAGCGTCCTCCTCTTTATAAACCTTTAACTTCTTCATTGTTCCTCTATTTACTCACTTTTGTTCAAACTCAAAATTAATCCGCTCTCCACTGCTTCTTGGTCTTCTTCTTCTCCATCAAGGTGATTTCCAGCCAACCATACTTCCTTTCGCGTTCGGTACAAGCCACTCTTCCATTTCCTGCCGCCACTCTGTTTTTTCCCCTGTTGAACTCCGTTAGTTTATTTCCTTAGGAAAAAAGAAAAATGTCAAATCCCAAACAGGCCCGTAGGATGTCGTGGGAGGATTCGTCCTCTTCTAGTGAGGCACTGACCCCTTAGTATAATCCCAGTGAGGGATTCTAGTCCATAGAGGGATTACCATGGTCGAGACCCGGTAGCATCGAAGGTGAGGGCCGGTCGAAGGTCCGGCGTGGGGAATACCCATGGATCATATGAGATGTGAGACCACCTGGTTGGATTTGGATAGACTTAGGGATACTTACAATATACCGATAGTGTAGTTTTAAGGTTCTTGAGGCGGTGAGATCCCGGTAGTCCCCAGGGTACACGACCTTTACTTAGAGTGCTTGAATGGGGGTTAGGCTACCTTTCGACCTTACTTTACCGGGTTTTGTCCGGGTTCAGTCGGCCCGGGCAATTGAACCCGAATGGGTGGAGGGTCCTTTCAGGACTCTTCGTGTTGTGGAAGCACTGTGATCCGGGTGAGCCCTTGGTAGGGAAATCGGACACCTTTACCGGTTGAAGTGCGGCCAGAAGGATCTTGGTTGGTATTACCTACCTCCAGGCTGAAGGGTAAAAGCCCATCACCGATCTCCCGACCTCTCGGTGGCAACTAGAAGAGCAAATTCTTCTTCGTTGGGGAGAGTGGGGCAAGTCGCACTCGTGGCGAGGGTCCCTCCAGGTCCGCGACACTTTTGCACTCCAGGTCGTTTATCTGTCTTGTGGATTTTACTTTTAGTTTTCCTGCTTGTGTTTGTTCTGATTACTTTACTTTGGTCGTATCTACAGCCTCCTGGGGTGCTTCTTATTCGATTGGGGGCCAGCTTCGAGCAAACGTGCAGACCGTTCTTACAAGCGCGAGCTCGTGCAGGGAGCTGCTAACACCCCAAAACTTTTTGGAGTCCAGTTTAGTGCCAAGTGAAGAGATGAGCAGCAGGATGCGTGAGATGTTACATCGGCGCGTAGGGACGGCGGAAGGTGCGAGCACCTCAAAGAGGCCACGAGCAGAAACGAGTGCTCCGCCTCCATCAACTCGAGCTACCTCTTACGCTCGGCGGACTGGCAGGCGGAGGAAGGTCCTCCACGTAGGAGACAAAGGACCGCTGATCCAGCTCGCCCCGAGCCGGCAATGTGCGGGGAGTAAAGTCGACTGGCTGTTCGAGGCCTTTCACGAGGGCCTACAATGAGGAATTGACCAGTGATTCTCGGATGAGATAGAGTCCTTTAATTCGACGAGCTGTTCGAGCGCCATCAGCGACTCTCCTCCGGAGCTTTAGCGGCTGTGACCATTCTCAGGGCTTCAGCTTGGGGCTCCCAGGAAGAACTTCAAGCAAGGGTTCAGAGCTTGGAGCAAGTTGGGAGCGAGCTGAAGGAGGAAAATAAAAAGCTTCTGGACGAAAACTTAAATCTTGCGGAGAAGGCAGTGGTCGACTCCGAGGCCTCCGAGCTTCGGAGGAGGCGGTCGACACGAGGATGAATTGGAGCATGATCGAAAGGATTTGACACTCAGAAATCTTACTACGAGCAGCTCATAGGGGGGGAAAATGCTCGTCTTCAGGGGCAAATTGACACTTTAAAGGTCCAGCTTGCCACTGAGTACAACAATGGGGCAGAGTCCAGCTACGACTGCCTCATGTATGCTTTTGGTAAGGCATACCCCGAGGCCGACATGTATAAGGTTGAAAGGTATGTAGCTGAGTACATGACCACTCGTGAAGCTGTTCCGTCCGAGCCCCAAGGTGTTGTCAGAGAGCTCGCTCCCTCTCCTGCTGATGCCCCTCCTGCTGATGTCCCTTCTACTGCTCCTCCTGCTGATGCTCCTTCTACTACTCCTCCTGCTGATGCTGGCTTTCCTCCTGCTGTTGCTGACGATGTCCCTCCTGCTGATGCTGCCCATCTTCCTGCTGCCATGACGACGTCACTCCTGCTGCATGATTTTTTTTTTTTACATATGTAATTATTTCAAAGAAATAAAAAGACACATGTTGAACAACTCTATTGAATGCTCGTGGGCACATGCTCTTGTCTTCTATGTTGAATTGATTTCGAATATACTTGCTGAGTAAAAATTTTCTAAGTGTTGGACTTTCTATTTTCCTTTATGCCCAAGTGTAATCGCTGTTTAACTTATACATGGTAGAGCTTTGCTTTGAATTGGGCTAAAAGCCTTATGTTTATTTTGCGAGCTCATTTAACTTGCTCGAGCCTACATTTGGCTCTTGCTAGACACCGTCCCTCCTCGAGCTGAGGCTTAGGGACTTTTGTCCTTAGCATTATTCATGAACTTCCTTCACTGATAGTTAGCTTTGCCAGGCACTGTCCAGCCTAGGATTTAGGCATTGGAACTTCTGGCCTTTGTGTTCTTCGTGAACTGCTTCTGCTCGGGCCTGCAATTGACCCAAGCTTCTTCTGGTGTTACTGCTGCTCGGGCCTGCAATCGACTCAAGCTTGGCACCGTCCGCTTAAGACTTAGGCTATGGGACTTCGGCGAGGAGCTCTTCGATCTTACGCTCGAGCTGCGGTTGACCCAAGTGTCTTCTCGTGATACTCCCGCTCGGGCTGCAATTGACCCAGCGTGGCACCGTCACGCCTAAGACTTAAGCTTTGGGACTTACGGCGAAGAGTTCTTCTTGATCTTACGCTCGGGCCTACAATTGACCACGCTGAAATGCTAGTCTACTTTAAGACTTAGGCTTTGGGACTTCGGCCGTAGTGTTCTTCGTGAGCTTCTTACGCTCGGGCTGCAATTAACCAGCGTCATCTCGTTATACTCACTGCTCGGGACTGCAATTGACCCAGCGTGGCATTGTCACTCTAAGACTTAGGCTTTGGGACTTACGGCCAGTAGCTTTTCTTGATCTTACGCTCGGGCTGCGATTGACCAAGTTTCTTCTCGTGATACTCACTGCTCGGGCTGCGATTGACCAAGCGTGGCATCTGTCACTCTAAGACTTAGGCTTTGGGACTTCGGCGAGGAGCTCTTCTTGATCTTACGCTCGGGCTGCGATTGACCCTCGCTAGGCACAGTCCGCCTAAGAATTAGGCTTTGGGACTTCTGGCCGTAGCATTCTTCTTGAGCTTATGCTCGGGCTGCAATTGACCCGAAGCTTACTCGTGACACTCCTGCTCGGGCTGCAATCGACCCAGCGTGGCACGTCCGCTCTAAGACTTAGACTTTGGGACTTACGGCTGAGGAGCTCTTCTCGATCTTACGCTCGGGCTGCGATTGACTGAGCTTCTTCCGTGATACTCCTGCTCGGGCTGCAGTTGACCAGCGTGGCATCTGTCGCCTAAGACTTAGGCTTTGGGACTTCGGCAGGAGGTCTTCTTGATCTTACGCTTTCGGGACTGCAGATTGACCTGAGTTTCTTCTCGTGATACTCCTGCTCGGGCTGCGATTGACCGAGCGTGGCCTTGTCACTCTAAGACTTAGGCTTTGGGACTTCGGCGAGAGCTCTTCTGATCTTACGCTCGGGCTGCGATTGACCCTAGCTAGGCACAGTCACGCCTAAGACTTAGGCTTTGGGACTTCGGCCGTAGCATTCTTCTTGAGCTTATGCTCGGGCTGCAATTGACCCGAGCTTCTCCGTGACACTCACTGCTCGGGCTGCGATCGACCCAGCGTGGCACCGTCCACTTAAGACTTAGACTTTGGGACTTCGGCTGAGGAGCTCTTCTTGATCTTACGCTCGGGCTGCAATTGACTGAGCTTACTCGTGATACTCCTGCTCGGGCTGCAGTTGACCCAGCGTGGCCTTGTCGACCTAAGACTTAGGCTTTGGGACTTCGGCGAGGAGCTTGCTTGATCTTACGCTCGGGCACTGCAATTGACTCTCGAGCTGCATTGCGCGTGATCACTCTAAGACTTAGGCTTTGGGACTTCGGCGAGCTCTGATCTTACGCTCGGGCTGCGATTGACCTTACGCTGAGACTTAGGCTTTGGGACTTACGGCGTAGCGTTCTTCTTGAGCTTATGCTCGGGACTGCGATTGACGAGCTTCTCGTGACACTCTGCTCGGGCTGCAATCGACCCAGCGTGGCACGTCCGCTTAAGACTTAGGCTTTGGGACTTACGGCTAGGAGCTCTTCTTGATCTTACGCTCGGGCTGCAATTGACCGAGCTTCTACCGTGATACTCCTGCTCGGGCTGCGATTGACCCAGCGTGGCCTGTCAGCTCTAAGACTTAGGCTTTGGGACTTACGGCGAGGCTCTTCTTGATCTTACTGCTCGGGCTGCGATTGACCCTCGCTGAGCGCAGTCCGCTCTAAGACTTAGGCTTTGGGACTTCGGCCGTAGCGTTCTTCTTGAGTTTATGCTCGGGCTGCAATTGACCGAGCTTCTTCGTGACACTCACTGCTCGGGCTGCAATTGACCCAGCGTGGCATTGTCACTTTAAGACTTAGGCTTTGGGACTTACGGCGGAGGAGCTTTCTTGATCTTACGCTCGGGCTGCAGTTGACCTCGCTGAGCATAGTCCACGCTAAGACTTAGGCTTTGGGACTTACGGCGAGAGCTTTCTTGATCTTACGCTCGGGCTGCGATTGACTGAGCTTACTCGTGATACTCACTGCTCGGGCTGCAGTTGACCCAGCGTGGCCTGTCACGCTAAGACTTAGGCTTTGGGACTTACGGCGAGGCTCTTCGCGATCTTACTGCTCGGGCTGCAATTGACCCTCGCTAGGCGCAGTCCGCTCTAAGACTTAGGCTTTGGGACTTCGGCAGTAGCGTTCTTCTTGAGCTTATGCTCGGGCTGCAATTGACCGAAGCTTCTCTCGTGACACTCACTGCTCGGGCTGCAGTTGACCCAGCGTGGCGTCGTCACGCTAAGACTTAGGCTTTGGGACTTCGGCGAGGAGCTCTTCGATCTTACGCTCGGGCTGCAATTGACCTCGCTGAGCGCAGTCCACTCTAAGACTTAGGCTTTGGGACTTCGGCCGTAGCGTTCTTCTTGAGCTTATGCTCGGGCTGCAATTGACTGAGCTTTTCTCGTGACACTCCTGCTCGGGCTGCGATTGACCCAGCGTGGCACTGTCCGCTAAGACTTAGGCTTTGGGACTTACGGCCGTAGCTGTTCTTGATCTTACGCTCGGGCTGCAATTGACCTGAGCTTCATCTCGTGATACTCACTGCTCGGGCTGCGATTGACCAGCGTGGCCTTGTCCGTCTAAGACTTAGGCTTTGGGACTTCGGCCGAGGCTCTTCTTGATCTTACGCTCGGGCTGCAATTGACCTCGCTGAGCACAGTCCGCCTAAGACTTAGGCTTTGGGACTTCGGCAGTAGCGTTCTTCTTGAGCTTATGCTCGGGCTGCAATTGACCCAGCGTGGCCTTGTCACGCTAAGACTTAGGCTTTGGGACTTCGGCCAGGAGCTCTTCGATCTTACGCTCGGGCTGCAATTGACCTCGCTAGCACAGTCCGCTCTAAGACTTAGGCTTTGGGACTTCGGCCGTAGCGTTCTTCTTGAGCTTATGCTCGGACTGCGATTGACCGAGCTTTTCTCGTGACACTCCTGCTCGGGCTGCAGTTGACCCAGCGTGGCCTGTCACTCTAAGACTTAGGCTTTGGGACTTCGGCCAGGAGCTCTTCTTGATCTTACGCTCGGGCTGCGATTGACTGAGCTTCTACCGTGATACTCACGCTCGGGACTGCGATTGACCCAGCGTGGCATTGTCACTTTAAGACTTAGGCTTTGGGACTTCGGCGAGGAGCTTCTTGATCTTACGCTCGGGCTGCGATTGACCCTCGCTAGGCACAGTCACGTCTAAGACTTAGGCTTTGGGACTTCGGCCGTAGCGTTCTTCTGAGCTTATGCTCGGGCTGCAATTGACCGAGCTTTTCTCGTGACACTCCTGCTCGGGCTGCAATTGACCCAGCGTGGCATTGTCTACGCTAAGACTTAGGCTTTGGGACTTACGGCCGTAGTGTTCTTGCGAGCTTACTGCTCGGGCTGCAATTGACCCAGCGTCATCTCGTGATACTCACTGCTCGGGCTGCAATTGACCCGTGCGTGGCCTGATCCGCTTTAAGACTTAGGCTTTGGGACTTCGGCCGAGTAGCTTTTCTTGATCTTACGCTCGGGCTGCAATTGAATCTCGCTAGGCACAGTCCGCTCTAAGACTTAGGCTTTGGGACTTCGGCCGTGGCGTTCTTCTTGAGCTTATGCTCGGGCTGCAATTGACCGAGCTTTTACTCGTGACACTCCTGCTCGGGCTGCGATTGACCCAGCGTGGCATTGTCACTCTAAGACTTAGACTTTGGGACTTACGGCCGAGGAGCTCTTCTTGATCTTACGCTCGGGCTGCAATTGACCCTCGCTAGGCACAGTCCGCCTAAGACTTAGGCTTTGGGACTTCGGCCAGGAGCTTTCTTGATCTTACGCTCGGGCTGCAATTGACCGAGCTTATTCTCGTGATACTCCTGCTCGGGCCTGCAATTGACCCAAGCGTGGTATTGTCCCGCCTAAGACTTAGGCTTTGGGACTTCTGGCCAAGGAGCTCTTCTTGATCTTCTGCTCGGGCCTGCAATTGACCCTCGCTAGGCACCGTCCCGCCTAAGACTTAGGCTTTGGGACTTCTGGCCGTAGCGTTCTTCTTGAGCTTATGCTCGGGCCTGCAATTGACCCAAGCTTCTTCTCGTGACACTCCTGCTCGGGCCTGCAATTGACCCAAGCGTGGCACCGTCCCGCCTAAGACTTAGGCTTTGGGACTTCTGGCCAAGGAGCTCTTCTTGATCTTACGCTCGGGCTCGCAATTGACCTCGCTGAGCGCAGTCCGCCTAAGACTTAGGCTTTGGGACTTCTGGCCGTAGCGTTCTTCTTGAGCTTATGCTCGAGCCTGCAATTGACCTAAGCTTCTTCTCGTGACACTCCTGCTCGGGCCTGCAATTGACCCAAGCTTCTTCTCGTGACACTCCTGCTCGGGCCTGCAATTGACCCAAGTGTGGCACCGTCCCGCCTAAGACTTAGGCTTTGGGACTTCTGGCCAAGGAGCTCTTCTTGATATTCTGCTCGGGCCTGCAATTGACCCAAGCTTGTTCTTGTGCTTTTGGTCTTCATTTTGAACTTACATTATGAATGCTTTTCTTATTCTCATATACATTTACACCTTTATACATCTCATTTTGGGTAGGAATCTTACATTAACACTGCACAATACAAGGAGACTTACTGGAAATATTTCATCAGGAGTCGTGCGTTCCACGGCCTCTTGACCTCTCGTCCGTCTGGATGAGCTAGCCGGTATGCTCTTGGTCCTGCTAATTCAGTGACTCGATAAGGACCTTCCCAGTTTGGCCCTTGTACACCTTGCCTTGGGTCCTTCGTGCTCTGGTTGACCTTCCTCAGCACCCAATCACCCACCTGGAACCGGTGAATGTGTACATTTTGGTTGTAATAACGAGTCACTCTCTGTTGATACTCTGAGATCTTAGCAGCTACCCTTTCCCTCTTTTCTTCCAGCAAGTCCAGACCTGCACACATCTACTCGTTGTTTTGCTCCTCGTTGAAGTGCTCTGTCCGGTGAGTCCCCATTCCTATCTCAGCGGGAACCACTGCTTCGTGCCCAAACGCCAAGGAGAATGCGGTCTCTCCTAGTGGCCGTTTTATGTGTGGTTCTGTAAGCCCACAAGACACCAGGCAGCTCGTCCACCCAGGCTCCTTTTTGCTCACCCAGTCTTGTCTTCAGGAGGCGTTTTATAGTTTTATTCGTGGCCTCTACTTGCCCATTGGCCTGCGGGTGTGAGGGAGAGCAAAACTTCAGCTCTATTCCCAGATTCTGACAGAAGTCTCTGAACTTGCCATTATTAAACTGCCTCCCATTATCGGTGACTAACGCATGAGGAATCCCATACACGCAAATCACATTCTTCAAATAAAGTCGGTGGTTTTACCTTGGTGATCTTGCTTAAGGCTCCCACTCGACCCGTTTGGTGAAATAATCAATCGCCATTATGGCATGGGTGGCGGATGCTTTCCCGCCGGCGATGGCCGGTCAAATCAATTCCCCATTGAGCAAACGGCCATGGCGAATTCATCACCGTAAGGTTCTCCGGAGGCTGAGTTAGGTAGTTGGCAAAGCTCTCGCACCAGAATGATTTCCACAGATTCCCTCGTGTATCTCTCGGAGGACATAATCGGCCTCCTCTTGGTCTAAACACCGCATGACGAGGGAGAGTGTACCCTCGTCATATAAGACTCCATCGATGAGAGTGTGCACAGGCTGCTTTGCACCTCAACTTCCTTGCACGCTTCTTATCGGTCGAGCCTTGTCCCTTCGTCGAGGTAGAGATGATCGGCTCCATCCGGTGTTGCTCGTCGATAGGCTCATCACCTCGTCCTCCTGCTCGAGCATCGAGCAGGTCTTCATTTCCAAAGGGATAGACTTTGGAAACTTGGGGTCCGATGCGGCTGCCATGCGAGCTATCATATCTGCTCGAAAATTCTTCCCCTGGGATCTGTTCCACCTCGACGACTCGGAAATTCCCCGTCAGTTGCCTTACCTACGAAGGTAGGCGTCCATCTTCTCCCTTTGCTGGAAGCTCTCGTCGAGGTGATTCGTTACCAGCTGCGAGTGCGTTCGAGCTTTACCTCCTCTGCTTTTACTACTGAGGCGAGCTTGATCCTGCTATTACGACCGTACTCGGCTTGATTATTGGTGACTTGAACTCTAACTTCACGACGTATTGCATCTACGCCCCTACTGGACTTAGGGGCACAACTCCTGCTCCTGCTCCCTGATTTCCACGGGATCCATCTCATGTGACTATCCGGTGTTGGTCGAGGCACAGGAGCTCGGTGTGGGCTCGCTCTCAGTCTCCTCGTCCACTTGCCGTGCACTCGACCACGAAGTCAGCTAAAGAGTGTGCTTTTATGGCTGTTCGGGGCTGGTAATTAATGTCGAATTCGCTCAGCTCCACTGACCATTTTACCGACCTTCGAAGTTTCGAGCTTGCCTGAGTTTGCTGAGCGGTTGGTTTGTTAGAACCACCACTGAATGTGCCTGAAAATAAAGCCTCAGCTTTTGGGCCGCTGTGACCAGGGCCAGTGCCCACTTCTCCATTGGTGGATACTGGGTCTCTGCTTCTAACAACGCTCTGCTCGTGTAATAAGCAGTCTTGTGCCACGACTCTTCCACTTACAGGCCGGGCTCGTTGCCCGTTGGGACCTGACCAAGTATAGAAGCGAGTACCTCTCACGCTCGAGGTGTTGTGATGCGAGACTTTCAGCGGATACTCTTTCAGTTCTTTGGAATGCTCGCATTCAGGCGTCCACTTTGTCTTCTGCCCTTCTTCGTTTCTGGAAGAAGACTCGGCATTATCCAGTGGCTCGAGATACTGAATCTGTTGAGGGCGCCTGGTTTGCGGTCCGGACTACTGTATCTCTTTGAGGTTGCGTGGGGACCTCATTTCCACCACTGCTCTTATCTTCTCCGGATTGGCCTCGATCCCTGTGACTCACCATAAAGCCTAAGAATTTTCCAGAACCCACTCCAAAGCACATTTCTCGGGTTTAGCTTCATTCGGTACTTTCTTAAGAGTCGCGAAGGTCTCCTCAGATGCCTTACATGCTCCTTCGCATCTTTAGACTTGGTGATCATGTCATCTACATATACCTCCATAGTCAGAGCCGATCAATGGCTTGAAGACCTTGTTCACTAGCCTACGATACGTCGCCCTGCATTCTTTAGGCGAAAGGCATGACCTTATAGCGATCTGACCACGATTGGTGATGAAGGCTATACACTCCTCGTCCGATCGGTGCATGGGAATTTGGTTATATCACGAGAATGCATCCATGAAACTAAGCGACCGTGCCACTGGTAGAATCCACCGGTTGAGTCTATCTTCGGTAGTGGAAAGCTATCTTTTAGGTAGGCCTTGTTCACATCCGTGAAGTCAACACACATTCTCCATTTCCCATTTGCCTTCTTCACGGCACGACATTCGAGATCCATTCGGGGTAGGATACCTCCCGTATGAATCCGCTTTCAGTGACTTTTCAACCTCGCGATTGATGGCTTCGTATCTCTCCGATTAACGCATCTCCTCTTACGCCTCACGGCTTAGCATCTCTCCGTCTTGCCGACTGTGACACGCCACTACAGGTCGATCCAGGCATATCCTCGTCGTCCATACGAACACATCTGCGTGTGTTCGCGGACATTCCACTGACTTTTCCTTCGACGGCTCGCTAAGGCCGAGCCGATTCGGACTTTCTTCTCGGGGTCTCTGCTCTCACCTCGACCTCCTCCAACTTCTCGGTGGCTCTTGCCTTGGTTCTTTGAGTCCCCCTCGTGTCCAGTGAGGTTATCTGCATAGTTTCTTTGGCAGTCTACAGTAGTGACTCCTCGCCACCTTGCTGCGCCTTTTACGACTCCTACGCCCCGTTTACTTGATACTTTAGGGCCGAGTAATGGGTGGACAACTCGCACTAGCTTATCCTCATAAATGGCCTCCCTAGAATTGCCTGGTATGGGCTGGTTTCATCTACTACCACGAAATCCGAGCATCATGTTCTTCTCGAAAGGCCTCGAGCCCATGGTTCTTGCCGACAGATGATTCCGGAGGTGTTAGCTTTCCTCCCGAATCCTTTCAAGGAAGTGCTCGTATGCTCGAGGCTCGGCGCTGTTATTCCTAAATCCTCGAGTGTGGATTTGAAGAGAATATCCACAGAGCTCCACGAGTCGACCGATGATTCGATCAACTTCCTTGTTTGCTACATTGGCTTTTACCACTAGGGCATCCTCGTGGAGTCTGACACCCCTCCTCGTCTTCATCCAGTCCACATGATTGGCACTTGCCGAACCTTGGCCTTCTTGGCGGCGAGGCGATGAACAGGACTTCTCGGCCGTGCGGCGTATCTGCGATAGTTTTCCGAGCCTTATTGGAACTTCACGCCATCGTGGGCCCTCACGAGATTACCTTCGTGGACGGTGGTTCCGTGTCTATTCGTAAGCCGGTCACCTTCCTCGGTTGCTTGCTCGACCACCGGATGCCCTCTTCTACAAACTCATCCAGTGCTGGATTCTAACCGGATCCTCCACTGGTTTTCAAATCACGACCTTGTGATGTGGAGTGGCCGTGGTCTCTATGGAAGCGGCGAGCCGCCCCTGCTCAGCTTGCTAGGCGGCTTGGTCATCGGCGTTGGAGGGCTCGGCGATCCTCGCTCCTCGACCACTTGAGTATCTCTTTAAGAGATACCTTCGACCTCGATGTCTTGTTAAGTGGCGGGCTCTGTTCCACCACTTGTATCGCCTCTATCCTTGGGAAAATTCTCGGTGGGGTGGCGATGAGCGATCGATCTGTTGTGGCTCACCTCGAGTCTGCTTGGTGGCTGGTTGCGGGATGTGTGGCCATCATGGCGCTTGTACTCTCGTGATCCGGCCGGAGACCTGCGGGGTGGCAGGGGATTATCCGCGGTGGGGAGCTCTCGATAAGGGTTATGCAGAGCGACCCGGTCCCTTCTCGCCTTTGGAGCTTGTGTCCTCGGGCGGGACCCCTTTCTTCTTCCTCCTTGCTCCGTTGACCTGCTCATTCCTCGGTTTGGCGGCTTTTCTTCTTCGATTACCATATCCGGTTTCACCAGCTCATACGCATCCGAATACGAGCGGATCGAAGGACTCACATGATTATACCATGGTCTCCCCATCCGGATCCCATCCTTTAATCCTCTCAGAGCTTGGGGATGGTTGAACGCACCAAGATCTAGGACCGATCTATGGTATCTTCTGACAAACTCTCGGAGGGATTCCTCCTCTTTCTGCCTCACTTCTGACAGCTCCATCATGTCATCCTCAGGGGTTACTGCGCCCCGGAATTGCTCTGCGAACTCCCTGCACATCTGCTCAAAGCTCAAGATGCTTCCCCGTGGGAGTCTGCGGTACTATTCCCTCGCTCTTCCCTCCAGGGTGAGTGGGAAGGCCCGGCACTTCTGAGCTGCTGACAATCCTTTCCCTGAGAATTTCAAATCTGGGAAGCGGAAGTCACGTGGGATCATGACACTCATGATCTCCGTCGAGAGTGGAGATTCGTTATCCAGCATTATTCACCAGCTTGGGCTTTTTCCGTTCCCCGGAGGTCTTCCACAACTTGTGCCAACCTGCGCACCTCTCCCTTCAATTCTTCCGCGCGAGAGGTCGGGGCTGTGTCCTGTAAGTACTGACGGGACCCCCTTTCCTCCATGTTTTTTTCTTCCCTCACTGCAACATTCGGTGCCCTAGGTCTTTGGGCTTCATCTCCTACATTTTCCCGAACAGGAGCATTCCCACGGCTGGACTCTGGGACATCATTACATGCTTTTCTCTGTCCCTCCCTGAGTTCTTGCAATAGGGAGGTCAGAGTCTCCATCTGATCCATTCTTTCCTGGATCTCCTTATTCTGGGCCTCATTGGCCACTTCTCTCAAAGTTACTGATTCTTCTGGACTTACTCCTCTTCTGTTGTTTCCCCTCATCGTTGCGTTGTGTCTTGAATGTATTAGGAAATCAGGCTTTTTGTGCCGATTCCCACAGACGGCGCCAAAAGATGTTGATGCAGTTTTTCCCGCGTGCCTTCAACAGTGCCTCGAATCTTCTGCTCGCGATAAGCTCGAGCTCGAGCAGGATTGTCTCTTTCGTCCTACTCCACTTGTCTTTTCCGAGACGGAGATCTCCGAACTCGCACTCACGTGAAAATAGGGTCAGGGGTAGCCGGGCGTGTTCTGGCGATAACCCTCTGACGCTCAAGTCCGTAATCGGGTTGTTCTTTCTGGTATCTCACTTAGTGAGAGGGAGACCGGAAATATGAAAGGGATATTTTTCGCCCTCCCTTTTGGAATGAATATGGTGTTTTTGAGAATCCAGATCAGAGAAAAAATAAGAATAGGAAGAACCTGTGAATGAATTTTTTCAACCCTTCGTGAATCAGAATTTCCAACCCTTGTAACGTACCTGTCTCTTTCCTTTTATACTCCATTTTTCCCGCTCTTTCTCTCCAAGAGCATCCATTCCCGTGTCAGTGGTGTCTGGGTCCCTCTGACAGCCGGGATTGGTGTAATATTCCATGGGGATGCGCGACTGTCTTCTTTAACCCGGTTCACGTGGCCAGATCACCATGTCGGGCATGTGCGCTAGGAATGATGACACCGTGGGGGCATGTGCCGGCCATCGGCAATAGTACCACCACCATACTATATGGGACCCTGGTCAGACATTAAAAGGCGTGCCAGGATCCTGAGAAAATGGGTCGGGCTGCCCTGGGCCGGGTCTTACATTCCATTCGTCCCATGACTGGCGCAACCCAGTTGTGCTCGGGGACTCACCTTCTGCGAGCCGGAAAGGAGTGCTCGGTTCTCGACCTTGACCAGCTTTGACTGGGGCAAAACGACCTCGAGCAGGCAGGAGAGCTCGGAGCTCGGATGGCTCTGACTTCCTCGACCTTGACTAGCTTTGACTGGGGCAAAACGACCTCGAGCAGGCAGGAGAGCTCGGAGCTCGGATGACTCTGACTTCCTCGACCTTGACTAGCTTTGACGTCTAATGAGGTCGTCTTTATGCCCGTGGTCGATCCTCTGCTCGAGCTGGAAGGGCCTCGAGAAGACCTGCCCGATATTACCCAAACATTAGATTTTATGTTAGAAATCACCTCACTATTATTATGCTCAAGCACAATCTAGAGATCCTAGATAATTCATTAAGAACTATCTTACTCCTGTGTTCGAAGTTCTTATAGTCGTTTTTTAAGAAAGATTTTATTTGTGCTAACAAATATCTTTCTTTCTTTAAGACTAGAAAAGGTTACCTTTAGTTTCTCTAGGATAATTTATGAACAGACAAACTTCAACTTTAGATTTCAAAATCTTTCCTTCCCCTTTAGCTCATCTGATGTGATGGATATCCTTAAATGTATATGTAATGTAAACTGATTTTATATCTATTACCCAATTTTAAGGATATTTTGGGAATTAAGTTAAATGGAACTAGGTTAAGAAAGATACATGACTGTTTCTAAAATATAACTCGAAAGTGAGATGGGTGGAGTTGAATATCTCATTCTAAACCTCACCATCTTAAAACGTGAATTGTTTCTCCTTTTTTGTATACTATAGCATTAGGGTATCCCAAGTGCAACCAACTGGCATAGAATCACATGTTCTGACAAATAGGTCTTAAACTCACTATAAGGTACTTGTCACCTTGATCAAATCAAAGTGTGTTTTTTTTTTTTTTTTTGTTCTCCTAATTGTTTACAACTTCGTTTGGACCTCCTTGAATTAATCAAAAGTCTTAAACTTGTAGAAGCATTAGGTACACATAATCATACCATGAATCATCATCAATAATGATGATATTCATAACCTGCTTTAGCTCATGTGTTCATAAGCCTGAATACATCAAAATGTACTAATTCCACCAACTTTGTGGTCTTATTAGTTCTAGCATTTCTTGATCAATTTACCTTATAGACATGATTTGCAAACTAATAATGGTTTGATGCCCATTTCTAACTAGTCTTTCGATCATATCTAAAATTTATATTACCTAAATGCTAAAACCACATATATGTTTTATATGTTTTATTTGTAAGAGCTAACTTAATCTTCTCATGGTGAATAGATTCATTATTCGATTCTTTATTATGTAGTGAATTTAGGAAATAAACAGTATTAAATTGTTTAAGCACGGTACTACTTATTCTTTTGAAAACTTTAGTTGAGTCCATGTAACTAAATAAATAATTTATTCGATAGACCAATTGATACCAAAATAATTTAAATATTGGTAGAAATAAACAATTATCTAATGCTAAATTCCTAAAGCCATCAAATTGTTTGATAACTCCCATTACTTTATATGCAACAGTTGCATAAGTGCTGAGTCGACCCTCTGGCTAATGATAACTTAACTATGTAAATTAGGTTGTTTCTCTTTAATTACCGATCAAACCATAATAGAAACAATTCGTAATTGGACTTATTCTCTTATTTCTTAAATTTACATCACCCATGAATTAGATGCTTTCTAGGACTTGTCATTCTTTTTTTTTTTTTAAATTTTTCTTTCCAATTATATTATGAATGGACAAAGAGAAAGAATAAAGGCTCTAGATTAAATGTACTCTCATTTGTCTTATTTATTAGATCAATCAATAAATAATTTGACTTATTCATTGAATCCTTGAATCTTAAAGTAAGAGATCTGGGTGGTTAAGATCATCTTGACTTAGGTTTCCCCATCAAAAGTCTAATCCATTTATAAACCCACAGGTACAATGCAATCATTATCAACATTTGATCTTGAACTAATATTCCTTTAAATAAAAGAGTGTTCAATTATGATGAAATTATCTTCTAAGTCTTATCCTTATAAAGAAACATCTTAGATAAACAATATCCTAGCATCCATGGGCATAATTTGATGTTATGTAAACAAAGTATTGGAAAGTGATGCCAGGATATACCACTTTGTCATCTCATCAATCAATTTCATCGTATGTTGTATTTAAATAAAAGGGTATAGTTAGTCAATCCGAAAATATGTGCTTTTAGCTGTGAGAATAATTTCTAAAATCCTCTTCAACATTAGAAAGTTATGTTCAGTTAACTAATTTAGGATTGAGGGAGTGAATTGAAAGACACTTTCTAAATGTGAAATAAAATAAATAAATCATGTGAGTCTACTTACACTTAAAAAGCATAAAATTTTAGCACAACAAATATAAATGCATGAAATGCATAAGTAGAACTCTCTAACTATTATTATGCATTAGTAATCTAATCCCGCATTAAATAAGCCTATGTAGGGTGGTCATATTTGTTGCTAATTAGACAAATAAAATAAATTTATCATTATCATCTAGATATCTCATATCAAATAATAATAAACAACTGATTCATTCAGTCTCTTAAGTGTAATTAATAAGAACTCCGTAAGGAGGATATTAACAAACTTAAGTAGTGTTTAACCATTATTTCAATCTGTTATATTTCTCAAATAAAATAGCTGCCGTAGGGCAATCAGTTTTAATGAGTCATACTTGAGATTTTATCTTTTAGAGAAGTCCTATCTAATAGCTAGTTTTAATTAATACGCTACATAGGGAGCTCATCTATTTGAGGCAAAGTATTAATCTATCTTATTATAGGACCAACAATGGAGGTTGTGGGCTTTATGCCTATAGCCCTCTCCCACTCAATTTTTGTAAGTTAAGAGTTTTTCTTTTAATATTCTTAATTGATTAATTAATTGACATTCGCCAATTAATATATAATTTTATAATAAAATAAAGTAATTAATTAGGTTAGGTCAATACTATAATCAATTTAATAACGATATTAACCTTATTTTAATCTCATTAGATTAATAATATCAAAATTTGCATGTGAATGTGGCGCCTACTTAATCTAAATGACTTGTTATGCATCCAATCAATTAATTGTATAATCAAACAATTCTTGATCCATGATATTCTAGAAAAATTGGGCTTCATTTTAATGTCCATTTTTCAAATGCTTGTTATTATTAATAAGGTAGGCAATTTTGGACTTTAAAATTTATCACTGGTTCATTTAATATTTAATTATAAAAATACCAAAATATTAATTTTGAAATAATTTTCTATAAAGCTTTTAGACCAAAAATAAATTTAATGGGTTAAATTTTAACTATGTTTTGATTAAGCACGACTTCTGTTGGACCTAAAACTAAGATTCATTAAGTCCAAAATGTGTTTAAGACTCCAACGCAAATTAGTTTAAGCATTTTGCCCAATTAGAAAATATATGAAATTTTAGAGCCCTCAATCATATAAACCATGAAACCCTATTTTCATATTTTTCTATGGGGAAAATATGCAAGAATAACCACAATAATTTTGTAATTTTCTAAAATAACCCTTCAAATCTATTCCATTCAAAATCAGCCAAAATATATCAAAATCACTAAAACACCCTTCCTATAAAAATATCACTAAGGTCTATTAAAATTAGAAAAATACAAAATGGATAAACATATTGCAGAAATTAAAGAATTAAATAAACAAATGATAATACATATTCAAACAATAATAGAAGAAATTAAGCTCCTAAAAATTGAAGTTTTTGAAATAAAAACTAAATTAGAAAAGAAAACAACAATTTTAGAAGCACAAAAAGAATTAAAAGAATCAATTAGACACAAAGGCAAAATACAATTTGGAGAAGTAGTCAAAGGATCATTTGATGAAAGAATAAGAACTACTGCTATGCCAGAAATATTAAGAAGAGAAGAAGAATACCAAAGACAATTACAAGAAACAATAAAAAGATCAAAAAATAAGTCAAAAGAAAAAATTGATATAAAACAAAAAGGAATAAAAATTGATGAACCTAAAGAACCTAAAGAATCAAGTTCAAGTAGTGAATAATAGATAACTTAGAAGAACAATTTGATAAATTATCATTAGAAAATTTAGATCTAGAAACACTAGGATTTGATGTAAATATGAATGTTGGAGCACCTCCAACTGAACCGAGTATAAAATCTGAAAAGCCTCATATAGTAGTGACTGATAAAGGTGTAAGAGCACATAACCAAGCATTAGTATTTAAAAAACCTTATTATAAAATGTATCCAGGAGAATATATACCTGAATATAAAACTGAAAATGAACTCATTAAACCTATGGGAAGTAAATTAGATATAGACTGTAGAAAAGACCCAAATAAAACATTAACAAGTTGGTCAAATGATATGAAGATAATGTTTATATTTAATAAACAAAATAATGATTGGGATGCACAAAATACAAAAGAAAAATTTGATCTATGGATAGAACTATTAATAATGAGTTTCACTGGTAATGTACAATACTGGTGGGATGGAATAACTGAAGAAACAAAAACTTTAATTAGACTTGCAACTAAACAAGAATTTAGAACAAGGAATTAGTGAAGGATTAGATAAATTTACAAATTATATAGGAGATGAATTCTTAGGAGAAAATTGGGAAGATCTTAAACAACAAGAAATACAAAAAGAAAAAATTTTAGCAAGACAACATTTAATGAATCTTCAAATATGCAATTTATGTAATATAAAAAATTATACATGTGAATTTCAAAAATATTACTATAAACAGTTTTACAGTAATGATGATCAAACAATTTATTATGATATGTATATAAATAAATTACCATCACCATGGAATACTTATTTTATTAAAGAATGGAATGCATATAGATCAACAGAAATAGGAAAATTAATACCAAATACGTTAGGATCTAGGGTAGAATTTGTCATAAGAAAATTAAAAGAAATATGTATAGAAAGACAATTATATAAAAAAGTAAAAAATGCCATGATGATTTGTTGTGATCAAGTAGATGCACCAAATCAATGGGGATGTAAACCATATTATAAAAAACATAGGAAACGTAAACAAGGAAATAAAGGTAAATATAAAAATAAAAGGAGATATAAAAAACACTACAGAAAATATTAGAAAAATAAAAAATTTAAAAGAAAACCTTACAGAAGATATTATAAACCAAAATATAATGAGAAAAATAAAAAAGACCATAAAGAATGTAAATGCTGGAATTGTGGACAAAAGGGACATATAAGCCCAAAATGTAAACAGAAAAAGGTCAGAATAGCAGAAATAGAATATCAAGAAATAAAACCAGAATTAGAATTATTATCTGATAATGAAAATACAAGTTGTTATAATATTGAAATATATGAAAGTTATAGTGATACAGAATCTATTAGTATAAGTTCTTTAGAAAATTCAGAATCAGATGAGTCAGAATCAGAATTCTGAAATAGACAATACAGAAGATATAGAAATAGAGAATGAAATAGAACAACAAGAAAATAGAGATGGATATCAATTGATTGTACAATTAAATCAGAAAAAATTAAAAGAAATATCAAGAATATCTTTAAATTTAAGAAATCCAGATAATACAATTTTAAGAAATATACAACAATTCTTTAAAAGAAAAAATATAATTATTCATGAATACCAAGAACAAGAAAAAGCTATAGATATAACACAAAGTAGAGGAAATATTAAATTAAGCCTATTAAATTCAAGAGGTATAGAAACCACTTTAAATAAAATCAAAAGTGATAGAGTTAGAGATAAAATACAATATGTATATTTAGCTGGAATATAAATATTAGTAAAATCTTTATTTAGAGAAGGAATAAATTCACCTATAATACTTAGTTTACATGATCAAAGATTTATAGACCCTGAATTAGCACATTTAGGAACTATAGAAGGAAATTTATATTATAAAAAATTCTTATTTACATGTTACCCGAGATATTGTGTTCACATAAAAGATAAAAATATAAATGATACTCTAAGTTTACATTTTGAATTAAAGAAAAACGATATAATGAAACTTGGAAATAAAATTATGACATTTTATTATTCTGCCTTATATTCTTTCTGTAATAGTAATTACGGAGAAATATATAGTAATAAACCATATATAGAAATAGGAAAAGAATTTCAAGATTTAGGACAAAGTATAGAACCAATATTACAAATCCCTAATTTACCTACAACCTATAATCTAGATATAAAAGATGATAAACCTGAATTAGACGAAGATATTAAAAACCAAATGATACCAATTCAATTTGGTAATAAACAACTTCTTAAAGGAATCAAACTTAAAGAAAAACAACCTAAGTATAATGCATATAAAGAAATATTAATACCTAATAATACATCTGATGGAAGCTTAGTAATAATGGAAAAATATTTTAATGGAATAGAATTTATAGAAGGTCCAAAAATATTAATAGATACAGGATCAAGTCATAATCATTTAAATATATTAAAAAATAAAGGATTAACAGAACATACCACAACAGGCGAATATAAATATATAGACTTTAATGAAAATTTAAGAATATGCACAAAAGAAGTAACTGTACCAACATATTTAGGAAGATTATTATTCAGAATACCATGTTTTATAGACTCAGGATTTGCTCAAAACGAAATATATGATATAATATTAGGAATGAGTTTCTTAAAACACATAAATTATAATATCACTTCTGAAGGAATGTATATAAAAATGGATAGTGAAACAACAGAATTTTGCCCAAAAATAGCAATGTGGCAAAATGGATAAATGAATACGATAAAATTCCCTTTAGGTACTTATATAGAATTAATATTTCCGGAAACTAATATAACTACATGTGCAATAATAGATACAGAAGTAAAATCACATTAGGAAAATCATTCTTACTTAAAGAATGGAATAAATTCTCAGGTTCGAGAATAAAACTTATAGGGATCACAAATACCCAAGCACCTTTATTATATTATAAATCACAAGCTCCAATTATTCTTAGAAATAAAATTATCTTATTAAAACATATTATTCAATATAATACCTTAAAACAAGATTTACTCTTAGGAAATGATTTCCTTAGTTAATTCCAAAGTTATCAACAAACTTTATATAATATAAACCTTAAGACACCATGTGGCCATATACTTCGACTGCATCGTATCTTTAAACCATACAGAGTCGCAGCTGAACGTGGTGATTATACTTATAAGATCTTTTTTTATAAACAAAAATTATACAATAATTTGATATCAATAGATGAAATTAAGAAACAATTACAAGAAGTATATCATGAAAACCCTTTAGCTTTATGGAACCCTAAAAATCTAAGAGCTAAAATAGAATTAGTAGAACCAGTAACCATTAGAGTAAGACCAATGGTATATACCCAATAAGATATAACAGAATTTAAAGTACAATTAAAAGAATTATTAAATTTAAATTTGGTAAGACAAAGTTTTAGTCCTCATTCTAGTCCAACCTTTATGGTAATGAAACATAGTGAACAAGTCAGAGGAAAAGCTAGAATGGTTATAAATTATAAAGAATTAACTGAATATACTAAATTTGATGGATATTTCTTACCAAAGAAAGAAGTATTAATAAACTTAGTAAAAGGAAATACATATTATTCGAAATTTGATTGTAAATCAAGCTTTTGGCAAATAAAAATGGAAGAAGATAGTATAAAATATACAGCCTTTAGTACACCTCAAGGCCATTACGAATGGTTAGTAATGCCATTTGGATTAAAAAATGCACCACAAATATATCAAAGAAGAATGAATGATTTATTAAGAAATAAAACATATTTAATAGTTTATGTAGATGATATTTTAATAAGTTCAAAAACATATAGAGAACATATTGAACATTTAAAAGATTTTGCCCAAATATGTAAAGAAAAAGGAATAGTGTTAAGTGAGAAAAAAGCAAAAATATGTCAAAATGAAATAGAATTCTTAGGAATGATACTCAATAATACAGGAATAAAATTACAATCTCATATAAGTGAAAAAATAAAACAATTTCCTGATAAATTGGAAAACAAAAAACAAATACAAAAATTTTTAGGATGTTTAAACTATGCAGAAGGATTCATAGATAATTTAGCTAAGAAAAGAAATCATTTACAAAAATTATTAAAGAAAAATAATCTTCAAGGATGGAAAGAAGAACATACACAAGCGGTTAAACAGCTTAAAAGAAGAATGTAAAATTTACCTAAACTAAGATTACCGTAACCAACGAGATAATCTAATTTTACAAACAGATGCCGATGATTTATATCTGGCAAGAATACTAAAACTGATTTAAATAAAATATGTAGATACACAAGTGGAACACTAAATTCAGCAGAACAAAATTATACAACCCATGAAAAAGAATTATTAGCAATATTAAAAGGAATTAAAAAATTTTCATTATTTTTAATTGCTAAAGAATTTACTGTAGAAACTGATAATACTCAGGTTAAATCATTAATATTTAATAAATTACCAAATGAACCTCAGTATAGACGAATTCATAGATGGCAAGTATTTTTATCTTTATATACTTTTAAAGTCAATTATATCAAAGGATCTGATAATTATCTTGCAGATTTTTTATCCAGGAACATAGAATTTGCTAAAGAATCATAAACAATGGAGGAAGAAATCTCCAAAATAAATTCTGAAATAAATCGGCTGAAAGCTGATGCTACTGAAGCCCTAGACGCCACAGATTGTCTAAGGGAAATATTTGAAACTCATAATGATGGAGTAGACAGGCTGATTTCTTCTTAGAACAGTCTGATCAGTAGACTCCAAATAAATCCAATAAATGCTGGAAGCAGCAGTGGACCCGTTCCACAGGATCCTATCAGTGATCCAATAAATCAGGACTCTATCAGAGACCCAATAAAACAGGATCCACTCAACCATCCAATAAATTCAGATCCAATCAGTGATCCAATAGTCCAGAAAAATAAAACCATAACCATCTGTGCAACAGGTGAAGACAATAAACGGACTGTCAACATAAATCCCTTTGTTTCAGAGGATGATAATCTCCCTTTAAATCCAAAAGAAGAAGATTATAAACAGGTAACCACCTGGATATACTCCATTTGTTCATACAAAAACACCATCCATAAATCACCAGGAAAAAATGTCTATCCTAGAATTATAGCAATAAAAGATGCAGATCCAGTCCTTGTCGGAAAAATAGCAAGGTATGGGTTTCTTGACATAATATATCCTGACATAAATTTGAAGGAGCTAGCCAGTTTTAATGAACTCCTTATAAAAGAAGTCTCTAAGTTTGCCAAAAAAAGACAAGTATATCTTAAATTTTACACCATAAGTCCTGAATACACCAACAACATAGAATACCAGGCCTTCTACATGATTACAGTAGGCCATGTCACCAGAAATTTTCAGCTTGAAGTAGGAATAGAATATACAACAGCCCCACAATTTAATAAAGCTTGGATAAGAATTAGAAGAGCTCGAGGAATAAAGGCCATCTGGAGTATAGCTAAAGACCTGTACAATAGAAAATACAGGACAATAATAAAATTCAATAATTACATCTTGCTGACAGCAGAAGGTGGAGAGTCACCATCTGAGATACTTCTAGACTTCATACATGAGATAACAACAATGAGATTTCCATCAAGCCCAGCCACTTTACAACAGGCATGCAGACTGATGGAGATAAAGTAAGAAAAAGAAGTCTTGTCGTTTGCGTTGGCAGCAATAAATAATGTAATCTTTACTTTATTTATTTGTCACTTTGTAATAATGTAATAAAAACTTTTTGACTTTGTAAGGCCACCACATAAAGTTGTCGGCCATGATAAGTATTAGTCATATTTATCTTTTCTCCTATCAAACACCTGTAAAGGAGAAAGATAAGAAGTCATTTTCTTTTCCCTCAACCATACACTTGTAAAGGGAAAAAGAAAAACATCAATAATGTACTCTCTATATAAAGATCAATAAACTACATCAAAGGCATCGGATTATCACAATCAGAATCATCAGTTGATAGCCTATCTCACAATCTTTCAAAAAACACTCTCAAATACCAATGCAAAAATAAATCTTTTTCCCCAATCTCAACCCAGAATAACATACGCATCCAAATAAACCAAATAACCCCATAAAGAAAGAAAAAGGAAACCTATATCTCATATTGAATAAAAGGAAACTTCCAAAACACTAAAGGACACAGTGAAGCCTGAGAAGACTGTCTAGTTATCCCGTGTTAAGCTAGAGGAGGAGGCGTGTTTAGGGAGTTAAGGACGAGGTCATTAAGGCAGAAGGTTACTCCGCCAGTGTATAGGAAAATTCCTTTTATACAATAAAGGATAGAGGTAATAATTCCGAATTCTTATCTTTTTGGTGCTAAAGGTTTATAAAAGATGTTAATGTTTAATGGGAAGAGAAGTAGATCTTGGAAATATTGTAATATGGAAAAATATCATGAAACCTTATTAAAAGAATTTAGAATAACTAAAATAACTTGGATAAATGAAAAAATAAAAATTTCATATAATCATAACACCATAGTCGTACAAATAAATTGTGGAACATGGGACTATGAAGCATACATGCTCTCTAAAAAAGATTTAATATCAAAAGAAGGTTTATTAGCTATAAAAAATATAGGACTACCTAATGAATTGGAAAAAAGAATAATAAATCAGATTGAAATGGATAATTTACAAGAAAAAATATATATGTTTCAAATAGATCAGGAGATTTCTATAATCGAAACCAAAATAGAGCAAGAAGATCAATGGGGAAAATGGGAAGTAAATCCCTATGACTTCTTTAATTACCACCAATAAGATTAGAAAAATCTTCTTGAATTTTATGAACAAGCTTGGTTGAATTTTCTTCTTTGTATATTCACGTTTATATTACTTATCATATATTGTCATAAGATGTTGATTTATTTTTTATTGTAATATACACTCTTGTATAAATTATGTATTTGATGTTTGCATAATAATAAAATATTAGTTTTCATTATCTCCAAAACGTCACCTTCATTAGATACTTTTATTGACTAGATTTTTTTATTAATTAGATTAGTCTTCGGACCCCCCAAGCAAAATGGTATCAGAGCCAATAACATCAATAAAATTATAAGAAAATTAGAAAATTAAGAAGAATAAGAATTTGGGAAATTAATATGGAACCAATAACGAATATTGTAGATGCAATGTATACTTTAAAAATAGAGGATAAAGATGAAATAAGAAAATTGGTAAAAGAAATAAAGGAAAGTAAGAATAATATAAGAAATACTGAATTGGACTTAATGCAAGAACAAAGAGAAAGATTTAATTTAGATACAACAGATGATGAAATAATATTAAATAAACGAATAAAATTCATAGATGAAATCATTAAATTCTTAATATATTGGTATAAAACAGAAACATCATGAATAATAATCCAGAATTTGAAGCCTGGAATAGAACTAGAGTAATGTGTAATACTATAAAAAGAATGATATTTAGTTGGGAAAATAAAGTAAATCTTTATATAGAATATTTAAATCAAGAAATAATAAGTTTAGAACAAGAAAAAAGAACTTTAATAAATATCGGACAAGAAAATTATGAAGAATTAGAATTTATAGATTTTTATGATTTAGAACAAAAAATATATTTTTACAAAGAAATAATAAAAATCTTAGAACGAATAGGACGTAGATGTAGAAATGATGGAAGAATAATCAATGCATAAAATTATAAAACTCCAAGGACTTAAAAGTAAATTACCATAATTATAAAAGACAAAATAGTTGATATTTTTGAAATAAATATAAACACAGCATGGGTATTTAGTCCGTACAGTAAATATTTGGCTAAGAATGATAAAGAAAAATTAGAAAGGTTAAAAACGAAAATAAACAAAACAAAAGGGCTAATGTTAATAAGTTCTCCTTTTCTATGCCGCCGCCATCATCAAAACTAGTCACCATCTTCAAAATGGCGATCCAGCCGGAGCTTAGCCACGACCAGCCGTGCTCCTCATCGCTGGCAGCAACTCACGAGGCCGCTGGCTTGAGAGAGCCGCAACTCCCGCGCACTACCAGCAACGACACGTCGGCTTCACGTGACAAAATCCGCTACGCTTGTGGCGGCCGGAATCAATTTAACGTGTCAAACAAAGCCTTTGCATGCTGCTAACTCGCCAGCACAAGCCAGTTCTACAGCCCAATATATATTTCCTTGATTCAATTTCAATATATATTTCGTTTAAAAAATATTTTTGTTAAAAGTTACAGTAACATGCAATCGCACGAAACAAGCACCAATACAAGCATAAAGACTATAAGTTAAATTACGTGCTATAATTGAAATACATAAAAGATTTATTGCGGCACCAATCTATTATAATCATACATAAAATTAAATTATGCATGGATCATAAATCAAGATGACTATATACTAGTCGTTGGTTAAATCATATCCTTGAAAAATAATTTTTCTAATTTACAAAATTAGTTGAAGTTAGAAACTTTTGTTGATTATTTGTACATACTTAGGATTAGAGAAATACCTTAATCCATCATTATTATTGTGATATATGGTTGTAGTTTTCTCTGTTATCTTCAATCGTTTTCCTCACATGTATGGGCATGTAGAGAACCTTAATTTTCATGCAAGAGATGGAATCCTATAACTTATAACTTTATTTCCTTTTAAAAAATACGTAAAGTAACTTTATGTTTTAATTTCCTCACCTTTATATAGACACATATTAGAGTCAAAGTTTGATTAGGTATTGAGCTAGAGGAGTTGCAGACTGATGAATTTTTTGGGAAATTTACAATAATAATCATAAAAATTTTGTGATTTTCAAAAATAATCCTTTAAAATTATTTCTTTCAAAATTAGCCAAAATATACTAAAATAACTTAAATACCCTTCTTATGAAAATATCAGTAAGATCCAGAAAAACCATAAAAATATAAAATGGATAAAAATATTACAGAAATTAACGAGTTAAATATACAAATGATAGTGCATATTAAGACTATAATAGAAGAAATAAAACTTTTTAAAATAGAAGTATTTGAAATAAAAACTAAATTAGAAAAGAAATCAACAATTTTAGAAGCACAAAGAGAATTAAAAAAGTCTATTAGACATAAAGAAAAAATACAATTTGGAGATGTAATCAAAGGATCATTTGATGAAAGAATAAGAACTACTGTTATGCCAGAAATATTAAGAAGAGAAGAAGAATATCAAAAACAATTAGAAGAAATAATAAAAAGATCAAAAGAAAAAACACCAAAAAATAAGTCAAAAGAAAAGGCAGATATAAAACAAAAAGGAATAAAAATTGATGAACCAAGAGAATCAAGTTCAAGTAATAGTGAATAATTGATAATTTAGAAGAAAAATTTGATAAATTATCATTAGAAGATTTAGACCTAGAAACACTAGGATTTGATGTAAATATGAATGTTGGAGCACCACCTACTGAACCAAATATAAAAACTAAAAATCTTGATAGAAACCATAATAGAATTTTTGCTAACAGAACAAGAGCACAACATCAACAATTAGCATCTAAAAAACCTTATTATAAAATGTACCCCGAAGAATACATACAAGATTTTAGAACTGAAAATGAACCCATTAAACCTATGGGAAGTAAATTAGACATTGACTGTAGAAAAGACCCTAGTAAAACATTAACAAGTTGGGCAAATGACATGAAAATGATGTTCTTATTTAATAAAACAAATAATGACTGGGATACAAATAATACAGAAGAAAAATTTGATATATGCATAGAATTGCTAGTAATGAGGTTCATTGGTAATGTACTAAATTGGTGGGATGGAATAACTAAAGAAACAAAAACCTTAATAAGATTAGCAACAAAACAAGAATTTAGAAAAGGAATAAATGAAGGATTAGATAAATTCACAAATTACATAAAAGATGAATTTTTAGGAGAAAATTGGGAATATTTTAAACAAAGAGAAATAGAAAAAGAAAAAATCTTAGCAAGACAACATTTAATAAATCTCCAAATATTTAATTTATGTAATATGAAAAATTATACTTGTGAATTTCAAAAATATTATTATAAACAATTATATAGTAATGATGACCAAACAATTTATTATAATATGTATATAAATAAATTACCATCACCATGGAATACCTACTTTATGAAAGAATGGAATTCATATAGACTAACAGAATCAGGAAAATTAATACCAAATACCTTAGGATCTAGAATAGATTTTGTAATAAGAAAATTAAAAGATATATGTATAGAAAGACAATTATATAAAAAGCAAAAAATGCAATGATGATATGTTGTGATCAAGTAGATGCACTAACTCAATAGGGATGTAAACCATATTATAAAAAACATAAAAAAATGTAAACAAGGATATAAAGGTAAATACAAAAACAAAATAAGATATAAAAAACATTACAGAAAATATTGGAGAAACAAAACATTTAAAAGAAAACCTTATAGAAGATACTATAAGAAAAAATATAATAAAGAAATTAAAAAAGATCATAAAGAATGTAGATGTTGGAATTGTGGACAAAAAGGGACATATAAGTCCTGAATGTAAACAGAAAAAAGTCAGAATAGCTGAAATAGAATATCAAGAAATAAAGTCAGATTTAGAATTATTATCCGATAATGAAACCATAAATTGCTTTAATATTGAAATATATGAAAGTTATAGTGATACAGAATCTATTAGTACAAGTTCTTTAGAAAATTCAGAATCAGATGAATCAGAATCAGAATTCTGAAATAGAAAACATAGAAAATATAGAAATAGATAACGAAATAGAACAACAAGAAAATAGAGATGGATACCAATTAATCGTACAATTAAATCAAAAAAAATTAAAAGAAATTTCAAGAATATCTTTAAATTTAAGAAATCCAGATAATACTATTTTAAGAAATATACAACAATTCTTCAAAAGAAAACATATAATCATTCATGAATATCAAGAACAAGAAAAAACTATAGATATAACCCACAGTAGAGGAAATATTAAATTAAACCTGTTAAATTCAAGAGGCATAGAAGCTACTTTAAATAAAATTAAAAGTGATAGGATTAGAGATAAAATACAATATGTATATTTAGCTGGAATACAAATATTAGTAAAATCTTTATTTAGAGAATGAATAAATTCACCTATAATACTTAGTTTACATGATCAAAGATTTATAGACTCTGAATTAGCACATTTAGGAACCATAGAAAGAAATTTATGTTATAAAAAATTTTATTTACATGTTACCCTAGATATTGTGTTCATATAAAAGATGAAAATATAAATGATACTCTAAGTTTACATTTTGAATTAAAAAGAAAAGATATAATGAAACCTAGAAATAAAATTATGACATTTTATTATTCTGCTTTATATTCTTTTTGTAATAGTAATTACGGATAAATATATAGTAGTAAACCATATATAGAAATAGTAGCCATTTGTAGTTTTATACCAATGGGCTTATAGCCTAGTGGGAGAGTCATTGTACTCACAATGTTGAGAGCAAGGGTTCGAGCCCTTATAGGAGTTATAAAAAAAAAAAAACCATATATAGAAATAGGCAAAGAATTTCAAGATTTAGGACAAAGTATAGAACCAATATTACAAATTCCTAACTTACCTATAACATATAATTTGAATATAAAAGATGATAAACCTGAATTAGAAGAAGATATTAAGAACCAAAGGATAGCAATTCAATTTGATAATAAACAACCTATTAAAGGAATCAAAATTAAAGAAAAACAACCCAAGTATAGTGCATACAAAGAGATATTAATCCCTGATAACACATCTAATGGAAGCTTAGTGATAATGGGAAAATATTTTAATGGAATAGAATTTATAGAAGGTTCAAAAATATTAATAGATTCAGGTTCAAGCCACAATCATTTAAATATATTAAAAAATAAAGGATTAACAGAACACACCACAACTAATGAATATAAATACAAAGATTTCAATGGAAATATAAGAATCTGCACAAAAGAAGTAATTGTGCCAACATATATAGGAAGACTACTATTTAGAATACCATATTTCATAGACTCAGGATTTGCTCAGAATGAAATATATGATATAATATTAGGAATGAGTTTCTTAAAACACATAAATTATAATATTACTTTTGAAGGAATATATATAAAAATAGATAGTGAAACAACAGAATTTTGCCCTAAAATAGATATGTGGAAAAATGAATAAATGAATACTATAAAGTTCCCTTTAGGAACTTATATAAATTAACTTTTCCTGAAACTAATATTACTACATGTGCAATAATAGATACAGGAAGTGAAATTACACTAGGTAAATCATTTTTATTAAAGGAATGGAATAAATTCTCAGGTTCGGGAATACAACTTATAGGAATAACAAATACTCAAGCACCTCTATTATATTATAAATCACAAGTTCCAATTATTCTTGGAAATAAAATAATTTTATTAAAACATATTATACAATATAACACTTTAAAACAAGATTTACTCTTAGGAAATGATTTTCTTAGTCAATTCCAAAGTTATCAACAAACCTTATATAATATTAATCTAAAAACACCATGTGGACATATTCTCAGATTGCCTCGTATCTTTAAACCTTACAGAGTTGCAGCTGAGCGTGGTGATTATACTTATAAGATCTTTTTTTATAAACAATAATTACACAATAATTTGATATCTATAGAAGAAATTAAAAAACAATTACAAGAAGTATATCATGAAAACCCTTTAGCTTTATGGAACCCTAAAAATTTAAGAGCTAAAATGAAATTAATAGAACCAGTAACCATTAGAGTAAGACCAATGGTATATACTCAAGAAGATATATCAGAATTTAAAATATAGATAAAAGAGTTAATAGGATTAAACTTAATAAGACAAAGTTTTAGTCCTCATTTAAGCCCTGCTTTTATGGTAATGAAACATAGTGAACAAGTTAGAGGAAAAGCTAGAATGGTCATAAATTATAAAGAATTAAATAAATATACTAAATTTGACTGATATTTCTTACCAAAGAAAGAAGTATTAATAAATTTAGTAAAAGGCAATACATACTATTCTAAATTTGATTGTAAATCAGGATTTTGGCAAATAAAAATGGAAGAAGATAGTATAAAATATACAGCCTTTAGTACACCCCAAGGACATTACGAATGGTTAGTCATGCCATTTGGATTAAAAAATGCACCACAAATATATCAAAGAAGAATGAATGATTTATTAAGAAATAAAACATATTTAATAGTTTATGTAGATGATATTTTAATAAGTTCAAAAACATATAAAGAACATATTGAACATTTAAAAGACTTTGCACAAACATGTAAAGAAAAAGGAATAGTATTAAGTGAGAAAAAAACTAAAATATGTCAAAATAAAATAGAATTTTTAGGAATGATACTTAATAATACAGGCATAAAATTACAATCTCATATAAGTGAAAAAATAAAACAGTTTATTGATAAATTAGAAAACAAAATACAAATACAAAAATTCTTAGGATGTTTAAACTATGCAGAAGGATTTATAGACAATTTAGCTAAGAAAAGAAATCATTTACAAAAACTATTAAAGAAAAATAATCTTCAAGGATGGAAGGAAGAACATACAAACACAATTAAACAACTAAAAGAAGAATGTAAAAATTTACCTAAACTAAGATTACCAAAACTAACAGATAATTTAATTTTACACACAGATGCTAGTGACTTATACTGGGCAACAATACTAAAAACTGATTTAAATGAAATATGCAGATATACAAGTGGAACACTAAATTCAGCAGAACAAAATTATACAACACATGAAAAAGAATTATTAGCAATATTAAAAGGAATTAAAAAAATTCTCATTATTTTTAATTGCTAGAGAATTTACTGTAGAAACTGATAATACTCAAGTTAAATTATTAATATTTAATAAATTACCAAATGAACCTCAGTATAGAAGAATCCATAGATGGCAAGTATTTTTGTCTTTATATACTTTTAAAGTCAATTATATCAAAGGTTCTGACAATTATCTTACAGATTTTTTATCCAGGAATATAGAATTTGCTGAAGAATCATAAACAATGGAGGAAGAAATCTCCAAAATAAATGCTGAAATAAATCGACTAAAAGCTGATGCTACTGAAGCCCTAGACGTCATAGATTGTCTAAGGGAAATATTCGAAACACATAATGATGGAGTAGATAGGCTGATTTCTTCTTGGAACAGTCTAATCAGTAGACTCCAAATAAATCTAATAAATGCTGGAAGCAGCAGTGGACCCGTTCCATAGGATCCTATTAGCGATCCAATAAGTCAAGATTCTCCGAGGGATCCAATAAATCGGGACTCTACAAGAAGTCCAATAAAATAGGATCCACTCAACGATCCAATAAATTCAGATCCAATAGTCTAGAAAAATAAAATCATAATCATCTGTGGAACATGTGAAGACAATAAAAGGACTGTCAACATAAATCCCTTTATCTCAGAGGATGATAACCTCCCTTTAAATCCAAAAGAAGAAGATTATAAACAGGTAACTACCTGGATATACTCCATTTGTTCATACAAAAACACCATTCATAAATCACCAGGGAAAAATGTCTATCCTAAAATGATAGTAATAAAAGATGTAAATCCAGTCCTTTTCGGAAAGATAGCAAGGCATGGATTCCTTGATATGATATACCCTGACATAAATTTAAAAGAGCTAGCCAGTTTTGATGAACTCCTTATAAAAGAAGTCTCTAAGTTTGCCAAAAAGAGACAAATATATCTTAAATTCTACACCATAAGTCCTAAATATACGAACAACATAGAATATCAGGCCTTTTATATGATTACAGTAGGCCATGTTATCAGAAACTTTCAACTTGAAGTGGGAACAGAATATACAACAGCCTCACACTTCAATAAAGCTTGGATAAGAACCAGAAGAGCTTGAGGAATAAAAGCCATCTGGAGCATAGCCAAAGACCTTTACAATAAAAAATACAGGACAATAATAAAATTCAATAATTACATCTTGCTGACAGCAGAAGGTGGAGAGTCACCATCTGAGATACTGCTAGACTTCATACATGAGATAACAACAATGAGATTTCCATCAAGCACAGCCACTTTACAGTAGGCATGCAGACTGATGGAGATAAAGTAAGAAAAAGAAGTCTTGTCGCTTGTGTCGGCAGGAATAAATAATATAATCTTTACTTTATATATTTGTCATTTTGTAATAATGTAACAAAAACTTTTTGACTTTGTAAGGCCACCACATAAAGTTTTCGGCCACCAATTCAGCCCAAGTGTATATGTCGGGCATTAGTTGAGTCTATCCTTTCTCCAACCATATGCCTGTAAATGAGAAAGATAAAGAATCATTGTCTTTTCTCTCATCCATACACCTGTAAAGAGGAAAAGATAAGAATCAATAATGTACCCTCTATATAAAGAGAAATGAATCAAATGGGAGGGCATCATATTGATAGCCTTGCATTCAGAAAAAATCTTTTCTACAATCTCTCAGAGCACTTTCAAATGCAAAAATAAAATCTTTTCTCCAATCTCAACTCAGATAAACATATCATCCTAATAAATCAGATAACCTCTTAAGAAAGAAAAAGGAAACCTATATCTGTTATTGGATATAAGAAAATTCTAAAACACCACAGGATACAGTGAAGCCGTGAGACTGTCCAATTTTCTCGTGTTTGCCGAGATGAAGGCATGTTGAGGGAGTTAAGGACGAGGTCATTCAGGCAGAAGGTTACTCCACCGATGGAAAGGAAAATCCTTTTATACAATAAAGGATAGAGGTAATAATTCTGAATTCTTATCTTTTGGTGGTAAAGGTTTATAAAAGATGTTAATGTTTAATGGGAAGAGAAGGGGATCTTGGATATTTTGCAATAATATGGAAAAATTTCATGAAACCCTATTGAAAGATATAGGAATAACTAAAATAATTCAGATAAGTAATAAAAAAAAAATTTCATATAATCATAAAACTTTAGTAATACAATTTAATTGTGGAACATGAGAGTATGAAGCATACCTATTCTTTAAAAAAGAATTAATATCAAAAGAAGCTTTATTAGCAGTAAAAAACATAGGACTACCCAGTGAACTAGAAAGAAAAATAATAAATAAAATTGAAATAGATAATTTGCAAAAAGAAATATATATGTTTCAAATAAATCAAGAGATCTCTATATTAGAAACAAATATAGAACAAGAAGGACAATGGGGAATGAATCTCTATGAATTCTTTTATTATTAAATAAAAATAAACTGAGTAAAACAACTTTATCACCAATAAAGATTTGTATAATTCCTCTTGTACCATACATAAAAGGTTTCTTTCTGTATTCCTTTCCTGTATAAATATTTATGAATAAACTATTTTGTATAAATCATGTACTCAGTTTTTGAATAATAATATATTTTCATAATTTCCATTCTTTAATTGATTTTTACACTCTTACATTTTAAATCTAAACAGATAAATCTCAGATAAATAATCCCATTTAGATTAATTTTATTGACTAGATTTTTTGATTAACTAGATTAGTCTTCGGACCCCGTATCAGAGCCAATAACCACAATAAACTGATTAAAAGGAGATAGAACAAATAGTATTAATAAATTTTATAAAAAATATAAGAAGAATAAGAATTTAAAAATTTGAGAAATTAAGTTTAATGGAACCAATAACTAACACCGTAGATGCTATGTACACTTTAAAAATAGAAAATGGAGAAGAAATAAGAAAATTGATAAAGGAAATAAAAGAAAGCAAGAATAATATAAGAAATATTGAACTTGAATTAATGCAAGAACAAAGAGAAAGATTTAATATAAATACAAAAGATGATGAAATAATATTAAATAAAAGAATGAAATTTATAGATGAATTGATTAAATTTTTGATATATTGGTATAAAACAGAAACATTATGAATAATAATGACCCAGAATTTGAAGCCTGGAATAGAATCAGATTAATGTGTCATACCATAAAAAGAATGGTTTTTAGTTGGGAAAATAAAGTGAATCTTTATATAGAATATTTAAACCAAGAAATAACAAGCTTAGAACAAGAAAAAAGAGCTTTAATCAATATAGGTCAAGAAAATTATGAAGAATTAGAATTTATAGATTTTTATGATCTAGAACAAAAAATATATTTTTACAAAGAAATAATAAAAATATTAGAAAGGATAGGACGAGATGTAGAAATGATGGAAGAATAATCAATGTATAAAATTATAAAACTCCAAGGACTTTAAAAGAAAAGTACCATAATAAGAAAAGACAAAATAGATGGTATTTTTGAAATTAATATAAACATAGTATGGATTTTTAGTCCATACAGCAAATATTTAGCTAAAGATGATAAAGAAAAATTAGAAAGGTTAAAAACAAAAATGAGTAAAGTTATATGGCTAAAATTGACAATTTCTCGAACTTTTTTCTAGTTACTTAAGGCTCAATCATCTCATGACTCACTAAAACTACTAAGTTAATCCTAGGCTATTCCACTAGAAACCCAAAGTTGCATTATAGTAATACATGTAATTAAATAGAAGCCCAATTAATTAAATCTCTTTTTAATTAATTTTAACTTTCATCTTAAACTAATCATAACCACTTAATTGATCATTTATTTGATTCTTGTAATTAAATTAGGCCAATGATAAAAGTTGTGACTCTTTAATTATATATTTATCCTTAAGTCATTATTTGTTCTAATAATCACTTTTAATATATCTATATTTGTAAATAAATTTACAAATTATTATTATTATTTAATAAAAACTTTATTGAATAAATTGCGGCCATAGATTTAAATGATCAAGTACCACAGATAACTTAGGTAAGTATTATAATTACATATTCCATCTTATAAGCATATGTTCCAATGATTCATGAAATTACATCTCCAAGCTATCGAGGTTTTAAATGTTTATATTGATCTCACTCTGTGATGATTCAAAAGACATAATATATGAATGCAAGTTCATAGCCACTCAGGATTAAGGTCGATTAAGCTTATTAACGCTTAAATGAATTATGATCAAAGACATTTGTTAAACTATATCATATTTCACTATTGTCCAATTGAATATATTGGGATATTGTGCTCTTTAAAACATATTAATTTATTTATTTATAATAGATATATTTTTTTATTAATAAAATATTTGAGACATTTTTCAGACATTTTAATTGTATAAATATTTTGAATAAATCCCATTTAATTATATTATATGTATTTATGTGATTATCATATGGATTCACAGAAAACATAAATATAAGTTATTTTATGATTAAATAAATTGAGTTCACATATGATAAATAAAGTTGGGCGCTCTATTATGTTTAGATGAATTTAATAATTTGTTTTAATCATGTATAAATTTACTGATGTAATTTGACTACATTGAACTGGATCACATATAAGATTTAATTAACCTTGAAATAACTATTAGACTTATTAAATCTCAGAGGCATTGATTTTATTGTAGTATGAATTTTGAGTTAATTATAGTTTCATGTTTATAATTGTTGTTCCATTTGAATTTCTAATGGGCGTGACATATATTTATAGTCAAGATTACCCGGTATCTTGGTGGGAGCAATTATGAGTAGTGAAATTATAGATTAACAATACAGAATTTATACAACACATCTCTTGATGAATTTTCGGTACTTGATCATAGAATTCTCTGGCCATAGTGTGTCAATATAATTAGTATATTGAAAATGATCATTAGAAAAAGCTAGTAAGTGTCAAGAAATAAGATGTAATTAAATTGATTGGACAATTGAGATATCAATTTAATTAGCAATGTGGTACAAAGGATTATTCAGTAAAGAAATCAATATGACATGGGTCGAATTATTATTGGAGAACACTATCTTAATTATGGAGGTCAGTTTCAATCTTATAGTGGGGTAGATTTAAAATTAAATAATCAGGTTTGTTTAATTACATACCTAATTATTACAGCCAATATTATATGTACCCATATGATCCTCGGGTTAGCTCATTTAATTCGCTGCACTACTGTTGGATTAATAAGCAAGATAACTAACTATTTGGGTTAAAAGCCTAAATATATTATTTGATGGGAGGCTCCAATTAATATACTTGTGTATAAAGGGCCTTGTGTTATTTTACAAGGTGGTCCCCTATAACTATAATAAGTGTAACACCAAAAGCTTTTGAGATTTTATCTTATTTTAATTTAAATCAATTATTTAGATTTAATAGAATTTAAAAAAAAAAAGATAAATAAGGAGCCTACGGTTTTCCACCAATACAATACAAAAAAGATTTTTTTCTCCACAAAAGAAATAAGAGAAGCCGTAATATACAAATCAAGAAAAAAAGATTTTTTCTCTTTAACTTTGATAGAAAAATATTTTATTGCTAGTTGCTTTTATGGTGAAAGAGACGCTCACACGTCAAGTACAGATCAAACTTGAGTCATAACTTAGAAGATAATTAGTGACAGATCTTGATCTAGTAGGAGAGGTGGTGATAGATTGTGACTTGAGAGCCTTAATTACTACAACGAAAAAGCAAATGTACGATTTATAGATTATAGTAATTCTATATATTATTTGAGAAAGAGATCCTATTATTTCTATTGTAAAACAATTTAAAACCTACAGTATATATATATCACATATACAAATTAACTATTTTACACAAAGTCTTTACTTAGCAATCAAGATAAAATCACTCACATTAGGAATAAACTAGTTACAACCTTACATAATGAAATGCCCATTTTATTAATAGCTATGAGCAATCTTTTATTTATAAAGAACTTGTGATTTATATCTTCTAGTATTAACATTATATGTCTAATACACAAATCACATACTTTATAAATAAGGGCTAATAATGTATGCTCAAATAAATAATTAATAAATAAATTTTATGAAATTCAGTAATTGTTATTTATCACATGGTTTTAGGGTATAAAAAAAATAAGTCTAATAATAAATTCATTAGCTTCTCCGAAAATCAAAATTAAAGAATGAATTTTTATTCTAAACCAAGCAAAAAAGATGAAAAATAAATTAAAACTTCAATTAAAAGAGAACCTTCGACTCATATAGGTTACTCTGAGTGAATATAATACAACCCCACCAAGGACTAATGAGACCCTAATCAAATAAGATTCTAAGATCAATTTTAAATTCAGGAATTGAATGGAATCGCGACTCGTTACTTAATAAAGTACAAACCTTGGTATGTGAAGATGACGTAATCAGCTATGGATATTCTGATTTATAGGTCAAGGATTGAACGCCATAGAAAATCTGATAAGTTCAAAAAGCTGTTTTAATAGCTAAAGAGAATTACACTCAAGTAAGATGCATGAAAACAGAATTTCTTTTATTGATTGCAAGTTCATTATATATAAGTTATACAAGAAATCTTGGCCATAATTGCCCTAAATATTTTCTGTCATAAATCTTTATCTAAAATAAAAAAAATCTTAATCCAAAATCAAATTAAAATCTCAATCTAAAATAAATAAGAAAAGAATCATAAATAAATCATAATTCAAATATAATAAAAATGAAAGAATCAAAGCTGATATTTTAGTGTGGAGGATAGGCTCAAAGATTATAGTTATTACTTTCTGAAAAAGTAATGGGGCCACCTTCAGACCAAATGGCATGATTGTCCATTAGCAATGGGCATTAGGAATGTAGAAAGCTATTTTGTATCGTTCTTCAGGCTGAATGCCAAGTTGCCAGAAACCTATTTTAAGATCAAAATATGAAAATACCTTAGCATCCTTAAGATGAATGAACAATGATTGAATATTTGGCAATGGAAACTTATTGTTGAGTCATAGAGAGTATATATTTATAAAGGGTAAAATCATCATTTTACACTCTAAGTCTCACTAATATCTCCACTTTTATTTATTTTAAGTCCCTTTATCTTTGATTGTATATATTTGTGTATATATTTTTTTAATACTTTATGTATTTCAAGGGTATTTTAGTTATTTCCTAATAAACAACAAGTCGGACAGCAAAACGGGTAGTATTTTTGAACTCAGAACAGCTGAACATTTTAGGAAGGACATAAAGGGTAAAATTATAATTTTAAGATTTTGGTGGGCTTTGCTAACATGGTGTTGACTGCTGTCGTGGCGTTAATTGCTGACATGTTGCTGACCATGATGACGAATGATGTGGCAGAAGTCTATTGGACCGAAAAATAAGTTTATAATACATGCAATACACTGAATCATACTTGTTCACTTTTGGTTGACTGATGACATGACATAATATTAGTGGACTGAAAAATGTACATACCGTACATGCATATACATAGAATGACAACCCTGATGATGTGTTCTAACTAATCAGAGAGTGCCACGTGGCGCAATCTTAGGCGTTCGAAGTGTTTTTATCCGATAGCCATGATTTACTTGTTGTATCTATAAATAGAGGGCTCCCCCCTAATTTAACACTCTTAATCCATTTTTGGGCTCTATTTTCTGTAATTCCTTCTCCATCTTGTATTTTCTATGTATTTTAATAAATTTTCATTTTACCCCTAATTATAAAATGAGTAGATAATTTATTTTTAAACTTAGGTTAAAAGTGAAGCCTCAACATGATCTATGATGTTAATTTGGTAAGTTTATTTTCACTCTCTCTAATTTATTTAATTTTTTTGACTTATCATAAATATATAGTAATAATCTTGTCTAGATATTGCACTGGTATACCAACTCCCTGATGCAAGATTATTACTATTTGGCATGGTGAGTACTTTATACTAGATTTATTAAAAAAAAATCTCCCTCTAATTTATGTGGTAAGTCTTGACTTATAGTTGACATAAAATTCATTTAGGTTAATTAGTGAATAGTCTTGCCACCTTGTCGGTAGTTACATTATTATTACCTGGCACAACGTGTTCTTGATATCACATTTAACATAAGATTATTCTTATTCTTAATATATATATATATATTTTTTTTTTTCTAAGCCCAATTTACCAACACATTACATCTCTCCAATATATTCAATAATTAAATATACATAAAATATTTTGTTATAAATGCAAAAATGGTATTTAAGAGCACTAAATTTTTCACAAATTTTTACAATATCTTCCCAAGAATTAAATTATCTGTACTAATAGATCGATTACCCTTTCAGTATTCATATTTTCATTTGAATCACTATATGTCCTTCAAGGACATCTACCTATATTCTGGTATTTTCTCTAGAGGTGATTTTATTCACTTTGATGTATGACGTAATTAGAAGATTTTAGGATTTTAATATTTTTTATTATTAAGATTTTAGAAATTTTTTATATTTTTTATTTTAATTAGAAATAATTATGGTATTTTTTAAGTCTTTATTTCCAGTTTAATTTAGTAAGTTTATCCTATCATAAATAAGGAGGTCTTATCATTGTTTTAAAGAATCTTGATTAATAAAATTCCTCTTTTATAATTTCCTTTAGAATTAACTATCAAAATCACTCTTGAGGAGTTTTTTGGATAACTTTTCAAATTCATTTTTCATTGTTTGTTATTTTTGTGATAATGGCTTGTTAACGAGGAACAATCTTTTAGGTTAATGAACTTGCTTACTTCTATACTTAGTAATGATAATAATTTAAGGTTTTAAGTGATATGCTTTTACCACGTCAATCAAAATGAGTGGTTGGTTATCTAGGATAGGAGTTATCCAAGTTATATTATAAATAGAGTACTAATGAATAGTAATGAATGCAGGTACTAATGAATAGTCTATTATAAAAAGAAAAAGAAAAAAGCTCATTTGTTTTCATTATCCAATAGTAAAATTATTTTCTCCTTGTTTGTAGCCATAGGCCAAATGCGAAACCACATTAATTATGCGACTTATTTGTTATATCGCCCTCAATCATTTATTTTTCTAGGTAATTAGATGTTTACGTCAAACAGACTTATAAATAGAAAAATTGAGAGAACTTTTCATCAAAGAAAAAGTTGTCCAAATTGATGATATAATTGAGAATAATGTAGTTGAAGAAAAACTGGCTAAAGAACTATAAGAAAAATCTTTTGAAGATTACTTAATCCATTGGCTAATCTAAGGGCCACGTGAATTCAATATCCAAACTTTGTTGCCAGGAATATTGAAATAAATTTGTCTCTTATCTTTTTATGACTTGGATAATGAAGATCCCTATAGTCGTATGAATATTTTCAATGTTGTATGCAAAACTTTTAAGTATAAAAAGAATTTTGCTAAAGATGTTAAACTTCATTTATTTCCATTCTCATTGAAAGAGAGAGCTAGATCATAGATTAATACACCACCAGCTAATAGCAGTTCAATACATTACCCGTTAATAGCATTATATCTTGTGAAAAAATAGTTGAGAAATTTTTTAATAAATATTTCCTTGTTAAGACTAATGTTATATATAGAAAAATTTAAGAGTTTATACAAAGAGAAGATGAATAATTTGTCACAAATTACTATTTAATTTATTAGTCAGGTTCCTAGGAAAGACTAGAGGGTAATAAATGGCCTCACTTAAAAGTTAAAACCTAAACTCCTTAGACATAATTCTTTTATGATAAAACTTTCCTAGAGTATTTAAAGTTACTAATAAGTCACTTATACACTTGTCACAAGTTTATAATAAAAAAGAATTCAAATAGCATTATTGTAAATTATAGCAATAGATAATAACAATAAATAAATAAACTCGAGGCCTATAAAGTTACAGTTTCCTTAAAATTGATTTGCCACTTTCTCAACAATGCTTAGGTTATATCAGAGTTTGTCTCTTAGAATACAATAGATTCAATTAATTTTAGTAGCATAACCTTACTATTCCAATGAACTTCGAACTAGTGCTTGAACTCTATCACATTGAAGCCTAAAGCTAGAGAGAACTTATTTAATAGAGAAAGGTAAAAATCACTTAGATTTTGGTGTGCTTTCTAAATGAAATTTGAAGATAATTTATATAATTCATCGAGGGAATTTTGATCATGAAAAATTAAGGCATTAACTCTTGGATTTAATATTTAAATTTAATTTAAAGTACAATCTATAACTTTTCCATTCATTTGCAAATTTTAATCACATGTAACGACTTTTTAAGCTGAATTGCCCTTTTAAGAACAACTACATTCATCCTTTAATAGCTTTTAATCTCTTGATATTATGATCAATATCAATATTGATATTGTTGTTACACTGTACATATTTAATTTCAATTTAGTTTAATTCTAAGCGATAAAAGAAAATGCAAAATCACCTTTAATCTTTATATTTTTTTTCCAAATCAATGGGTGTTTTTTAATATCCAATTTCACCCTAGCACCAATTTGAACATTCTATGATTCATTATAAAGAGCTCATAGAGGAGATTCCAAATCATAAATGCAAGCATATTTTCTCAATATCTATCTAGCTCAAACTTGGCCTTAAAATAACTATTTTTTTTTAATTTTTCTAAAAAATTCTTTAGAGATTTAATGGCATACTTTTAAAGTATCCTTATCATGGATTTGAAAAATGCCATCAGTACCAATATTATTTACAAGGATTATAACCACATATTTAAGGCATATAATAATAGAAAGAGGATAATAGGAAAATTTACATTTCGCAGCTAGAGATTCATGCTAATAACATGTTAAATTATTTAGTAATTAAGAAACACAATATAACAATAGAAAAATAGAGAATAAATAATAGACACAATACTTTTATTCAATCTCAAATATATACAAATAAGGAGCAAAATGCCTCCCTTATTCAGTGACGCAACCACAAAGTGTTGAGTCATTGAAAATAAATATAATATACAATAATAGATCAACTAGGAAGATATAATGGGAGTTATGAGAAGGTTAAAAGGCACTTATGAGAATATAAGTTTAGAATTACATAAATTAATCTGATTGATAGACATCCATATATATGATTTATCATATTTTAGAACAATTTGTTAAATATTTCATTTTAACCAGCAATTTTGCCTGCCTAAATGAAAATTTATGTATTTCATTTTAATCTATTTATATTAATAAAATTAATTTAATATATTTATCTTATTTTTATAATTTTTATTATAAATATTACTTATATTTAATTATTTCATTACGGTTACACTTGATTTGATTATCGAAAAAAATATAACAATCATGCATTGTTAAAAGGAAAATCAAAGAACTTTTAACCCTAGCTAATTTATAAATTTATGGTAAATATTTATGCAAATATTGGTTCATGTAAAAAAGTGTTTATATATATATATAATATAATATAATATATATTATTAAAATTGTACATTAAAAAATTATTTAGGAAATTATTTTTTATTTTAGTGGTAGAGAATTTGATATATTTAAATAATTTGATTTAATGAAAAGAAAAAGAACAAGTATGGCTGTGAAGGAAATAAACTATGAAATTATAAAAATATTATTAATTATTATCATATCATTGAGAAATGATAAAAATTCTAATATTTGAGTCTTAACTTATTTGATATTCATGAATTAGATGGTCAAACTGAGTAATAATTAATTTTACATTTATTTTTAATAGATGAATGACAAATAGTATTCAGACTTAAGTTTGGACAAAAATGTTGGGATTTCTAGTATTATTCTTTTAGTTAAAGTAATAGATTCCCTTATTATAAAATTACTTCTAGTGACATTGTTATAATATATTAACATACTTTTTCTTTCATCAATTAGACAAAACCATAATATTTTAGCTTTTAATAATTAATTTTACATTTATTTTTAATAGATGAATGACATATAGTATTCAGACTTAAGTTTGGACAAAAATGTTGGGATTTCTAATATTATTCTTTTAGTTAAAGTAATAGATTCCCTTATTATAAAATTACTTCTAGTGACATTGTTATAATATATTAACATACTTTTTCTTTCATCAATTAGACAAAACCATAATATTTTAGCTCTTAGTAATTAATTTTACATTTATTTTTAATAGATGAATGATATATAGTATTCAGACTTAAGTTTGGACAAAAATGTTGGGATTTCTAGTATTATTATTTTAGTTAAAGTAATGGATTCCCTTATTATAAAATTACTTCTAGTGACAGTGTTATAATATATTAACATACTTTTTCTTTCTTCAATTAGACAAAACCATAATATTTTTTTATAAAAAGTTGATGTTGTACTAACATTTTAGCTCTTAGTGATTTCAATTTATTCAATAAATATATAATTGAATCATTTTATAAAATAAATCTCTAACTTTAATTGGAAAAAAGAAAAAAATTGAATTAGGGACATACTTGAAAATAAAATTCTATTATTTTATGAAAAATTATAAAATTTAATTAGTATGAACAAAATTTTCCAAGGCTGGAATGGGGAACACAGTAGTAGGTCCACATCTAATTCTCACATTATATAACTATCAATGTAATAAAACACAACATTATTCTTTATTAATTGTATTCAAATAGTAATTATCCTTGCTGAGAAGGAAACTGAGTTGCCACTATACTAAACTAATATGTGATATAAGAAAAAAGGGGTAATTATCCATGTTATATTGGTAGTTACATTGTGAATTTGGGTCACTATAGTCAATTAGCATAATTGTCTAAAAAGAGACATATGTAGTGTATATTTCCTGAGTTAAATCATACGAAGGATAAAATTTGCCTCTCACATTCCCTGCATTTGAAAATATTATTAGTTGTTGTGAACTGTGAACTTTCACCATTTGGAAAAAGTCTCACATTGGAAATTTAGAGCAACCCCTACACCCATGAACTATTATATGTACACGGAAGCTCTTCTAATAATTGAATTTAAAAAAAAAAAAAACAAACCTTATTAATAATAAGCTTAATAACAACGTACATAAAAGTACCTTGGTTTGTTCAAAATTGTTCTATTATTATTTATTTTATAACATGTTATCAGCATAATAGCTTATTTGTGACATGGGTAGTTTAATTTTACTGTTTATATTTATTTATGCTTTAATTTTTATATTGTGTATGAAGGACAGTATTTTTACAGTAAATTGTAAACTAATTACTAAATGAAGATATAGTAAAAGTAACCAAGTCACATATTCCAACCACTTGGTTGCAAACACTTTCCAAAAGAGGAGAATGAAAAATCAGGATTCTGTTGGAAATGAAGCTCAAGTTATAAATGTACCCATAATATATGCATCACCAATTCCAGATGAACTGATAGCCCCTGAAGAAACACAAGTCCCTATAGTGATAGTAACTACTTAAGAGGTAAATGATTCTAGAAATAATGAGATTTTTGTTGATTATAATCAGAGTAATATTTTTAAAGTGCCTAGTTTTTTATGAGACTAAATATCCTGAAAAATCTACTGAAGAGGTACATGCCCAAAATGAGGCATAAGCCTTTGAAGTGGCTGGACATAAATAAATGTGTATTAATTTTATGAGCACAAATGTATGTAATCACAAAAAAATTATCATCAATAGTGTGTTGTGTTTACAATAGCTATTGACATTGTAAATGATCATGATATGCAAACCATTGATGAATATAGAAAAAAGCATGATTGGCCTTAATAGGCAGAAGCAATTCAAGCATAATTGACTTTTTTAGCTAAATGTGAAGTTTTTGAACATATAGTCTAGATACCTGAAGATGTCAAACCCATTGGATATACATGGGCATTTGTGAGAAAACATCATGAACATATTGAAATCACTATATACAAAACATGCGTGACTAATTACACAAAGTCTCTTGCTGAGACTGGATATTGATTATGAAAATATAAATTCTCTAGTGATTGATGCTATTACATTTCGATTTTTAATTAGCTTAGCAGTCTTAGAAAGGCTTGACATGCTACTCATGAATGTAGTAACTGTATATTTGTATAGGTCACTTGACACTAATATTTTCATGAAAATCTCTGAAAGATTCAAAATTCTTGGAGCATTTAAGTCATAAGATCATAATTTGTGTTCAATCAAGCTACACGATCCTTATACGAATTGAAATAATTTGGATGTATATAGTACACTCATTTGAGGAATATTTGATTAAAGAAGGATATAAAAATGATCTTATTTACCAATGTGTATTCATTATAAAATATGAATTTGGATTTGCAATGTAGCAATTTATGTTGATGACATTAACTTAATTGGAACTCCTAAAGAGCTCTTAAAAACTGCTAAATGTTTAAAATAAAAGATTTAGAAAAAAAAATAAAATATTTTCTCGGCCTGCAGATTGAGCATAAAACAAACAGAGTGCTTATCCATCAATATACTATGTTAAAAAATCTTAAAACATTTCAATATCAATAATGCTCATCCACTAAGCAACCTTATAGTTATTGAGTCTCTCAGTCCTAAAAAGGATCTATTCTGCCTTAAAGAGGATGGCAATAAGATATTTGGTCCATAAGTACCATGTCTAAATGCAATTAGTACTTTATTTTATCTAGCTTAATGTACTAGAATGGACATTGCAATCGTTGTAAACTTATTGGCGAGATTTAGCTTCGTACCAACACGATGACATTGGAATGGCATCAAAAATATATTCCGATATCTTCATAGAATGATGGATTTGGGGTTATTTATTCAAGTAAACCAATGGAGAATCCCGGTCTTCCTAGTTATACAGATGTAGGCTACCTCTCTGATCCCCACAAAGCCCATTCATAAATAAGTTATATTTTCACTTACAATAGCATGTTAATTTCACGACGATCTACTAAGCAGACTTTCATTGCTACATTCTCTAATGAGTATTCCAACAATTATATATGAAGCAAGCATTGAGTGTATTTAGTTGCATTCTATTATCTATCATATTCTTAGCACGTGCAATTTGACATCCATAACAGATATTCTTACAATTATATATAAAGAAAATGTTGGTTGTATTGTTCTAATTGGAGAATAATACATCAAGGGAGATAGAACTAAGTATGTCTCACCAAATTTTTTCTACATTTATGAGCTGTAGCAGGACAGAAAAATTGATGGCAAACAGATACACTCGATCGATAATTTTGCTGATCTTTTTATTAAAGCTTTGCACACATTAACATTTGAGAAGTTGGTCCCAATATTAGCATACATTGACTCAACAAATTAACAAATTGATACATGACATTTGAGGAGATATTCCAACAGGGGGAGCATATTTTGAATATAAGAGTTTTTGCAGCTATATTAAATAAATATACATTGTATTCTTTTTCCTTCAACTAAGTTTTGTTCTACCGAGTTTTACTGGCAATTTTTTAATGAGGTAGTATTAAGCACACCTAATAACACTTCTAAATGATGAAGTTCAAGGGAAGTGTTGTCAACTTGTGAACTTACACTATTTTGGAAAAAGTCCCATATTGGAAGTTTAGAACAACCCACATCACCACCCCTACCCCCACCCCTCTCCCCAATCATGAACTACCATATATATATATATATATTTGGAAGCTCTTGTAATAAGTGAATTAAAAAAAAAAAAACTCCTGTATATAATATTTATTAAAAATAATTATCTTTAGATGAATATATAGCACAATATTCTAAAAGTTTTTTAAAAATTATTTTCATTTTTAGGTAAATACTAATTACAATTTGATGGTTTTCAAGTTTTATTTTAGTCAATGTATTACTAAATAGAGATGCTAAATCAATTTGAATATGAAGAAAAAAAAAACTTGTCAAATGTGATGAGATGGCCAATAGTTTGGAGTACAAAATCCTCTTAAATTGTAAACACAATACTTCCCAAGCAAATAACTAAATAGTTGTATGTTTTACCTCCAACTAAGACACGTAGTAGATACTACCTCAACTTATTAATGATAAATGCATTTCTTCAAAATTCTTGCCTATAAATTACTCCTAATAGCCATTCTTCATCAACCTAACAAATTATTTATTTGATTTAACTATTAATTTTAATTTCTTAAAAAGTTAAAAATAAATAATTAATAGTCAAATTGTTTAAAGTGTTTAGTAACCATATATACCCATCCAATCAATGGGTATAAAAAAATATACTCATACTCGATCTTTTTTTAATAGAACGAAAATAAAATTAAACCCGATAATTAAACCCAACATAACGGACCTTGCAGCCTTGTACCCATGAGAAGTTTTTGTCTTGCCTAACTTGTTAAATTAATATTAAATCATCAATCATGATACCATTAAAAACTAAAAGATAAAAAATTAGCATTACCTTTAACATATATAAGTGTCCACTATAAGTATTTATAAACATTACCTTAACTTGAAATATTGAATAAATATGACCATATAAATAATACAATATAAAAAATAAATAGAGTTTAATTTCACATAAATTTGTGTGAATTAATTTGCATAAGAGATTTTTTGTAAGTATTATCTAAAAATATCAAACATTAGATACCTTATATTTGTCTATACATTGATATAATAAGCCTCTATAGTGTTTTACTAATTATCCAATAGTTAAATTGATCTCTTCTAAATATTTAAAAATAAATTTAATTAATCATAAGACGGAATTACAATTAATATTCAATTATCCAATAGTTAAATTGATCTCATCTAAATATTTGAAAATAAATCTAATTAATTGTAAATCTAAATATTCAAACTACATTATAGTAGATTGATAAAATATTATGATAATTTTTTATGCAAAAATATCATAAAATTTATAATGTCATAATAAAAATATAATAATTTATAATAATTATATTTATTTACTTATATTTAAAAATAGTATTCACACATTTTAAGAAAAAAAGTCTAGAAGTCTCATATTTTAAGTATATTGTCATGTAAAGTTGAGGTTTGGTAGTTTTATAATTTCAATTGATTGGTTTGTTATTTTTTTATTTAAATATGCCCCATTTGCAACTAAATACCAAATATATACAACCTTACTTACCTATGCCTCAAGAAGGAGTAAAAAGTAAAAATACCCTTAAAAAACTATCTATCTACATCTCTTCACCTCACCATTTGAAGCACTTTCTCACATCACACAATTCTTCTTCTCTCATTGTTTTCGAAAAAACACGTCGAGTAGGAAGTTGGGTAAGTCAAGTATCTAGTCTAACAAAAACTAAAGTTAGTAAGATATGTTATGATGTAAGTCAGGTAGGAAGTCGAGTAATTGTAAGTCTAGTAGTAAATTACAAGTCAACGTAATTAGTCAAGTAATATAGAATAATTCGAGTAATTAGCATAACAAGTCTCTAAACAACTTGAGTAAAAGTCAAGTAAATTTATGAATAAGTTGAGTATGAGTTGAGCAAGTCTATTGAATAAGTTAAGCATTAATTTTAAGTCAAGTATGAAGTTGGATAAGTCGAGTATTTACTTGAGCAAAAAAGTGAAGTAAATGAGTTGATTAAGTTGAGTATATAGTCAAGAAGGAAATCAAGTAAGTTGAGTATTCAGTCCAGCAAAAACTAAAGTTTGTCAAGTAAGTTATGATATAAGTCTAGTGGGAAGTTGAGAAACATATTAAGTAATAGTAAGCCTAGTAGTAAAGTATAAATAAGGTAATTAGTCAAGTAATTTATAGGGCTTAGGGCTAATTTTTCTTAATTGAAACAAAAGAAAGAAAAATCCTGATAGAGGTAGGTCAATCTCTCACAAAACTCCTAATTACTCCTAAGTCTTGACAATAAAAACCCAACATAACCATAAATGACTCGTTAATCTCTTATTTATACCTAAGCCCTAATTAGTTAATAAGCAAAGCTACTAAACTACTCCTGCCCTCTTATATTTGTGCATAACATAAGTTTTCATTGGTCTAACATCACTCCCCTTCCAAAAAGACACCGTGTTGTCAAGGTTGAATCCAAGAAACTGCTGCTATATCAACTTATATGGTTCCCGCATCCATATAGTCAATTCTTCCTCTCTCATTGGTCACCCTCTAGTGTACACCCTTCATAATAGTCAATTCCAGTACTACCTCCATATCCTCAGTTGACGTCGACCAAAGCAGGAGAGAGTGTATGCTCTCTAATAGCTCATCTCAACTAAGACATATGAAACACCCAGTGAATGACTAATGCATATGGCAACTTCAATAGGTAAGCCACCTTTCTAATCTTTTCTACAATCTTATAAGGCCCAAAATACCAAGAGGAGAGCTTCTTATTTCTCTGTTGTGCCAGAGACTTCTATCAATATGCTCGTAATTTCAAATAAACCTAATCCCTACCTCAAATTGTACATTCCTATTGTGAAAATTTTAATGTACTCGCATGTGTATGAATTTATTGAAGTATAAATTAAGAATAACAAAGTTGAACTCACAGAGACTGCCAATTTTTAGGAAAGCCAAATTTAATCTAAGCGAATTGTAACTCAACTCTAATTCAAAAGAAAATATTTGTTTGAAGAAATTAAAACTAAAGATGCTATTAAAATTAAAGTGAGTAAATTAATAATTTTCTAATTCACCACAATTCAACTTAATAATTTTCTAATTACTAATCAATTCCTAATTTTGGAGCAACAACTCAAATTCAATCTATATCTACTCATAAATTTAACAATTAAGGTCAATTAAAATTAATCTTATGTAGGTCTATTTCTGCATAATAGTATGATATCTAAGCATTTCATGTAAACAATATTCAATAACAAGGAGTCAAAATTTTTCTAAACACTCTGTGAAAACCATCTAATTAAAGACACGAAATCAAAGACAGTCACATATAAAATTTAGAAATACAAGTATAAGTTTAGTGAAATATTAATCCTAACAATCAACAATGCATGACAGAATTAGTGAAAATATTTAATAATATTCAACGAAACATGTGAAATAAAAACCATAAACATTAAAGCACATAAAAGGGAATTAATTGAATAAAAAGTAACTTATTTCATTGAACAGAGCTTCATCCTTAACCCTAGTATAATAAAGTTAGAAAGATATAAGGAGATTGAGAACAAGTAAACCAATAGAATCCATGGCTGCCATTGTCTTCAATCAGTCTTCCCTCTCTATTCTCTTTCTCTCTTCGCGGTGCTCTCTATCTCCATCTATCTCTCTAACGTGGCTTCCTTCCTTTTTCAAAAGCCAAATAATGCTTGGCTTATATATAATTAAGCCACTAACCATTCAAATCCTTAATAGATTTTAATTTCAACTCTATGAACCAAAATTTTTAATGCCAATGCTTTGCAAGGCCAAATCTTTTTTTTTTCCTTTAATTGCTTTTAGGTCGGATTGCTCTTTCCAAAAATAATTAAAGCAATAATATTTTTCCCAAAATAAATCTCTTTATCTTCATTTGTAAATTAGAGAAAGTTGCTCCAACATGCAAGCTTTAATTGTAGAATAAATTGTAATCTTCAATTCTTTATTTCGTTTCCATTATTGTACTTTTATTTCCTAATCTTCAATTATTTCCTTGTTCAATAAAATAAATTCAGTTAACTAAAAATAATAAATAAAAGTAACTAGCATTTATATAATAAAATGTAAAATATATAAATAAATTATGCTCATCATATACCCCCAAACTTAGATTTTGCTAGTCCTCGACCAAAACAAAAAATAAAAAATAAATAAATAAAATGAAATCTAACTAAACCATTTTCGCAGATAATCATGATTGTATTTATCATTTGCAACAAGCCTTTAAACTCCTAGGCGACCTTAGTGAATGAATTATAGTCTCGTAAGGGTTTCCAGTGATGATACCCATAAACAGCATCAAAATTAACCTGAAGACAATAAAGAAATACTAAAAACAATGACCTTTTTTTTTTATAAGGCATTTGCATTCACTTATTTTAATCAGATTAATAACAATAATCAAGTAAAATTATAAGCATTATCTCTAGCTAGAAGAAATATTACTCCCACATCATCCACTCACACAAATTAGTCAAGAAAACTCATGTAAAATGATAAATCATCAAAGCTATAATAATTAAGCCACTTTCAAGAATGACATGTCAAAAGTGATACTCTCAAAAGAAAACAAAACTTAGTAAAAATAACCACTCCAATGAATCATAAATTGGAAGAAAACAATAGAATAACAAAAAATAAATTTAAATAACTAAAAATAATAAATAAAAAGTAACTAGCATTTATATAATAAAGGGGAAAAATATGTAAATAAATTATGCCCATCACATGCCTCTTATGACCATTGGCCTATTTTTTCATTATCTGGTGAATCTTAGATAGACACCTCTTAAATTATTCCAATACTTGATCTTGTTCCTCCAAATATTGATCCACCTATACATAGGTGTCAAACTCTGTCTATAGTACACCAAATGCAGAGGATCACGCCCATACAAGATCTTCAAAAGGAGTAGTCTGCGTAGCAGTATGGTAAGAAGTACTATCCAATACTCTACCCATGCTATCTAAGTCATCCATTACTTAGGTGTGTCTGATATAAAACACCATAGATAGGTCTCTATACTTTGATTAACTACCTCAGTCTGTTTATCAACTTGTGGTGGTAAGCAGTGCTCCTCTTTAAAACCATCCCCTGTATCTTAAATTAGTCCCTCCAAAAATTGGCTAAGAAAAATCTTATCTCGGTCTATTTTTATCAACTCTGGAATTCTATGTAAACGTACCACCTCTCATATAAACGTCGCTGCAACAGTCATAGCAATATAAGGATGTCATAGGGTTATGAAATAAGCATACTTGCTTAGTTGATCGACAACCACCAAGATTATCGTGTACCCATCCGACTATGGCAAACCCTTAATAAAATCCGTCGTCACCTCCTCCCTAACCTTATCAGTAATGATAATGGCTGCAACAACCTTCCTAGTGCCATTGCCATGTATTTGTGGCATTGACATACATTATACCTCACTACTGTTGAGTCATAGAGAGTATATATTTATAAAAGGTAAGATAATCATTTTACACTCCAATTCTCAATAACATATCCACTTTTATGTATTTTAAGTCCCTTGATATTTAATTGTATATATTTATGTGTATTTTTAATACTTTATGTATTTTAGGGGTTTTTTATTCATTTCTCCATAAACAAGAAGTCAGACAATAAAACGAACAGCATTTTTGAACTCAGAACAGCTGAAAACCTTAAGAAAGGTATAAAAGATAAAATCATAATTTTAAGATTTTAGTGGGCCCTGCTGACATGGTGTTGGCTGTTGACGTGGTATTGACTGTTGACGTAGCGTTGACTACTGACACGTCATTGACCAATGATGTGGCATTGATGGATGATGTGGCAAAAGTCTATTGCACAAAAAAATGAGCTTATAATATATACAATGCACTGAATCATACCTGTTGACTTTTGTGTTGACCGATGACGTGGCAGAATATTAATGGACTGAGAAATGCGCATACTGTACATGCATATACATGGAATGAAAGCCCTGGTGACATGTTCCAACCAATCAGAAAGTGTCACGTGGCACAATCTTGGGCGTTCGAATTCTTTTCATCCGATGGCCACGATTTACTCGTTGTATCTATAAATAGGGGGCTCTCCCCCAAATTTAACACCCCTAATTCCATTTTGGGCTCTATTTCCATTTTCTACTTTCTTTGTATTTTAATAAAATTTTTATTTTACCCCTAGTTATAAAATGAATAGCTGATTTATTTCCAATCTTGAGTTAAAGGTGAAGCATTAACATAATCTATGAGCTTAATTTGGTAAGTTTATTTTTACTTTCTATAATTTATTTAACTTGTTTTGATTTGTTGTAGACAGATAGTAATAATCTTGTCTAGATATTGCACTAGTATATCGGCTCCTTAGTTCAAAATTATTACTATTTGGCATGATGAGTATTTTATACTAGATTTATTAGAGAAAACCTTCCTTTAATTTATGTGGTAGGTATTGACTCATTGTTGACATAAAATTTATCTAGGTTAATTAATGGATAGTCTTATCACATTGTCGACAGTTATATTATTATTACCTGGCACAACATGTTCTTGATACCACATTTAATATAAGATTATTCTTCCTAGCACAATTAGTGCTTGATGTCATATTTATTAGAGTTAAGTTTATGAAGAGTAGAAATACTGCCTCATAAATTAATTGGAACTAAAAAATTAATATTAAGCCCATGGTGAAATATTGAGTGTGAATCCTAAGACCCAAGCACTTTATTTAATTGATCAATTCCCAATTTATTCCCACCATTTTAATTTCAATCTTAAGATAAAATAAATTAGAAAATTTTACAACAAGCACATTAAATAATAAAGAATAATAATAACTCTACATAATTTAAAATCCACCTCCTTGTGGAGGTAAGTCATTTTAATTTGTAGAGTTAGTTTTCTTGTGTAAATATCTTTTTATATTTTTAGTTTTTTTGTATGGCCGGTTTAACAGACTATTAATTTATTTTAATTTCAATTTATTTTAATTTCAGTTATTTTATTTCATTTCACTTTTTTTTCTCTTATTGTATATCCATAGCACTTGAGTGTATTTTCATAACAAAGTTGTAACAAGCGTGATAAGATCAGTATCATAATTTCTTTTCTCTTTATTTTCAATTTTACTTTTGTACGTGTTTTTTGCATGCATGGTCGAAGGTCACTATCATATAATTTAGAATCCATAAACCTCAAGCTAGAGAAAACACATCGCACATGTAAACACACTGCATCACAAGTAAAAATTGTGGATAAAATTGAAATAGATTTAGAATAACATCCACAAGCACCGTAGGAGGGCCATTTAAAGACTACTTTAGTCCCTTAGCTAATTTAAGCACATCATGCATAAGATACCCAAATGTAGCTACTAGGAGTTTTGAGCTAAAACTTAGTGTGCTAAATTGTCTCCCATCATTCTATGGCCTAGAAAATAAAGATCTATGCAATCATTTAAATGATTTTTATGCTGTTTGTCAAACTTTTAAATATGAGAATTTTTCAGATGATGATGTTAAGCTTAGGTTGTTTCCATTTTCTTTAAAAGATAAAGCTCGTTCTTGGTTAAATACATTGTCTGCTAATAGTATTACATCATGGGAACAAATGGTTACTAAATTTTTAAATAAATACTTCCCAGTGCATAAAACCAATGCTATTCGCATAGAAATCTCAGAGTTTACTTAAAAAGAAGACAAGAAATTTTTTGAAGCATGGTAGCGATTCAATGGGCTAATATTGAAGTGTCTACATCATGGGTACAAGAAATGGCATCAATGCCAATACTTTTTGGAGGGACTATTGCCACATGTGCAGGAATGACTAATGACAACAAGTGGAGGAGAGTTGATGTTGAAAAGTGTATTGAAAATTTGGGATTTCTTTTAGTGATAAGCAGCTAATTCCCAACAGCAAAACAGATCATTCAGAAATGTGAGATATTTGTGAGTCAAGATCAAAAATCAAGGAAGTCAAAGAAATAGTTGAAGGTCTTTCCAGATAGCATCTTTGACGACTGCAAAATCAACAGAGCCACATGCCTATAATCAACTTGATCATGACTCATACCCAGATCAAGCCAATGCAATTAGTGTGATGGGAAAACAGCAAACTACAATCTTTACTGCAATACTTATAATCCTGGGTGGAGAGATCATCCCAACTTTTCATGGTCTCAAGGATTCTAACAGAACAAAGCAGTAGCCCCAGCTTTATTAATGCAACCAGCTCCTTAGGATCCTCAAGTCTCTCAATACCTATTTAGACCATACAATCAGAACCAGAATTACTCTCAACCCAGACCATAGGAGGAAGTGTTCCAAAATTTTAAAAATTGAACTCACTCTGCAATAGATCAAGAAAATCGCACCATTGATGAACTGCAGAATGAGATGAGAGTAGGATTCAATTCACAAGGCCAGTATATTTCAAACTTATAAATAAAGGTAGGTCAGTTAGCTTCTTCAATTCAAAACTTAACATTGACCGTTGAAAAGGCAAATTCCCAAGCCATGTAGTGCCAAATCCTAAAGGAGTACATGAAGAAGTACTAACTCAACCCAGCAATATGAAGAGGTCAAAGATGTGATTACCTTATGAAAAAGCAAATAAGTTGACAATGATGTAGAGATGCCAGTAACAAAGACGAATCACGTTGTGCTTGTATATTTTAAGGATTCATCAAAGGAGAAAGAAGAAATTTATTCACGAGAATATGTCCCCAAAGCTTCATTCCCTCAGAGGTTAGTTAAAGCAAATAAGGAAAATTCCACAGGTGAGATTATGGAGATCTTTAAATAGGTAAGTATTAACATTACTTTGCTTGATGTTATAAAGTAAGTATCCTTCTATGCCAAGTTTTTAAAGACCTCTGCACTAAAAAAAGAAGCATTCATGTTCAAAAAAAGGCATTTTCAACTGAAAACATTAGTTTCATACTTCAACAAAAAATTCCTCCAAAATTTAAAGACCTAGAATCTCGTACTATCTCATGCAGTATTAGGAACCACACATTTGAGAACATTTTGTTGGACTTGGGAGCTAGTGTAAATCTTTTGCCGTACTAAGTATTTTTGAAACTTGGATTGGGAGAATTGTATTCAACTTTAGTTGTGTTACAACTTGCAGATCGATCTATGAAGATATCTTGTGTTATTGTCGAGGACGTGCATATCCAGATAACAAGTTTTATTTTCCTATTGATTTTATTATGATTAATACTCAACCAATGTAGGATTCAAAGAAGCACATCCCTATTAATCTAGGCCAACCTTTCTTGGTAACTGCCGATGCCCACATTCAGTGCAAATCTAGTAATATGCAGCTGTCCTTTGCCAAACAACCTCATGATAGTGATGATAAAATTATTGACATGAATTTTATTGAAAAATTAATTGATCATAATCTTTCTTTTAACCTTAGTGACTACCCTTTACAAGAATGGTTAACTCACTTTGGTTTGGTTTTTGACTAGATTAATGCCTCACTCAATTCGTCACCATTCATGGATATTAATAACTAGAAGTTAAAAGGAGAGCAATTGGCACCATCTAGGGAAAATCTCATCCCATCAGAATCACTATTAAAGAACGAGCTTAAATCGTCACCCAACACTTTGGAGTATACATCATTAGGAGAAGAAAACACATTGCAAGAAATCACATTATCATCCCTCGACAATAAATAACTAAATGAAAATTATTATTTACCCCTGCTATAGTTCAAAAAGGAGGTTGCAACTGACAGAATTTGAGGATATTTGCAACGTGATGAAAAGACTAAAAATTACAAAAAGTGAAAGAAAGTCTTACATGACAAGCATATCATGAGAAAATCTTTTACACTAGGTTAGAAAGTCTTTTTATTTAATTATCACGTGCACCTATCCCTAGGTAAGTTATATTCTCGATGGTCTAGACCCTTCATTGTTCATACTATTTTTCCACATGAAGCAATTAAAATTAAAGATCTAAAGAATGTGTCACTTTTAAAGTTAATGGTGAAATATTAAAGCCATATCTAAAGTACCAACCACATGATGAAGACACTGAAATCAATTTGATGACCCATCAAATTTGAATTGAGACCTTTTTATTTCTTTTCAGTGATTTAATTTCTTTTTATCATTTTAGTTTACTATTCTTTTGTTCGAAATTATTTATTTTCTACTAAAAATTGTTTGATTACCAATCATATTTTCTTTCATTATTTATCATGAATACCTTCATCAAACATATCCTCTTCGTCCAGCTTAAGTGACTTCTACATGTGAAGCGCCATCTAAACGGCTTGCGCTAAGTTTGTCAATCACATCCTGTTTGGGACCTTCGACTACCAGCATTAGTATCTCACTTTGAAGACTTAGAAAGAGAACTCAAGGAAATCAAAGGTGGTATCTATGAAATCCAATTGGAACTTGAGGTAAATTAAATAAGAGGACGCTTGTAAGTAATTGTTTGCTTATACGCTTTTTTTTTTATGTTATGTGTTTTTATTTTCTTTTGTTTGCTTTCACGTGTTACTTGATTTCACAGACTTTATTTTATTTAAGTGTGTTTTAATTTGTTACTCCGGTTAAGTGGTGGATAACGTTACTTCATGACAATCAAAGTCAGTTACTTCAGTTTCCCATAATAATTGATATTTTGAGAAGACGAAATAGATAAAAACACAATTTTGGCAAAGCTTCACAAACGATTTCCTTCACTTCCTTAGAATGCTCTCCTTACAATCTATAAAGTTCGGTCTGAACGCATGCAATTACTTATGAGAAATAACATCCCTTTTAACATCCGATAGTTAATTGAAGCCAAAGTACGATTGGCAAGTGAGTTACCTCCCAAATTGATTGTATATATGCCTAGTTGTGGTAAAGAAAACTACTCAAGAAGACGAAGAGCTCGATGACTTCCAGTTACTTGTCATAAGTGTGCGAAAATGGAATGAAAGAAAAAGACATGTACTTTAGGAATGGTGTCTGATAACAGGGAAGACAAGATTCAATTCATTAGGGATGGATTGAATAAAGAGTCATTAGATAATATTCTTTTGTCTTTTGAAACCCATCCCAGTGGATACGTACATAGAGCAATTCTCCAGTTATGGCCATTATTCTAGAAAGAACATGCAAGATATAGTCTCGAGAATCTGACCATAAACAATTCTGTTTACCAGTTTATAAGAAAACTTGATGAGAAGCCTATCCTCAACTCATAGAGGGCGTTCAACCCATTTCTGGACGTAAAACTAGAGGAAGATGTGAGCCACAATCAAAACTACCAATACATATATTTTTTATTTATTGTTATTTTATCATTTGCATTATTGTTTTATCTTTTCCTGTTGTTCACTTTTTACTTTTGACTTTGAAGCCACAAAGTTCATGCGTTATTTGAAAAATGCACCACTTCTTTTACAGCTATATATCATTATGGTTGTTACTAAGATCTTTAAAAATGAGCTTATTTTGTTAAATATTCACAATTTTTTTTTTTATGATTGTCTCAATGATAACACCTTCAAGTAAATAATTTAAGAATATTTGTGTAGTTTCTGAATTTTACTATAGAAAGTATAAAGAGTTTGTTGAGATAGCCATAGATCTTGGTCGAGTCCTAGTAGAGAGAAAAATACACTTAGTATACAGAGGAGGTGATCGAGGATTATCAAAGCTTATTGCAGAAGCTGCCTACAATAGAGAAAGCCAAGTGCTAGGCATCATTCTGAAAGCTTTAAGACCTCTTGTAAGCATGCCCGACCTACCAATTGGAGAGGATTTAGTTGTCTCCACCATGCAAGAAAGACTATCTAAAATACTACAACATGCTAAAGCTTTCATTTTCTTGCCAGGAGATCTTGTAACTTTAGAGTTATTATTTACATTTGCATCTTGGGCCAATATGAACATTTATCAAAAATCCATCGGTTTGTTAAATGCTAATAATTTTTATATGGCTTACTTGCATTTCTTAAGCATGCAATAAAAAATATTTCATTCCTTTCATAATAAAAAAAAAATTTTATTTATGCCCCTACTACTAACGAGTTACTTGATCTTTTACAAGCTTATAGACTAGAGCTAGATTCTAGAACCTCTTCATTGGATTGGTCGACTAATGATGGTAGCAGTAGTAGTAAAAAGAATAAATTAGATTTATCTCTCCATCTATAAATGTTTTATTTCATTTTATATTACAGCACTCGATTGATGTCTTCTAAACCCTACTTCTTTCCTTTAAAACATTGAGAACAATGTCTCATTCTGGTTAAGGGAGGGAATAGTTGATGATTGTGGAATATCTCAATCTTGAAGAAGTTTTTACTAATTTTTATTGTAGGAACTAACTTTGGCTTAATTTTTTAGTCGAAGATGGGTAAAGATGGAGTGTAGTGACTCTAGAAATGCATCTTCTTAGTCTTGTAGTTAAAAAAAAATTAAAAAATTAGGCTTTTTATGTAATCTTTTCACATTGCATGACATGATGACTTTCAAATTCTTGTATTTGTATTAACTTTGGCCTTGAGTTATATTACATCATATTTGCTACTCTACATGCCAATGTTGAGTGAGCTGACGAGTAAAATTGGTTAAGTTACTAGAATAAATGCACATGTCCTAATAAATTCCAAGTGAGTTTTTGAGCCTATCATTTTTCTTGGAGAGTAACCCTTTTTGCCCATTCTTCATACAGTTTAGCAATTTATTATACATGATCTCTATATTTTCCTTTAAGTCAAACATTTAAAAAAATATATTTGTGTTGCTACATCTAAAAGTGCATCAACTAGTGAATATGGAGAACTATTTAGAGCCCTAAAAGATGAAGGAAATGCCATCTTTGACCCGCTTGAGTCTTTTTCAGTCATCTCTTTAGAAAACTATCCATAGTTAGCCCTTTTGAGCCTAGATAAAATAAAATAAAAATTATATTTTTTTTTTGTTAGCTCATCGTCATGTTCTACTTCAATTTAGAGTAGTACCCTACATTTTATGTGTTTCATTACCTACTCATATTTGAGAAAAATTTTAGATGATTCTTTTACAAAAAATTGGTGCAATATATATATATATATATATGAAAGAGGAAAATGACGTACAATTAAAAAAAAGAAAAATATATAATAATAATAATAAATGAATTGCACCTTATAATTTTCAAAAAAGCTGTATTTTTTTCTCAAACAATACTTTATTTTTCCTATAGTCCCTTCTTTGTTAACCATATCCTTAACCTACATTACATCCTAATAAAAGTCCTTCTTGATTTTATGGATTTATAGTCTGATGTAGAAGCTAGTAATATGGACTAAAATGATGTAGTAATACATATAAAAAAAAAAAAAAAAGTTGGTTTGACTATCATTTCATTTTATTTGGTGTCATATTATATTCTAAGCTGTGGGCATTACTCTTGGTGAGTGTGATATTGCTATTAATTAATTTCTCTCAAATTATTATTTCAGACTGACTGTTTTTCTTGGGTTTATTTTCTTTTAAGAGTGTCACTCTAACCTGTGAGATTTTGGGGCTTAATTAATGTAGCTTTGATAATCGATCAGTTTGCATGTGTTTGCTTGATTAATTCATGTGGATGGTTGATGTAGGAGTGATATCTTTTTAGGCTAGAGATAATGCTTATATTTTTATTTGATTATTGTCATTAATCTAATTGAAGAAGTAAAAATAGTTTCCTTTAAAAAATAATTAGTTGAATTTTGTTATAGCTTAATTTGCTGTGGACTAACAATAAGTAGGTTGATAGGTGTGTTGAGTCCTAGAGAGCATATATTTATAAAGAGTAAAATCATCATTTTACACTCCAAGTCACTAACATCTCCACCTTTATGTATTTTAAGTCCCTTGATATTTAATTGTATATGTTTATGTGTTTAATACTTTATGTATTTTAGGGATATTTTAGTCATTTCTTCATAAACGAGAAGTCAGACAGCAAAACAGACAGCATTTTTGAACTTAGAACAGCTGAAAACTTTAGAAAAGACATAAAAGGTGAAATCATAATTTTAAAATTTTAGTGGGCCTTGCTGACATCGTGTTGACTGTTGATGTGTCGTTGACTGCTGACATGGCGTTGACTACTAACATGTCATTGACCAATGATATGGCATTGACGAGTAATGTGGCAGAAGTTTATTGGACCGAAAAATGAGTTTACAATACATACAATGCACTGAATCATACTTATTAACTTTTGCGTTGACCGATGATGTGGCAGAATATTAGTGAACTTAAAAACACGCATACCGTACATGCACATACATGGAATGACAGCCTTGGTGATGTGATCCGACCAATCAGAGAGTGCCACGTGTTGCAATCCTAGGCGTTCGAATTGATTGATGGTCATGATTTACTTATTGTATCTATAAATAAGGGGCTCCTCTTTAATTTAACACTCCTGAATCCATGTTTGGGCTCTATTTTCTGTAATTCCTTCTCCATCTTGTATTTTCTTTATATTTTAATAAAATTTCCATTTTACTCCTAGTTATAAAATGAGTAGCTAATTTATTTCTAACATTGGATTAAAAGTGAAGCCTCAACATAATGTATAGGCTTAATTTGGTAAGTTTATTTTTACTTTCTCTAATTTATTTAAATTATTTTGACTTATCATCGATAGATAGTAATAATCTTGTCTAGATATTGCACTGGTATATCAGCTCCCTAGTGAAGATTATTACTATTTAGCATAATGAGTACTTTACACCAGATTTATTAAAGAAAATCCTCCTTCTAATTTATGTGGTAGGTCTTGACTCATTGTTAACATAAAATTTATTTAAGATAATTAGTGGATAGTCTTGCCATCTTCTCGATAGTTACATTATTATTACCTGGTACAACGTGATCTTGATACCACATTTAACATAAAATTATTCTTCTTGGTACAATGAGTACTTGATGTAATATTTATTAGAGTGAGGTTTATGAGGAGTGGAAATACCCTACTCATAAATTAATTGGAACTAAAAAAGGAATATTAAATCTATGGTGAAATGTTAAATGTGAATCCTAAGACCCAAGCAGTTTATTCCCACCATTTTAATTTCAATCTTAAGATAAAATAAACTAAGAAATTTTACAACAAGCACATTAAATAATAAAGAATAATGATAACTCTACAAAATTAAAAATTCAACTCCTCGTAGGATCGACACTCATCACCATTAATCTATACTTCAATAGATTCGTGCGCTTACGAATTCAATAAAATTTGCACAATAACTATCGTCTCCTTAACATCCTTTTTTATTCCTGCCCTATACAGCTCTGCTGCTAAACGTTGATAAGTTTTCATAACACCATAATGTCCCCTAATAGCACTCCCATGGAACTCCTGCAATAGCTTCGATATATGGGGTGATGTCCTCGGCAACACAAGACATGCCTAATATAACAATCACTGTCCATCCATGGAATAGCTCATATACCTGTTTATCTACACAATAATGCAGCCTAGATCTTCGCCAACCCCTTGTCTACCTCACTCTTTTGTGATAATGCACCCCAATCCATTGCCAAAAGTTCCTCCTCCCATCATAATAAGGCATCTACTGCATTATTCTCTAACCTCAGATGATACTGTATGTCAAAATCGTAGCTAGTAAATTTGACAACTAGCATTGGTGTTCCTCCGTCACCATCTATTGCTCTAATAGAAACTTTGCCCCATGAGGTATAGCCTTTACTTCTAAATAAATAGCACAATTACAATAAGTTTACACTCATAAATTGACTTGAGCCATGCCTTAGCTATTAACACTTAGCTAAAGTAGGCGATCGGACATTGATTTTGAATGAGAACTGCTCTTAACACATACTCTGACGCATTTGTGTCTGCGATAAATGATTGGTTAAAATCTAGCAATACTGGCACTGAATACTAGTTATGGTCTGCTTTAGGTTCCCAAAAGCCTGAGTCGTTGCTTCCTCCTATTAAAATTTGTCTTTCTTTAACTACTTTGTTAAAGGCCATGCTATGGCACTATACCCTTCACAATCTTTTGGTAGTGCTCAACGAGTCCTAAAAAACCCCTTAACTCCTTCTGTATTTTAGGTAGAAGCCACTCTAGCATGTTGTAATCTTAGATTGATCTTCTATACCAAGATCTCATCAAAGAAAACAAGGACAAACTTTCTCAAATAGGGCTAAAATGCTTTATTCATCAATAACTGAAAAGTGGCCAGCGCATTTGTGAGGCCAAACGGCATGATTAGAAATTCATAATGTCCCTTGTAAGTCTAAAATGTAGCCTTATGTGCATCCTTTGGTCGCATCAGTATCTGGTGATATCTCGACTTCAAATCATCTTTGTAAACATCATCGCCTCATACAATTCATCGATCACCGGAATAGAAAACTTATCAAGCATCATTTCCTTGTCAATGCTCGTTAGTCGGTACAAAATCTCCAGTAACTTATCAAGCACTACTTATTTGTCAAGGTTTGATAGTCAATACAAAATCTCCAGCTCCCATCTATTTTCTACATTAACAAGATCGAGCTTAAAAATGAACTCATGCCCAATTGTATTATCTCGACCTCCAACATTTCCTTAACTGGCCTCTCAATCTCATCCTTTTATATATAGGGATACTAGTATAGACGAACATTAATAGAGGAGGCCCTTCCTCCAACACTATTGCATGCTCATGTTCCTACCATGGAGGTAGGCCCCTATGCACTTGGAAAACCCCTTCAAATCGCTTTAATAGTTGCTAAATTGGTCTTAAAATAATCATTGATGTCATTGTCTTTTCTTCTTCCAGGCTATACAGCTTCACTAAGAATTCCTACCCCGCATCCTGAACTGCCTTCACCATGGTTTTAAGTGACACCAAGGCTCTGCATAAATTTGAATCACCCCACACACCTACGTGAAACTCTATTTGTTAATAATTTCCAATTCACTTTCATCTCTCCCAACGACTGTAATCACTTCTGGAACACCCCAAACTCACCCATGAAAACATAAGAGAAATTTGGAATGTAGCATCACATCATCATACTTACCACTATACAAAATAATAATAATAATAATAATAAGCTACCAAATAGCCCTCTAAAAATAATATCTTTAAACACAAAATGAACTAGTGTAATCCCAAGGTTCTCAGCAAAACTTCTATCTTCTATGACCAAAAGCCACATTCCTAATTAGTCTGTAAAATGTTAGAGACGAGGAGTGAGCTGTCAACTCAGTAAACAAATTCATTCGTAATATTAAAACTATTAATCATAATACATTAAACATTATAATAATCACTTTATCATTTGGCATAAGCGATAGATTCATTATAAGCATTTAAATAACCCAAATTTCTAAAACATGTAAACATAAAACATATTTAGCTCATGCCTTGAATTCTTATCATCATTCAAAGTACCACACCCTACATTATTCATAGCATAACATCATATGTGCATGACATCATCACCATCCAGCTAGCTGGCCATAACGTAACATAACATCATGTACATACTCCGGACAGTGAGCCAAAACATTTGAATCCATCTCATATACTTTTTCATAAATAACATTTCAAAGTCCTCAAATAACATTTAATTTTCTCTTTAATTATTTTAACCTTTTGATAAAATCCTTTAAAAAAAATTATTTTAAAAGAAATTTCTTAACAAGATTCATTAAAATACATTTAAAAATTTATTACATAGTATATCATGTATGAATCTGCTTGCCTCGAACCGAAACAACAAAAACTGAGAACGTCATCTACTATCCAAGACTCATCCACGTCCTAAAATTATAATGTAAATATTCTTATCAGCAACATATCAATCTTGACATCCAAGATAACCTCAAACATACTTAATCCATAAATACTTATACTAACATAACATTTCATAACACTAAACATAGACGTTACCATTCTATGCTTGCTGATTTTAAACAAACTATACATATGTCAGAAATTCATGAAAATTTACAAAGCTGCTGTGCACAGGTGTGGCATTTCATATAAAAATCCACAAGAATCAACACTAGTGATAAACATTTCCGAAAACTACTTTTAGCCAAAATCAGAAAACTGTCCAGCAATACTAAAACAAAGGTCCACAACTTTGGAATTTCACAAAATATTTATTAAAACTCAAAAAATTCATTTCTCTTGTTTTAATGACAGTAGGCATAACCAATAAAAATATACATAAAATTCAGAATTTATAGACTTATGAAACTAATTTAAAAGTATTATTATTTTGGGTATAACAAACCTGCCCAGAATTTCCAAATCTGACCTAAATAAAAAATTCATATCTTTGGTTACACATGTCCAAAAATAGAAATTCCAATTTTGACAAATAGAGGAGACAATAAGGAATTTATATAAAAATTAATAAGGCATTTAATATTCACAAAGCAACCCAAATTGACTCCCAATTTAGCCTTTCAAATTCTGAAAAACAGTATTCAGAACTGCAGCACCAAATAGAACTCTCGTTGAAACCCTAAGGTCTGGGTCTTCCATCTTACTGATGAAGTGTTGTTTCGGTGTAAAAAATTGACTAAATTACTCAAATTAACCCATTTTGCTATGACTTTTGGAATTTTCCCTAAACAGCCCGATAACCACTCAAACTTCTCCCTATACTCTATCACCGTTCGCTCTTGGGTTAAGGCGAATAATTGTTCATGCAAATCTCATTTTTGAGTGGCCTGTAACCTTTCCAACATCTGGTCCGAAAATTCATCCCACGACCTCAATGTTGTCATTGTTCTCGCCATTGAGACCACATAAAGGCCTATTTCTCCAGACATAACACCACTGCATCAGTTTTTCCAACCCTAAAAGTCCATCGATGGCAAACTAGGGTTCTACCCTATATGTCTATCTATAGGCAGCCTCACCTTTGAAAATGGGTATTTTTAGTTTTTTTTTTTATCGTAGAATCCACCTTCAATTAATTCTTTTCAGCCCAATTTCACACCATCCGAGGTCTCAAAGCTCTCGAATCTTCTCCGATTTTTGTATATCGTAAAGATCCAACCCAAAATTCTCCTTGCCCAGCACCATATTGGGCTGAAATCACTTGTCCATCCTCATTGCGATCATAACTGCTCCCCCTTTCGCCCTCTTCTTCCGGCTGTCCACCTTAAATTCGACCTATTTGAACCCAAAACTGTCGTGCCTGAGCCTAAATCCAGCCTACCCAGGCTGTGTATCACCCCCAAGCAGCTCCAAGTCGCCAAGTCTAGCCACCTCAATTCCCGCGTATCCCATTCTATTACCGAAACTCTTAATCTCTACGGCCCGTGACCCTGCATGACTCATGGCACTGCCAAAATGTCGATTCCTGATCATAAGCCTCCTCCTCTAGCTGCATAACCCTCAGGTCCACCGCCCTCAGACACGACCCAGCTACTTCCGCTGTGTCTGACTCAGGGGAAGGCTTCACCAGGGCACGAGTCCCCTGGGCCAACCTTCCAGCCACTAAATCCGTGTGAACCATCGGCCCTAGTCACGCGAGACTGGTAGTTTCCAGCCCTTTGCCCCTTATGCTGTCGTCGACCACAGGTTTCATTCAACCATATCCTTCTCCCACCGTTGCTGTCGATGGTTGGTTGAGGTGGAGTGGTTGGTTAAAGTGAAGTTTTGTCAATTGCAGCAACATAGCCTCAAGGGATGAAAATTGTTGTTGAAATAGTGTTAAATCAATCGTCAATGGTGGTCTTGAGCAATCCATCCTATGCTTCCAATTTCTTTTCGAGCGCGTCCACCTTTTTCAGTACCATTGTTCTAAGATGCGTTGGTCGATACTAATTTGATAGTGCTTAGGGTTAAATTAGGGCTAATTTTTATTAATTGAATTAAAAGAAAGAACAATCCTAACCTAAAATTTGAAAGGTTGGTTAATCTCTTCCAAAACTTCTAATTATTCCTAATACTTGACAAAAAAAAAAAACTCAATATAACCCTAAATGACTCTTTAATCTCTCATTTATACATAAGCTCTAATTAGTGAATATTCAATAGTACTAAAATGTCCATACTCCTTTATATTTACACCTAACATAAGTTTTCATTAATCTAACAATAATATAAAATAATTTAAGTAATTAGTTAAACAAGTATTCGAACAAGTCGAGTAGAAGTCAAATGAGTTTTTGAATAAGTTGAATATGAGTCGAGTAAATCTATTGTGTAAGTCAAGTATTAATTTTAAGTTTTTGAATATGTCGAATAAGAGTCAAGTAATTTTTTAAATAAGTTGAGTAAATAGAAAGTATACCTTATTCAAGAGATGCGAAATATTTTTGGTGATATAAAAGTAATCAACTAGGCATTTAAAAAATAATAGAATATCATCTAAGGTGAGAAAAAGTTGCCTCGTAAATGCAAGTGGTGTAATGGTAGTCTACTTGAAACTCAAATGCATGACGCAATGCCATTACATGAGGAGTGACGCTTGGTTTCAAATTTATATGCAAGTGTCTCGATTGTTTATATTTATTTATGTATTGTCATTAATTTATGCTTTATTTATTTTCTTAATGTTGTTTAAATATGTGCTAAATTCAAAATTATTTTTCTATACAGGGTTTGATGGAGGATCGTAAATTGTATGTTGTCTTTAAGGGGTGGTGTCGTGGAGCATTTAGGCTTGAGTGCTTGGAGCAAGTGAAAGATTATCTTGAGTCGATGTATAAGGATTTCCTTATTGAAATTGTATAATAATGACTTTACTAGTTGTTATGAGATGACATTCCTTTTATATTTATTGGATAATTTATAGTTGTTGTAGGTACTATTAGTTTTTATAAGTTATTGCATATTATTAAAGATTATTACTTAATGATACAGCTAAAGTTGAGTATACTCGACTCTTTTCTTGATTTCCATGAAAAAATCTCAAATTTTCAAAATACTTAATCGGTCATGATTCAATTAAGGTATGTGACTTTCATAAAAGAAGTCGAAAATTTTTCAAGAGACTTAATTGGTCTTGGTTAAACTAAAGTCAGTATGCTCAACTTGTGTAGTGTTATTAGGGTACACCAAATTTAAAACATTACTACTAATATAAATAATTAGTATAGAACGTATGGATTGATTCTACGAAGACTACGCTAGTTTTGTTTATTATCAATTCCAAAAATAAAAACTTAAAATAATAATAATAATAAGATAAATTAATCTAACTAACTATAAATAAAATGGAGTTTTATGAATTTTAATTAAATGACACGAAATAAAGAATCTAAAACTATGAAAATAATAATTTAATAGAAATTCTGATTAAATGAAAAAGAAATATTATTAATGAAAACTTTGGTTAAAAAATTATTTGTCACCATCAAACATGCATATAATATATATAAATTTATCATTAATTTTCATTAAAATTATCAACTGTAGACAATAATAAGTTATATTAATCCCCATCTTTCTTTAATATGTCGGTAGACAAAACAAGTTATTCACCTAATGTCTAACCATTAAATAATTTAAAATAATCTATTTAAATTTAAGATAATTGAAGCATTAAATAGAGAAAGATATTAGGTTGATCTAGTCAATAAACACATAAACACATATTATTTAATCTAGGTTATGTTCTACAATAGAAATCATTGATTCTAATTTGCTACTAATAATTAAAATATCAAGACAATTACGGATTAAATATTTTAATCTAGCAATAGAATTTATTAAAGTATTATCTAATTGGCCACTAAAATAAGTCAAGAATAAAATCATAAACATTAATTATAAAAGAACATAAATAATCTCAATTAAATAAATTGAATAAAATAAATTAAATGTTAATTATATGACATATTTGGGGTTTGGAATTCACCTTCAACCAAATAGAAAATCTAACCTAACATAATTGAATTGAGAATAAAAAAGTTGATAAAATCAGTCATGAAGATTAATATAAGCGATTGCACTGCTGAATTGCTTCTGGCTTCTCCTCTCCTTTTTTCTCTCGGTTTCTTCTTCTTCTAGCTGCTATCTCTAGCTATCGGATTTGTGTATTTCTCCTTCTAGCAGCCGCTTGTGTGTGTATCAAAAAGCCAATGGTTGGCCTTTATATACTGCTTGGCCAAATCCTCAATTCATAAGGCATGAATAATGCTAATGCATGCATATTGCCGAATTTAATTTCCTTTGCTCTATTGCCATGCAAAAATTGTCATGTGCATGCAAATATGGCAGTTGTTTCTCCCGTGAATGCATATTAAGATTTTCCATTTTTGCCATGCACATGTAATTGCCATTTTAATACCATGCCAAAATATTTAATTAATTAATCACAACATATTCTTTGTACCAAACTCTGTATATATTATAATTAATTAAATAAAATCTTACTTGATTTGTTTCAATTAAATTTCTTTATCTCTTTCTCTTTTTTATTATTCCAAACATTGTTTTTTCAATTATTATGATTTAATTCCTCTTTAATCCTAAAATATACTTAAAATATAAAAATAAAAATAAAAATTGACATAATAAAATATAATTTAATAAAATAACAAAATAAAAAATTAATTAAAATAATTAAAATATTTAATACCAAAAGCAAGAAAAGTATGAGGAAATTAATAATATATATATTACACACTTATCATTTGTTACCCAACTTCCATGAAAAAATTGAGAATTTTTCCAGAGATTAAACTGATTTAATTGAAGTTAAATAGTTTAAAATGGAATTCTTTCAAGAGTCAATAATTTTTTAAAGAAATTAATTATTTGTGGCTCAATTAAAATGGAATATACTCAACTCGTTATCTAAATTAATTAAAGAAGAAAATCTTTCAAAGACTTTCAATCATCACGGTTCAGTTAAAAGTTGAATATTGTAGATATTCTTGACCCGTTGCCCACCTTACATAAAAGAATTCGGGAACTATTCAGTGAACTTAATTGGTTGTTTTAATTGAAGTTGACTCGACTTGGCTTCACTTAAAAGGATACTACTGCAGTTTTGTGAAGATTTAATTGAGGATGTCTTCATGATTTTCCTGATTTTTTTTAAAGTATACATGAATAAAATTAGATAGTAATAATTTATGGCAAAATGTATGTACATCCCACGCGTTCGTTGGCCGGTAATACGCACAATTAAAAAAATAATAAAGAGCCGCCGTAGGTGACTGAGCGGACCCATTTACATAACATAGCAGTCTGAACTACAGTCTTAGCTACATCTTTTATTATTATAATTTTTCCTTATGACGAGTTTACTTAAAATATTGGCAGTAAATACGGAAATAAAAGAGAGAAGAAATAGAACTAAAAAATATTAACAAAATGTTAAAAAAAAAAAAATTTACAAATCAAATAATAGCTAGAAAGAAAGCCACTACCTCACCACGCTAGAGCAGGCAAACAAACTTATCAGAAACTAATAAAAGCCAGAAAAAAGAATCAATAAATATGCACACGCGGAAAAAAAGAATAAAACAAAAAGTCCTCATGATGCACATCTTATCTGCAAAGGACATGCGGTTAGCTCTGCATGCATCGTCTTTACCAATGCCACAAAGTTCGACAGATCCCCTTCAGAGAGCCACTTGAACTTCCACTTAAGAGAACCAATATATGTTCTTTTAGTTCGAATTGCCGCAACCTTCTTGCAAGCAGTGGTCAGGGGGCAGAACTTGGAGGTAGCACATTGAACAGCTAAGCTCACACAACAGCCCTCCCTGGCCTCAATGACCTGAAATGGAATTAATATGTGAATTGAAATACCTTTGACCCTTTCCACGAGGGAAGGAAAAAAAAGACACCTTTCACAAGTTGGATTGATTTCATAATTGAAAAGATACCAAGGTGATAAATGTTGTCAAGGGATGGATCTAGAAAATATCAGTCAAGAGCTACGTCGAAGCCAAATCCAACTCAACCATTTAATCACCCCTGAAGCCAGGGAAGCTAGTAAAACTTCTCTTTTTACTTGCAAAGGTACTTGCAAATGTTCAAAGGTACAGCAAACAAACAAAATTACTTGCAACTGTTTCCATCATTCCACCACCCTCCCAAATGTTCAATCTCTTTTTAGCGTTTTTCCAGAGATATTTATCATTATATCTCTCTTGAGTAAAGACTATGAGCCTAGTTAGGTCCCTTGTAGTATTACTGAGTGCTAATGATCAAGGAATTTTTACGGAGAAGTACACTTATGGGCACACTCTCACAGTGCAAAGAATTAGATGACCTCTTTCTCCTTGATGAATTAGCATGATTAAAAATCTATTTTCAACCTTTCAACAAAGATATTCCACTTAAGATGTTAAACCAAAAATGAAGATAACCCCACTTTAAAAACAGTTGACATTAAGCATTATCTTAAAACTCTTTCCTACACAAACGGACACATCATTAGACAGTCTATTGAAAGGTTGGTTTTCCTTATATATTTAGGTGTATATTTCTGTGTAAATATAGACTTATTGCTTCCTAGAAATCAGTGTAATATTCTGCTTTAATTGTTCTTTCCTTTCTTAGTCTCTTGTATCCCTATATTAAGGATGTATACAATCTCATGAAAAAAAAAAATCAAGGAGAATTATTCCATAAACTTTTCTCTACCTATTTTAACATGGTATCAGAGCTAGGTTCCCTTTCTTTCTAATCACTTCCCTATTTTTTTCCCTTCCTTTTTCCTCAACCCATCATGTCTAACCAATCTTTTGAAACCACAGTCACCTCAAAAAAACTAAAGCAAAAAATTTCATATTCTGAATCTCATTCTATCAAGATTACAACTATCCGGCTGAATGAAGGAAATTTTCAAAGATGGTCTCAGTCGGTTAGAATGTATATTAGGGGAAGAGGGAAGATCGGCTATCTTACTGGAGATGCCGAGGCTCCTGAAATATCTTATCCTCTTATGTTGTTTGGGATGCTGAAAACTCCATGATTATAGCATGGTTAGTTAACTCCATGGATGAAGACATTGGTGCAAATTATATGTGCTACTCTACTGCAAAAGAACTCTAGGATAATGTGAGTCAGATGTACTCTGACTATGGAAATCAGTCCCAGATCTGAGTTGCAGCTTGCTCTTGGAGATATTCGTCAAGAAGATGATAATGTATCAAAATTCTTCAATACTCTAAAGAGATTGTGGCAAGATCTGGACTTATTCAATGAATATGAATGGAAGAGCACAGAAGATTTTAAACATCACAAACAAACTATCGATAATGAGCGAATTTTCAAGTTCCTGGCTGGGCTCACTGTTGAATTTGATGAGGTAAGAGGAAGAATTATTGGGAGAAAGCCACTTCCTACTATTGAGGAAGTTTTCTCTAAAATAAAGAGAGAAGAAAGTCGTCAGGGTGTTATGTTGAGAAAAAAGAACTCCATTGTCTCTGTGGAAAAATCTGCTCTTGTTACAGCAGATGCTAATGCTGCCTGTTCCTTCACTCAACAGCAACAAAAACCTCGAGTATGGTGTGATTACTGCAATAAACCACGCCATACCCGGGAGACTTATTGGAAACTCCACGAGAAGCCTGCAGACTGAAAAAACAGCAAACATAGCCATGCACTACCCTCTGCCAATGAAGTGGAGAATCTGGAAAAAAATCTCAGCAAGGAGCAAAATTGATCATCTCATAAAGCTGCTGACTTCTAATCCTCCACCTGGTATTCCTAGCGGTTCATTAGCTCAAACAGGTAGTATTATTAGTGCTCTCTTTAGCCACTCAAGTACTATGGATTATTGATTCAGGTGGTTCTGATCATATGACTAGCATTGCTAGTTTATTTGATTCCTATTACCCTTGCCCTGATAACAAAAAAGTAAGAATTGCTGATGGAAGCTTATCTTCCATAGCTGGAAAAGGATCAATAAAACTCTCTGGAACCATTGAGCTTAAAAATGCGCTACATGTCCCTAAGCTTTCTTGCAACCTGCTATCTGTTAGTAAATTAGCTAAAGAATCTAATTGTTGTGCTGTGTTTTTTGACTCCCGTTGTGAATTTCAGGACAGGAATTCGGGGACGATGATTGGCAGTGCTAGTTTGCGAGAAGGTCTTTAATATTTTGATGACTACCTTTCAAGGAATAAGCAAGCTCAAGGCTTGAGTAGTAGTATTAGGTCAAACTCTGCTAGGGATCAAATAATGCTTTGGCACCTTAGACTAGGACACCCTAGCTTTCCTTATTTGAAATATTTGTTTCCAAATTTATTTAAAAATGTTGATTGTACTACTTTTCAGTGTGAAAATTGTGTTTTATCTAAAAGTCATCGAATTTCATATAAAATGCTTACTCATTGTGCATCAAAACCTTTTTATTTAATTCATAATGATATTTGGAGACCCTCAAAAATCAATACTTTAACAAGAAAAAAATGATTTATGACGTTCATATATGATCATACTCGGTTTTGTTGGGTTTATTTAATGAGAGAAAAATCTGAAGTTGAGGGGTTATTCAAAGATTTTTATAACATGGTTGAAAATCAATTTCAAATAAAAATTAGCCTACTCCATACAGATAATGGTATTGAATATTTTAATAATTATCTAGGGATGTTTTGTAAGGAAAAGGGTATAATTCACACATTCACCTGTCGTGATACTCCACAGCAAAATAGAATTGCGGAACGAAAAAACCGTCATTTACTTGAAGTTAGTCGAACTATCATGTTCTCTATGAATGTTCCTAAATATTTGTGGGGTGATGCTATTTTAACAGCATGTTATTTGATTAATAAGATGCCTACCCATGTTTTAAAGTATCAATTACCTTTAGAATACTTTAAACTTATATATCCCTATAGTAGGATTACTTCCAATATTCAGTTAAGAGTCTTTGGGTGCACTATATTTGTTCACATACCTAACCATCTTAGATCTGAAAAATGTGTTTTCTTGGGCTATGCTCCTAATAAAAAAGGCTACAAATGTTTTAATCCTCAAACAAAGAAATTCCATGTTAGTATAGATGTTATATTTGTCGAAAATCAACCTTTTTTTTGCCAAAATTCTCTTCAGGGGGAGAAAAAGAATAGTGAAGATCATTTTTGGCATACTTTTACACCTATGCCTAATATGTTTTTACCTGATCTGAGCACTTCAACTCAAAACAAAAAAAAACTGATATTTCAAATAATGAAAGCTTAAGAAACCTTGAACTACAGGGGCCAAGTGTTAAAGTGCCAGAGACAGGGGGAGAAATACTACAAGATAAATTTCCACCACCAGAGCTTCGTGTTTATACGCGACAAAGGTATCATCACATCAGTAAAGACCCTCCCATAAACTCGGTACAGCCTCAATTGTCATCTCCAAGCACTGATTCCTCAGAAAATTCAGGTAACATTTCTTCTCCTAAACATTCTAGCACTCTATTTCCTGACCTTGACTTACCCATAGCACATAAGAAATGAACCCAAACCTGTAATATGCACCCTATTGCTAGATATATTTCCTATGAAAAATTGTCCAGTAAACACAGAGCCTTTAGTACAAAAATCTCTCAAATACCAATTCCTAAAACCATAAAAAAAGACCACCTAAATTGGAAGTTAGCAGTTTTAGAGGAAATGAATGCTCTAAAGAAGAATTTTACATGGGAGATTGTGGATTCACCAAAAGAAAAGAAAACTATGGGTTGTAAGTGAGTGTTTACAGTTAAATGTAATGCTGATGGGAGTGTTGAGTGATATAAGGCAAGGCTCGTAGCAAAAGGATTCACTCAAACCTATGGAATTGACTATCAAGAAACCTTTGTCCCGTTGCAAAGATAAATTCCATCTAGGTCCTTATCTCATTGACTTTACATTCTGATTGGAATCTATACCAGTTAGATGTTAAAAATGCTTTTCTGAATGGGGAGCTAGAAGAAGAAGTCTTTATGGACTTATCACCAGGTTTTGAGGGAAATCATAGTAGCAGTAAAGTGTGTAAACTACAAAAGTCTTTGTATGGACTTAAACAGTCTCCTAGAGCATGGTTTGAATGCTTTGGTAATGTTATAAAGGGACACGGTTACTCCCAAAGTCAGGCAGATCATACAATGTTTACAAACATTCTATTGAAGGGAAATCAGCCGTGTTGATTGTATATGTAGATGATATAATTTTGACTGGTGATGACTTAATTGAGCCGTGTTGATTGTATATGTAGATGATATAATTTTGACTGGTGATGACTTAATTGAGATTTGCAGATTAAAGAAAGTTCTTGCACGTGACTTTGAAATCAAAGACTTAGGCAACCTGAAGTATTTTCTGAGTATGGAGTTTGTTAGATCAAAAGATAGGATTGTTGTGTCTCAACGCAAGTATGTACTTGACTTGCTTGAAGAGACAGGTCTACTCAGATGTAAGGCAGCCAAGACACCCATAGATCCTAATACGAAATTCCAGCCAGCTAAAATTGAAGATGTGACCAACATAGATCGTTTTCAAAGCCTTGTAGGTAGATTAATCTACCTTTCACATACACACCCAGACATAGCCTTTGCAGTGAGCTTAGTCAGCCAATTTACGCATGCTCCAAGACAAGAACACTGAAACAATATACAGAATCCTTAGATACTTAAAAGGATCTCCGGGTAAAGGTCTTTTGTTCAGTAAAAAAAGACACCTACAAGTAGAAGTCTACAAAATGCTGACTGGGCTGGTAGTGTAACCGATAGAAGGTCCACTTTTGGTTACTGCACTTTTGTTGGGGGAAATTTGGTCACTTGGCGTAGCAAGAAACAAACTGTAGTAGCAAGTAGTAGTGAAGAGGCAGAATATAGAGCAGTAGCTCTAGGAATTTGTGAGGTTTTTTGGATTAAAAAAATTCTTGAAGAACTTAAGATAAGTAATTCTCTACCTATGAAAGTATATTGTGATAACAAATCTGCCATTGCAATAGTACATAATCCAGTACTCCACGACCGAACTAAACATGTCGAAGTGGACAGACACTTCATAAAAGAGAAATTGGACAGTGGTTTGGTCTGCATGCCTTACATTCCTACAAATGAGCAGGTTGCTGATATACTCACCAAGGGACTACCTAAGAAACAGTTCAAGAAATTAGTTTGTAAGCTGGCCATGAAAGACATTTTTAGACCAGCTTGAGGGGGAGTGTTGAATGGTTAACCAAATCAAATTGATTTGGTTTTACTTATATATTTAGGTGTATATTTCTGTGTAAATATAGACTTACTGCTTCCTAGAAATCAGTGTAAGATTCTGCTTTAATTGTTCTTTCCTTTCTTAATCTCTTGTATCCTATATTAAGGCTGTATACAATCTCATGAAAAAAAATCGAGGAGAATTATTCTATAAACTTTTCTCTACCTATTTTAACACAGTCCAAGAATGAAACAGAGGTAATCTGTACTATTTGATCAGTGAATGTGGTGTATAGAACAGATAAACGCTGATAAGCACAGATAAAGAATAACTTACAATCTCAGAAATATTATTGATAGAGCAGCATAGGTCAACCAAGTAATATGGAGGGGAAGATACATCTACTGAAATAGAGCTGAACTGCATAAGGTCCTCAATGCATACAAGCACATGTCCTCCAATCAGAAACAGTGATCTTGAGAGCCATGACTCCTCTGTTCAATTTAGATGTATGAGAAATTAATATTAGATTAATACAAATAAACCATAGTTGAAAAAGTAGAAAAACATACAGTATCTAAGATGTATTGAAATCCTATCTTAAGAAATTGAATATTCAGTGTTCGGTGTCCCAAACACTACTCGCTCAAACTGGATCAGAAAGCATTGCTAAATTTAAACTCATGAAGACCAAGGCATTTTCACTTTGCAGTAAGAAAAATGCAAGGTCACAGATTAAACGAAATAAGTCATATAAAATATCTGCAGAATGTTTACAGTTAAGAGATTTAAATCAGTCCTATAGATAACTGCAAAATCTAATCCATCCAGCAAGTTTTGATATTTCGTTAGTTTGAGACATATGGGGACAATGAATCACTGATAAACACATTAACCAGCATTTCAGAATTAGAACTCATCTTTACATTGATATTTATGCATTTTAGTATTTTCATGGTCAAGATATATTGCAGCAGAGAGAGAAATAGATTGCACCAAACCAACTGTAAAAATCAAATCATCCAGCTATGCTAAACATCAAGTTAATCAATATCTTCCATAATATGTACCAGTTTGAGTTCCAAACCTTCTTTAAACAAAAAGATTATAATATATATGGATTGAACAGTTAGCCAACCTGAAACACAATATTTAGGCAAGGAAATTGCACCAATACACAGTTGTTTACAACGAGACATGCAATCAACAAAAATTATCAGGTCATAAGAGTAACTTCTAAATCAAGTGCAATTTATACTATTTTGTTTTACATGCCCAGAAGTATTCTACTACAATATTAATATTCATTTGTCTATAATGCCTAAAGCAGCTTTGAAGCTTAATCACTCTGCATTAAAGAAAGAAAAATAAAAAGGAATTCTGGATTAGTAAGATAAGAATCTGGAACCTACCTACCAACACTCCACTCCTTCAACACTTAACCTAAACTGAAGTCCAAATGCAAAAGAAAGACCTACGTATCAACACCCCACTCCTTCAACACTTAACCTAAACTGAAGTCTAAAAAGCAAAAGAAAATTGTTCCTTTAGGCATATCACAACATCTGCAGGATTGTAAGCCATTTAGAAATACCAAATCATAACCAAAGTGAAGTTGTGAGAAATACCTTTGTCCTCACTGCACCAAAAGAGTACCATTGAATATTGGAATATGCTCACTTTTGAGCCTCCACAGATTTGTTTCTCAAACAACTCAACCTGAACCTGCTCCAAACTGCATATTTAAATTTCCAAAACCCAGCCTATCATAACTAAGAAAATAGACCATGTATAACTGTTTGGGCAGTTATTAAACAAAACAAGTAGACAATACTGACATACATATCTACCAAAATGCAAATAAATAAATAATAAAGAAGCCAGCATTGAGTTTAAAGCTTATATGTGCTATGATATAGATAGATCACCTTCTTATGGAACATTTATCATTTCTTGAAACCAAATCAAAAACTTGCAAGGTACAAAGTAATTGCCTTGATTTCTCAATGCTCCTTGTCATAAACAGGTATGTTGCACCCATCTCAGTAGACACCCTAACCTCATCACAGGAAATGCAACAGTTTCAGAGAAGCGACATGTAACTTCAATAGCTGAAAGTACCAGACATCACTAACCTCAGAACCTGAAGTCCTAGACTAATCAAAACCTCTCTAATATCTTCAATTTTGTGGCAACCAAGCAAATTTATGATAGTTCCTGCAGACCGCCAAAGATGTTAGTTTCACCATGAACTTGAACAACCAGCACAAGTAAAATGTGATTCGTTTTCTGTGAGAAGTAGAATCTGATTTATCAGCACAAAAGCAAAACCAAATAAAAATATGCCTTAAGAAACAACTTCATAACCACCTGTTCCATCAACTGTGACACCAAAGAGCAGCACATAAAACTTGTTCTCACTGCTACGTAGTACGGCCACTTCTCTATAAAGAGGGAAAAAATCAAAAAGAAAAATGTAATTGACATGATTGCAAAAGAGAAAGCAAGAGAGAGATTACAGAAAAAGTACATGCAACTTACTAATATCAATCCTTAAAACACATAATTGTTCAAATTCTTAGCCTCCACAACAATTGGATAAAATCAGTGTAAGGTAAGAAAATCCTCAATAAACACACGCACGCACGCACACATTGATAGTGAAATAAGATGATCAGATAGAAAAGGAAAATAAGTTCAATAAAAAATTAAAATCTGCAAGAATAAACTATAAATATGTAAAGTGCAATCTCATAGAATGTTAGAACTGGGAATCTGTAGTTTATAAAATGGGGTGGAAACTACGGCAGGCATCCCACATCATCCCATGAAGACTCCAAAGCCAAGCCAATCCATACAAAGAATTAACATGAGACATTCTTCTACATATATGAAACATTTTAAAAATATAATCATATAACATGAAACAGGCACCCATGGAGACTCTGAAACCATGTCAGTCAACATAAAAAGTGCAGGCACCCACGAACCTCCCACTTGGAAAATGAAGGTAGAATGAAGTCTAACTCAATAAGATTGAAATTCCCACCAATACTACCGAAATGTATAACTCGAAATCCCATCAAAACCATAAACTAAAAAGCACATTTCCAACTATACAGCTCTTTGCCGAAAAAAAGAAAAAGGATAAGCCAGGATAACAGAAACTAGACAGCACTACAAACATTTTCCAGAAAACAGTATATATAAAACATGACATTTGGAAAGGCAAATAAGACCAACACGTCAAGGTTTTGGGATATTAGATAAAATATGAACAATAAATAATGACCTGTATGACTTCACATGCAAAACTCCATACAAATTATTTGTATTCCAATATCAAAAAAATAAGCATGCTGACCAAACAGTGTAATATACTCAGGAAAACACAGCAAGCCATTTTTAATTTTTGGAATTACTCATAGCTGCTAATTGATTATCCTACAGAAGTTACCTTCCTCTGTGCATGAAGTCTTGCTCGAGTATCCAGCAAACAGTATACTGCATACAAGTTTCATGACTTCTGGAATTAGCAACATTTTTGTCAAAATAATCTTCAACAAAATCCTCTTTGACTGAAGACAAGAATTTAGTCACAGATCCAATTCTACTAACATAAGGGGTTATGACCGCATTCCCCCTGGTCTGTTTCTTATCAGAAGTTCTAAGAAGATAATTTAAACCAAATATATGCTTTCCTTGCTCACTTTCAGTATCAACTTCACTAATATTTAAATTGCCATTTAAATTTTGTGAAGCTTCTGTCTTGGCAACTGTGTTCTGCTCCTTTAATAATGAAATAACTCTTCTTGTATGTTTCCTTCTTTTATTCTTTTCCAACAAATCAGCCCCTTGGTTAACAGAACTATCAACTTCAACATCATTGCCACCAGCAGAGAAATCATTGCTTTTGCAATTTTCTCTTCGACAAGCAATCTCATGTGGTTGGTCATTATGATCTTCTTCAAAAAGGTTTGACGATGAATGCACTTCAGCACTACTATACTCATGTTCATGATTAATTGACTGATCAAGCATTGATGGCCCATAGTCGCAGAAATCATCATCACTACAGCTGGTATTACTATCAGATGATACCACAGAATAGGACCTTGCAGAGAGCTGCAAAATTTCTTCCACTAAAGTGTGGCGACGATGAAGAATGTCCTCTCGATAATGAGGTGGAGAACCAGGACAGGCAGAGGATGAATGAGCATCTGTGATATCATCTATAGAAGTCAATGGTGACTCATGGATGTCTTTAACCATCCTACGACCTTGAATAGGAAAGGTATCTTGATGGAAGCTTTTAGCTTGCACAGTGAAAGCACCAGCTTCGTCATGTAAATAAGGTTTCTTATGCTCCTGTCTTAAATCCATTCTCCCAATCCCTGGTAAAGAGACCCCGCCGGTAATACCCAGAGAACCAATATGGTCAAAGTATTGATGAGTGTGCAAACCAGTAGGCATATCAGCATAGGAATTTTCAGATTCTAAAATGTTTGTACTACTCTCATCACCTGAAGCTTGAGCAGAGTCTGAGACATATCTTGAGCTTTCAGCTACATGTGGCTGGCTCCTCTTGTTCTTCATATAATTATCTTTCTCAAAATTCATCAATGTAGCCCCACTACAGATATTGCCATCCACAATATTCTCTGAAGTGTGATCCATCCACTCTTTAAATTCCCGCAACCAAAGAATTGAACGCTCTCTCTTCATATGCTCAACTCTATTCATCAAATCAACTATTTCAGCATCATCATCAGATGCTACATTTTCCCCTTTGTTTTCAATCTCATTATCACATGACACAGACTCACGATCAGAACCAACATTCATACTCTCTTCTTCACTCTCGATAGAAGCAAGGCGACAAGCCTTTTTCTGCAAAATGTAAATCATGAAACATTGCAACTATGATGGGCTCAACAAGAGAATATATATGAACAGATCACTAAAACCTAGTACCAATCAAATGTTTAAATTTACGGAGCAATTTCACTTTATTCCACAAACTCCCAAAGGTGACTAACATATACCATCAGACCCACCAACCGTCCATCGGGCCAGGAGCGACCAAGTACAGTAAAGCCTCTCTAATGGCATAATGTTGAGACCAAACGAATTTTATTACTATGAGGAGCTTATAACTTAATAGAGATGTAGTTACAAATATTGTTGTTTTAACTTATCTATCCTTAGTACAATTAATAATTAATTAATGATGCATGTCAAACCCAAATAATAAAAGAGATAGACATAGTTTAAACACAAAGTACATGTATTTATGTAGTGTTGGGAAAATTCAATCTAAGGTAAAATATGCATTACATTAACAATTAATTAATGAAGCATGCCAAATCCAATTGTTAAAAGAGACAGACAAAGTTATTATTAAAAAAAAAAAAAAAAAGTAGATATATTTAGGCAGTGTTGAGAATATCAAAGTGAAAATCTAAATGTTTTCTCTCTAATGTAAATTATGTAAATATTATACAATGATTTGGTAACAACTATAAATAATAAATCATTATCCCAAACAACTTTAAAAAAATATTTCATTCCATATTAATCTTTAATATAAAATAGCATATGTATTTTTGCCATATACAAATGATTATTATTATATGAGAGCAATTTTCTTAAGAAAAGATCTAAAAAATTATAACTTATTACAATGTGAAGTTTATTCTTATTCATAATTGGCCCAAATTAAGACAATAATTTTTTATGACTGCGTAGACGTTATTCTTATATAGAATATCACACTATAGATATGTTTCATTGTACATACATATGTATATATATTCATGCCTAAAGACCATACCAACTTTAAGCAGATATTTAGAACTTCCTATTAAAATCACTTACCGTTTTCCTGTTAGCATTTCCATCTCCATCGGCATTACCTTTTGCTGGAGAATAGAATCCAAAGCCTGCAGGTCGCTTCTGTCTCCTAGCAATTATAAGTTCCCTCTCCCAAAGCTCTCTCGTGCTGATTCCCTTGTCATCTAACTTCAACTAGTTAGGGAAAAAACAAAGAAACAAATAAGTTTAGCTTCACAATTACATAGGGAGAGTCATTATGTAATTCAGATTTGATTTTAGTGACAAATTTAAAAAAAAAAAAAAAACCAAAAAGCCAAGGGGAAATATTGCTTTATGATCCCCGAGACACTACTATGTCAAAAAGCAAGAAGAATACAAATCATGCATTACTTTATCTGGATGAGCAAAATAGCTGAATACTTGTGCTCGATACCATCGTGAACAACATAATGGATTCCCTTCCAACCACAAGTTCAGCAAATAAGGAAGGCTTGCAATGAATTCAAGCTCAGAAAAAGTGGAAATAATATTATAGGAAATATCTAGGTCTTCAAGACACTTCAAATTCTCAATCCCACGCAATGTAGTCAGGGCATTGTTCCTCAAAACAAGTTTTACAATCTGACAGGAGACCTGCATAATCCCACAACATGAGTACAACATGGGTGAATAGGTCCTCAGCTGATTCATTAAGGAAAAAATAACAGCAGAATGAAAAATATCTAGGAATCAAACCATAAAATACAGCATTTCACATGCAATCATGTTAAGTAAATCAAATAAATATTTATAAGTGAATTTGCAAAAAGGAAGATCATTGCATTAACTTCTTTGGGAAACCCTGCAGTTGATTATAATAATGTCAAACGGATGTGAATAATTATATCTATTTAAAAAATTATGAAAAAAATTTGTGTTTGTGTGTGTACGTGTATTTATATATGAATTATTCTCTACAAAGGCATCTCAACTTAACTAAATGCCCATTTGAGATTTAGGTTACTAGCCGATTTAGGTTAAAACTTAGTAAGTGGCTTATTTTATGATTTTTGAAAAAAATAGTGTTTGGTAAATTTTATAAAAGTTGCTAATTTTTTAATTTTCTCCATTTTGACAACTTTTAAAAAGAGGTTCGTATTTGTTTTTTATAAGCTCCTTATTAAATAAACAACCATATCTTTCTAAAGTTCCTATTATAACCTTAATATTTTAATAAAAAGACATAGTTGTCTTTTTATTAAAATATTATAATATATAAACTATTAAATATCATATTACAGCCCCAATCAAATCACACTAATAACAATTATATCATTGCAACTATGGCATTGCACAATTATATAAAGAAGCATGCATAGCATGATGTTCATTTTGACAATATTAAAAACAATTATAATTCAATCTGAAGGAATACTAATGGCTAATGGCTCTAGATCACAAGAATGACAAATTTGAGGAATTATTTATTGTAACAAGTTTAATATGAATGCAATGCATATTACTTTTTATTTTATTTGGACTATATATTAGTATGAATAGTTATCTTATTTTATGTAACAAATTATGAAATTCATTGGATCTATTTAATTGAGTTTTTTCACTTTATATAATTTTATGTGTTTTAAAAAGAAAAAAAGATATGACTGACAATTTATTAAACACACTCTAAAAATAAAAGGCATTTATGTCTACTTTGGTAGTTATATAATAAAACATCACTTTTGTAATAAAATTACCAAACGAGTGTACTCTGCTTTCAAACTCACAACCGTAACAGCACAATTTACCAAACACTAAGCTACACTTTTAATCAGCTGCTTTAAGCTACATTTTTAATCAGCTGTTTATTTCATTCATACGGTAAAAGCATCTTATTCCATCAGCCACCATAATCCCAAGCTAACCCTAAATAAGGATGCGGATAAGAGACAAACAAACACAAACTTCAGTGCACTAATACACAAAAAATATAAAAAAAAAATACAGCCTCCAACAAATTGATTTTGTTTCTTTTTTCTTCCCCTTTTTTTGTCTACAACAGCATCCTCAATTTATGAAATTGAGGATGTCCTTAGTGAATAAAATTTTTCTATCCACAACAAGAACACATCATTAATTTAACCCAAAACACTACTATAGTTACTGAAACTTGCAAATATAACACCAATAAACTAGGTAATGTAACACCAATAACCTTTTCCACACCTTTTTCAATCAAACACACGGGCCCTTTTCTATCATTGCTCACCTCCAAGCTCTATTTTTATACAATTATTTCTTTTTCACATAAACACATCTCCGCCAATATATTTCTCACTTTTTGGCTCACATGGTATTATCATTGATGAGTATCCAAACATTTATGCTAAATAATGTTAGCTTCAACACTTATTCTTAGAAAGAATTGGAGAAGAACGAGGTTCTCAATCAATCAATCAACATATGATTTGAAGGAGATATGAGACCCATTCTTGAGTTTCTTGTTTTACTTTTTGATAGGAAAGAGAAAAAATTTTATAGAAAATTAGAAGGGAATAAGTAGTACAAAAGTGTACCTGAGGTCCACAAACTAAAATCTTCCCTACAGTGTAGAATACCAAAATCAATACAATACTTTGAAAAAGGAAACCCTTGAAATCCGGGAAAGAGGAATATGAATCCAAACCAACAAAATTAACCCAAAACTGCATCCCAATCAAACTAAATGAAAAAGAATGAGGAATGTTGAAAATCCTTGGAAGTTGATGTCCAAATAAAACAAAAGATTTGAATCCTGTCCCATAAACCATTAATATCTTCCTCTTTTTCCATTACAAGTATACGGCTATTTCTTTCTTGCCAAATCACCCAAAAGAGGGCTAGGAGAACAAACTTCCATAATGTTTCAGCTTTCCTTCCTTTTCTAAAAGCAAAAAATATTCTCCATCAATAAAGCCTTATAAGAGGCCGGAACTGCCCAAAGAAAATTAGCCACAAGAAAATTAGCCGCAACACAAACGAGCCCATAAAGAGGCAACATCGCAATGAAGATAAAGATGTCGCAAATGAAGAAAAAGATGGTCGCTGGTTTGTTCCTTCTTTAGTTTCTTGTTAATTCAAAAGAAAAATCAGTGCCAGCACCTTATTCAACTTCACCTTAAGGCCGCCGCCACCAGCATGTCAGGAGAAGGCTAATCAATCTTTCTTATGCATGTGCCTTGCAAGAATGGTGATGGTGGTTTCCAACACTTGCCATTGTTGGCAGTGAATAGTAAACAGGGTTGGGTGTGTTGGTGACATGTACAACATTGAAATAGTAAGATAACTTCTCTTAGGAAGAGCTGTGGAATCTCCTCTCTTCTATCTTACTGGAATAAGAGAGGAGTATCAAATCTATCCAGTGCTTTTCCATATATGTGAGTGTGTGTGTGTGAATATATCTCAACTAAATCACTGTATTCTCTTACATCTAAGGTGTATGAATCAAACTGAAGAAGACCCGCTGCCATATGCGGATCATACCAAACAATCTTTTCAGGGTTCCAGGTACAACAATGTCAAAATATGTCAAACGATTTTAGAAGTCTATCAGAATATGATAGAAAAACTATCTACCCTCCCAGTAACCCCGCAGCTTGTTGAAGTTAAAATTTCACACAAATTCAACAGACCAGCATGCTAGCAAATGACAACACAATATGACCACCCTACATTCCAAGTAGTGTTAACAAATTTCAGACCACAACCACCACAAATTTGAGAATATAACCATTGGCATTAAATAGCACAACAAATTTCTGAAACAACCATAGGCATTCAATAGCATAAACTGTCACAATCTTGACTTCAAACTAAATTCTCACAGCTAAACAAAACCCTAAGAAAAGAAAGAAAGAGTCAGCAATGAAAACTAATGAGACCATTACAATATTAAAATTCATCATAGAGATCAGTTCATATGGCTGCTGAAAAAGTAGTCAACTGCTTCCAAATTTGTTCACAAAATTTGGTCCAACATTTCCTTGTCTTTCAGCACCATTTGCCACATTTTGAAAGCAACAGCCATGTAACGGCTTTGATAACTTCACACCAATTGCTATTATCTTCGATGTAAAGATGATATAAAACAATGATAGAAACGGTATTTGGTCCTTGAGGGTGCTAATCTCATCCTTTAAAAAAAAAAAAAAAAAAAAAAAAAAACTAAACTATCGTTGGAGATTACATAAGGCTCAGAAGCATCAAATATCCAAATGCAGAACGAATCAATATCAATGGCTGAAGAGGAATAATGTTAAGTGATCCAATATGGTTTTAATCAATTAAGGAGTAGCCACAGCATCCTTAATTATGCAAAATTATATATTAAGTGTTTTTTTATCACATATAATATAATGACATTCATTGTGGTTAAACATATTTAAACATGATTTTCATATGAAAATACAATATAACATGCATATAAGATCAAAAGCAAAAATTTAAGATCTAACCACTAACCATTGATATTGATGTGTTCTGCAATTGGATATTTGATTCTTCTAAGCCTTTTGTAATCTCCACCGATAGTGTAATTTTTTGTTTTAAAGATGATACTACCAGCTTCAGAGATCAAATACCGTTTTCATCAATTCTTTATATCATCTTTCCATCAAAGGAAATGTTAGACTAAATTTTTTGAACAAATTTGGAAGCTTTTGAGACAGCATGATCAAGCAAAGCTTAATTACACACTCAAGATACATAAATACAACTTATTGAAACCTACTGCAATTTGTTTATGAGTGCCTACCTATTAAGAAAAAAAAAAAAATTCACCCAATAATAAACGTAGAATTAGACTTAAAAAAAAAACCATTTAGGGGAAAATAATTAGAAAGATGCCAAACAAAAAAAAAAAAAAAGCAGCTCTAAAGACAAAAAGTATGAAACATGGTTTCAGATCCATGCATCATCTCAAACATCAAACCAACTATTCAACATATACAAAAATAACTATTAAAAGTAATAATCTGATTTACTCATACCTCCCTAAAAGCTGCAATTGATCGGAGGTTATTAAACCCTAAATCCAAGTGTTTCAATTTGAAACATTTACGAAGATTATCAACCTTAGCAAACTTGTTTCGACTCAAATCAAGAGTTTCAACGACAGGAAGAAGTTGCAGCGACTCATCCATTAAAACCAACCGATTACACGAACAAGATACAAACGACAACCGATTCCACTGTGGAGAGTCCTTTATTTCAGAAATCCTGCTCGCAAACACATGCCGCAGCGCGTTCTAAAGCAGAACCAGAACATAAAAGTCAAATTTACTGAAAATTAAAGTTAGCATGAATTAAATCGAAAGAGAGCAAGTGCACTGACGGTAGAATTATGACAAATAATCTTCTCCAAAGAATGTCTTAATTCAAGCAACCCTTTAGCAGCCGAAGTTGACAAGTCACATCCTCTGAGCTCCAAGACCTTCAATCTACAAAACGGCAGCAAGGAGAGGGGCGTGGGGTCACGCGCGGTAGGAGGCAGTGCGGAGACGACTTTCAACGACGTAAGAAGCTTCAAAATCCGACGCAATTGCTCCAGTGCACGGTGGTCACCAAGGTCGGAAACGTAGGCGCGAAGATAGTCAACAGGCGCGCCGGCTAGCAGCCGCTCAAGCTCACGCAGCGCCTCAAGCCGCAATTGGACGTAGTGAAGCCCCGCCGGGTTGAGTTTCAAGACTATGGATCCTTCTATTAACGGACCCGCTTGTTGTTCTACGAATTTCACCAGCTTTTCCAGGTATCGATCTCCCGTTACGATCGCCATTAAAATTTTATAAAAATGACTGATTTAACTAATTATTAAGAATAAAAAAAATGAAGGTTTTGGAGGAACGGAAGAGAAGAGAAGATATTGAGTCACAATAGATTTTATTATTCTATTTGATTTGCAAGTGTCAACAAGTCTTAAATTAATGGGTTAGAATTAAAAGATATTTTAACATATTTTTAGTAGTGTTCTTTATTTTAAATTTTTTATTTTAAATAATTTTTTAATTAATTATAATTTTTTTATAAAATTTAATTGAATTAAGTATAATATTTTATTTATTAATTAATAATATTATATTATTTAAGATAATTATATAAAATAAAAATTTAAAATATAGAATATTATTATTTTTTATTTTAAATAAATTTTTTAAAAAATAAATTTTAAATTTTAAAAAATGTGGCAAGGAGATACTTGGTGTACGTGAAAAACAACTTGGATGACCTGAGGACGGGATCCAACGACACATTTCATTTTAGATTAACTGCTATTGGCTTTGTCTAATATGTGATCTTCGGAAAATTGTTAGTATTAGTCATATTAATTTAATGGTTTACGATTTTAATTTTTTTAATTTTTTTTATTATTTTTAGTTAAATATTTATTGTATGGATTAAAAATTTATACTATATTTATGTTAATTTCAAAAATACTATTTATTTTATTTTTTCTTATTATAATAATTTTCTTAAAAGTCCTTAGAGTTTTATAATTTTATACATTGATTATTCTTCCATCATTTTTACATATTCGTCTTATTCTTTCTAATATTTTTATTATTTCTCTATAAAATTATATTTTTTGTTCTAAATCATAAAAATCTATAAATTCTAATTCTTCATAATTTTCTTGACCTATATTAATTAAAATTCTTTTTCTTATTCTAAACTTGTTATCTCTTGATTTAAATATTTTATATATAGATTAACTTTATTTTCCCAACTAAAGATCATTCTTTCTATGGTATGACACATTAATCTAAGTTTATTCCAAGCTTCAAATTCTGTATCATTATTATTCATAATGCTTCTGTTTTATACCAATATATCAAAAATTTAATTAATTCATCTATAAATTTCATTCGTTTATTTAATATTATCTCATCATCTTTAGTATTTATATTGAATCTTTCTCTTTATTCTTGCATTAATTCTAATTCAATATTTCTTATATTATTCTTACTTTCTTTTATTTCTTTTACCAATTTTCTTATTTCATCTTTATCCTCTATTTTTAACGTATACATTGCATCTACTATATTAGTTATTGGCTTCATTTTAATTTCTCAAATTCTTATTCTTTTTACTTTTCTTATAATTTTATTGATACTATTGTCTCTGATACCATTTTGCTTGGGGGGTCCGAAGACTAATCTAGTTAATCAAAAAATCTAGTTAATCAAAAGTTAATAAAATTAAAACTAATAAAATTTATTTATCTAGAGATAATAGAAAGAATTTAATTTATTATTATTTAAGACTGAGTACATAATTTATACAAGAAATTATAGATATGTTACAACGAAAAGTAATACAAACAATCATTTTATACAAGATACAAGAGGAATTTTACAAATCTTATTGGTGGTAAAATTGTTTTATTTAATTTATTTATTTTTAGTAATAAAAGAAGTCATAGAGATTCATTCCTTATTGATCTTCTTGTTCTATTTTAGTTTCTACTATAGAAATTTCTTAATTTATCTGAAACATATATATTTTTTCTTGCAAATTATCCATTTCAATTTGATTTATTATTTTTCTTTCTAATTCATTAGGTAGCCCTATATTTTTTACTGCTAATAAGGCTTCTTTTGAAATTAATTCTTTTTAGAAAATATGTATGCTTCATAATCTGTTGTTCCACAATTAAATTGTATTACTACAATTTTATGATTATATGAAAGTTTTGTTTCATTATTTATCTGAATTATTTTTGTTATTCCAAAATCTTTTAACAATGTTTCATGATATTTTTCTATATTATTGCAATATGTCCAAGATCTCCTTCTCTTCCCATCAAACATTAACATCTTTATAAACCTTTACTACCAAAAGATAAGAATTCAGAATTATTACCTCTATCTTTTATTGTATAAAAGGAATTTTCCTATACACCGGCGAAGTAACCTTCTGCCTGAATGACCTCGTCCTTTAACTCCCTCAACACGCCTTCACCTTCGGCTAACACTGAAAAACTGGACAGTCTTCTAAGACTTCACTGTATCCTTTGGTGTTTTGGAATTTCCTTATATCCAATAACAGATATAGATTTCCTTTTTCTTTCTTATGGGGTTATCTGGTTTATTAGGATGATATATTTATCTGGGTTGAGATTGGAGAAAAGATTTATTTTTGCATTGGTGTTGTTGCGAATTGTAGGAAAGATGAATGTAAGACTTTGAATTGCTCTGATGGGCTTCGGATCTGCCCCTTAATCTGATTTATTCCTCTTTATATAGAGAGTACATTATTGATACTTATCTTTTCCTCTTTACAGGTGTATGGATGAGAGAAAAGATAATAACTTTTTATTTTTCTCCTTTACAAGTGTATGATAAGAGAAAAAATAAATACAACTAATGCCCGACATATTCATATGGGCTGAATTAATGGCGGACAACTTTATGTGGTGGCCTTACAAAGTCAAAAAGTTTTTGTTACAAAATGACAAATATATAAAGTAAAGATTACATTATTTATTGCTGCCGACACAAACGACAGGACTTCTTTTTCCTAATTTATCTCCATCAGTCTGCATGCCTGCTGTAAAGTAGTTGCGCTTGATGGAAATCTCATTGTTGTTATCTCGTGTATGAAGTCTAGTAGTATCTCAGATGGTGACTTTCCACCTTCTGCTGTTAGCAAGATGCAATTATTGAATTTTATTATTGTCCTATATTTTCTATTGTATAGGTCTTTGGCTATGCTCCAGATGGCCTTTATTCCTCGAGCTCTTCTGGTTCTTATCCAAGCTTTATTGAATTGTGAGGTTGTTGTATATTCTGTTCCCACTTCAAGCTGAAAATTTCTGGTAACATGGCCTATTGTAATCATGTAGAAGGCTTGGTATTCTTTGTTGTTTGTATATTCAGGACTTATGGTGTAGAATTTAAGGTATATTTTCTCTTTTTGGCAAACTTAGAGACTTCTTTTATAAGAAGTTCATCAAAACTGGCTAGCTCTTTTAGGTTTATGTCAGGGTATATCATGTCAAGAAATCCATACCTTGTTATCTTTCCAACAAGGACTGGATCTGCATCTTTAATTGCTATCATTCGAAGATAAAAATTTTTCCCTGGTGATTTATGGATGGTGTTCTTGTATGAACAAATGGAGTATATCCAGGTGATTACCTGTTTATAATCTTCTTCTTTTGGATTTAAAGGGAGATTATCATCCTCTGAGACAAAGGGATTTATGTTGACAGTCCTTTTATCGTCTTCACCTGTTGCACAGATGGTTATGATTTTATTTTTCTGGATTATTGGATCGCTGATTGGATCTGAATTTATTGGATCGTTGAGTGGATCCTGTTTTATTGGGCCTCTTGTAGAGTCCTGATTTATTGGATCTCTGAGAGAATCCTGATTTATTGGATTACTAATAGGATTTTGTGGAACGGGTCCACTGCTGCTTCCAGCATTTATTGGATTTATTTAGAGTCTATTGATCAGACTGTTCCAAGAAGAAATCAGCCTGTTTACTCCATCATTATGTGTTTCAAATATTTCTCTTAGACAATCTATAGCGTCTAGGGCTTCAGTAGCATCAGCTTTCAGCCGATTTATTTCAGCATTTATTTTAGAGATTTCTTCCTCCATTGTTTATAATTCTTCAGCAAATTATATGTTCCTGGATAAAATATCTGCAAGATAATTGTCAGATCCTTTAATATAATTAACTTTAAAAGTATATAAAGATAAAAATACTTGCCATCTATGAATTCTTCTATATTGGGGCTCATTGGGTAATTTATTGAATATTAATGATTTAACTTGAGTATTATCAGTTTCTACAGTAAATTCTTTGGCAATTAAGAATAATGAGAACTTTTTAATTCCTTTTAATATTGCTAATAGTTCTTTTTCATTTGTTGTATAATTTTGTTCTGCTGAATTTAGGGGTCCACTTGTATATCTACATATTTCCTTTAAATTAGTTTTAAGTATTGCTGCCCAATATAAATCACTGGCATCTGTTTGTAAATTAAATTATCTGTTGGTTCTGGTAATCTTAGTTTAGGTAAATTTTTACATTCTTCTTTTAGTTGTTTAACTGTGTTTGTATGTTCTTCTTTCCATCCGTGAAGATTATTTTTCTTTAGTAATTTTTGTAAAGGATTTCTTTTCTTAGCTAAATTATCTATAAATCCTTTTGCATAATTTAAACATCCTAAAAATTTTTGTATTTGTTTTTTGTTTTCTAATTTATCAGGAAACTGTTTTATTTTTTCACTTATATGAGATTGCAATTTTATTCCTGTATTATTGAGTATCATTCTTAAAAATTCTATCTCATTTTGACATATTTTTGCTTTTTTCTCACTTAATACTATTCATTTTTCCTTACACGTTTGTGCAAAGTCTTTTAAATGTTCGATATGTTCTTTATATGTTTTTGAACTTATTAGAATATCATCTACATAAACTATTAAGTATGTTTTATTTCTTAATAAATCATCCATTCTTCTTTGATATATTTGTGGTGCATTTTTTAATCCAAAGGGCATAACTAACCATTCGTAATGTCCTTGAGGTGTACTAAAGGTTGTATATTTTATATTATCTTCTTCCATTTTTATTTGCCAAAATCCTGATTTACAATCAAATTTAGAATAATATGTATTTCATTTTACTAAATTTATTAATACTTTTTCTTTGGTAAGAAATATCCATCAAATTTAGTATACTTATTTAATTCTTTATAATTTATAACCATTCTGGCTTTTCCTCTAACTTGTTCACTATGTTTCATTACCATAGAGGCTGGGCTTGAATGAGGACTAAAACTTTGTCTTATTGAATTTAAATTTAATAATTCTTTTAGTTGTACTTTAAATTATGTTATATCTTCTTGGGTATATACCATTGGTCTTACTCTAATGGTTACTGGTGCTATCAATTCTATTTTAGCTCTTAGATTTTTAGGATTCCATAAAGCTAAAGGGTTCTCATGATATACTTCTTGTAATTGTTTCTTAATTTCATCTATAGATATCAAATTATTTTGTAATTGGTGTTTATAAAAAAAGATCTTATAAGTATAATCACCACGCTCAGCTGCAACTCTGTAAGGTTTAAAGATACGAGGCAGTCTAAGTATATGTCCACATGGTGTTTTAAGGTTTATATTATATAAGGTTTGTTGATAACTTTGGAATTGGCTAAGGAAATCATTTCCTAAGAGTAAATCTTGTTTTAAGGTATTATATTGGATAATATGCTTTAACAATATTATTTTATTTCCAAGAATAATTGGAACTTGTGATTTATAATATAATAAAGATGCTTAGGTATTTGTTATTCCTATAAGTTTTATTCTCGAACCTGAGAACTTATTCCATTCTTTTAGTAAGAATGATTTTCCTATTGTTATTTCACTTCATGTGTCTATTATTGCACATGTAGTTATATTAGTTTCAGGAAAGGTTAATTCTATGTAGGTACCTAAAAGAAATTTTATAGTATTCATTTATTCATTTATCCACATTACTATTTTAGGGCAAAATTCTGTTGTTTCACTATCCATTTTTATATATATTCTTTCAGAAGTAATATTATAATTTATGTGTTTTAAGAAACTCATTCCTAATATTATATCATATATTTCATTCTGAGCAAATCCTGAGCCTATAAAACATAGTATTCTAAATAATAATCTTCCTATATATGTTGGTACAGTTACTTCTTTTATACAAACTCGTAAATTTTCATTAAAGTCTTTATATTTATATTCATTAGTTGTAGTATGTTCTGTTAATCCTTTATTTTTTAATATATTTAAGTGATTATGACTTGAACCTGCATCTATTAATATTTTTAGACCTTCTATAAATTCTATTTCATTAAAATATTTTCCCATTATTACTAAGTTTCCATTAGATGTATTATCAGGTATTAATATTTCTTTGTATGCATTATAGTTTGGTTGTTTTTCTTTAATTTTAATTCCTTTAATAAGTTGCTTATTACCAAATTGAATTGGTACAATTTGATTTTTAATATCTTCCTCTAATTCAGGCTTATCATCTTTTATATCTAAATTATAGGTTATAGGTAAATTAGGAATTTGTAATATTGGTTCTATACTTTGTCCTAAATCTTGAAATTCTTTTCCTATTTCTATACAAGATTTATTACTATATATTTCTCCATAATTACTATTACAGAAAGAATATAAGGCAGAATAATAAAATGTCATAATTTTATTTTCAGGTTTCATTATATCTGTTCTCTTTAATTCAAAATGTAAACTTAAAGTATCATTTATATTTTTATCTTTTATATGGACACAATATTTAGGGTAACATGTAAATAAGAATTTTTTATAACATAAATTTCCTTCTATAGTTCCTGCTAATTCAGGGTTTATAAATCTCTGATCATGTAAACTGAGTATTATAGGTGAATTTATTCCTTCTCTAAATAAAGATTTTACTAATATTTGTATTCCAGTTAAATATACATATTGTATTTTATCTCTAATCCTATCACTTTTGATTTTATTTAAAGTGGCTTCTATGCCTCTTAAATTTAATAAACTTAGTTTAATATTTCATCTACTTTATGTTATATCTATAGCTTTTTCTTGTTTTTGGTATTCATGAATAATTATATTCTTTCTTTTAAAGAATTGTTGTATATTTCTTAAAATTGTATTATTTGGATTTCTTAAATTTAAAGATATTCTTGAAATCTCTTTTAATTTTTTCTGATTTATTTGTACAATTAATTGATATCCATCTCTATTTTTTTGTTGTTCTATTTCATTATCTATTTCTATATTTTCTATGTTTTCTATTTCAGAATTCTGATTCTAATTCATTTGATTCTGAATTTTCTAAAGAACTTGTATTAATAGATTCTGTATCACTATAACTTTCATATATTTCAATATTGAAACAATTTATGTTTTCATTATCAGATAATAATTCAAAATATAGTTTTATTTATTGATATTCTATTTCAGCTATTCTGACATTTTTCTGTTTACATTCAGGGCTTATATATCCTTTTTGTCCATAATTCCAGCATTTACATTTTTTATGGTCTTTTTTAATTTCTTTATTATGTCTTCTTTTATAATATCTTCTATAAGATTTTCTTTTAAATATTTTATTTTTCCAATATTTTATGTAGTGTTTTTTATATCTCTTTTTGTTTTTATATTTACCTTTATATTATTGTTTACGTTTTCTATGTTTTTTATAATATGGTTTACATCCCCATTGATTTGGTGCATCTACTTGATCACAACAAATCATCATGGCATTTTTTACTTTTTTATATAATTGTCTTTCTATACATATATCTTTTAATTTTCTTATGACAAATTCTACTCTAGATCCTAACGTATTTGGTATCAATTTTCCTGTTTCTGTTGATCTGTATGAATTCCATTTTTTAATAAAGTAAGTATTCCATGGTGATGGTAATTTATTTATATACATATCATAATAAATTGTTTGATTATCATTACTGTAAAATTGTTTATAATAATATTTCTGAAATTCACATGTATAATTTTTTATGTTACATAAATTGCATATTTGAAGGTTTATTAAATGTTGTCTTGCTAAAAGTTTTTCTTTTTGTATTTCTTGTTGTTTAAGATCTTCCCAATTTTCTCCTAAAAATTCATCTCTTATATAATTTGTAAATTTATCTAATCCTTCACTAATTCATTTTCGGAATTGTTGTTTAGTTGCCAATCTTATTAAGGTTTTTGTTTCTTCAGTTTTCCCATCCCACCAATTTTGTACATTACCAATGAAACTCATTATTAATAATTCTATCCACAGATCAAATTTTTCTTCTGTATTCTGTGCATCCCAATCATTATTTTGTTTATTAAATAAAAACATTATTTTCATATCATTTGACCAACTTGTTAATGTTTTACTTGTGTCTTTTCTTCAGTCTATATCTAATTTACTTCCCATAGGTTTAATGGGTTCATTTTCAGTTTTATATTCAAGTATATATTCTCTTGGATACATTTTATAATAAGGTTCTTTAGATGCTATTATCTGATTATGTGCTCTTGTTTCTTTATCAGTAACTACTATATTAGGATTTTTGGTTTTTATACTTGGTTCAGTAGGTAGTGCTCCAACATTCATATTTACATCAAATCCTAGTGTTTCTAAGTCTAAATCTTCTAATGATAATTTATCAAATTGTTCTTCTAAATTATCCATTACTCACTACTACTTGAACTTGATTCTTTAGGTTCATCAATTTTTATTCCTTTTTGTTTTATATCAGTTTTTTCTTTTGATTTATTTTTTAGTGTGCTTTCTTTTGATCTTTTTATTGTTTCTTGTAATTGTCTTTGATATTCTTCTTCTCTTTTTAATATTTCTGGCATTACAGTAGTTCTTATTCTTTCATCAAATGATCCATTGACTACTTCTCCAAATTGTATTTTGTCTTTATGTCTAATTGATTCTTTTAATTCTTTTTGTGCTTCTAAAATTGTTGATTTCTTTTCTAACTTAGTTTTTATTTCAAAAACTTCAATCTTTAGAAGCTTAATTTCTTCTATTATTGTTTTAATATGTATTGTTTGGGTAATATCGGGTAGGTCTCCTCGAGGCCCTTTCAGCTCGAATAAAACACCCCGAAAACAGTTTAGCTCGAGCAGAAGTCCTGACCACTGGCACGAAGACGATCTCATCAGACGTCAAAGCTGGTCAAGGTTGGTGAAGTCAGAGCCGCCCGAGCTCCGAGCTCTTTTGTCTGCTCGAGGTCGTCCGACCCAGTCAAAGCTTGTCAAGGTCCGAGCCGAACTCTCGCTTTCACGCTCGCGAGAGGTTATGTCCACGACCACTAGCCGGGCTACGCAAACCATCGACCGGATGAAACACGAGACCCGGCTCGGGACGGTCCGACCCGTTCCTCGAAATCCACACACCTTTTGATGTCGAGACGGGGCCCCACGAAGGAGGGTAGTGGTACTGTTGTCGATGGCCGGCACATACCCCCACGGTGTCATCATTCCTTGCGCACATGCCCGACATGGTGATCTGGTCATGTGAACCAGGTTAAAGGGACAACCGCGCATCCCCAGGGAATATTACGCTAATCCCGGTTGTCGGAGGGACCCAGAGACCACCAGCATGGGAATGGACGGCACTGGAAATGGAAAGGCGGGAAAAGCAGAGAATAAAAGGAAGCGGATGGGCAAATTGCGAGGGTTCAGAGATTTCAGACGAGTTCTTCTAACTCTTATTTTTCTCCGGGCTTGATTTTTCGGATTTTTGGGAAATTCCCTTTATCCGAGAAAAAAGCCAAAATACGTTTTTCCATTCTTAGGTCTCTCCGATTGAGAGGGATACCAAAAGAACAACCGATTCTCGACTTGAGCGTCGGAGGGTTTCGTCGGAACAACATCCGGCGACCCCGACATTGTTCTCTGTGAGTGCTGAGTTCAGAGACTTCGATTCCGGAAAAGGCGAGGAATAGGAAAAGGAGACGATCTCGCTCGAGCTCAAGCTAGCCATGAGCGAAGGTTCAATCTTGTTTGAAGAACGCGGAAAAAGCGCATCAACATCTTTTGGCGCGATGCAGTGGGGATCGGCACAAAAGCTCGATTTCTAATATGTTCAAGATACACAACACAGCGATGAGGGAAGCAGTAGAAGAGGAGTAAGTCAGAAGAATCGATAACTTTGAGAGAAGTGGCCAATGAGGCCCAGAATAGGGAGATCCAGGAAAGAATGGATCGGATGGAGAAAGCAGATGGAGACTCGACTTCCTATTGCAAGAACTCGGGGAGGGCGGAGAAAAGCATGTAATGATGTCCGAGGTCCGGTAGTGGGAACGCTCCGTTCGGAAAATGTGGGAGATGAAGCCCAGAGACCTAGGGCACCAAATCTTGCGGTGAGGAGGAAACAAACATGGAAGAAAGGGGTCCGTCGGCACTTACGGGACACGACCCAGACCTCTCGCGGAAGAGTTGAAGTGAGAGGTGCAGTGAGTTGGCACTAAGTTGTGGAAGATCTCAGGGAGCGGAAAGAGCCCAAGTGGCGAATAATCTTGGACAACGGATCCCACTCTCGGCGGAGATCATGGGTGTCACGATCCACGTGACTTCAGCTTCCGGATCCGAAGTTCTCGGGGAAAAGTGATCCGTTGGTGCACATAGAGCGGTTCAGCGACATGGCGGGGTGCAAGGATTGTCGGCGACTCGGAGGTCGCGGGCCTTCCGCTCACTCTTGAGGGAAGGGCAAGAGAATGGTGCATGAGGCTCCACGGGAAGCATCTTAAGCTTTGAACAGATGTGTAGGGAGTTTGCGGAGCAATTTCGGGGCGCGGTGACCCTTGAGGATGACATGATGGAGCTATCAGGAGTAAAGAAGAGGGAGGGAGAGTCCTCTGGGAGTTTGTCAAAAGATATCATAGATCGGTCCTAGATCTTGGCGCGTTTAATCATCCCAAGCTGAGAGGGACTGAAGGATGGGATCCGGATGGGAGACCATGGTATAATCTGCGGAATCCTTTGATCCGGTTCATATTCGGACGCATATGAGCAAGTAAAGCTGGATATGATAATTGAAGAGAGAAGGCGCAAAGGCGAGAGTGAGCGGTCAATGGAGCTAAGAGGAAGGAGAAAGGGGTCCTGCAGGGGACACGATCTTCAAGCGACGAGGACCAGGGTTGCCCATCTGACCACTGCAGAGAGCTCCCCAGCGCGGATGGTCCCCTGCCACCTCGCGGATCTCGAGTCGGGATCACGGGGAGTCTGAGGCGTCATGACGACCACACATCCCATGACCGACCACCAGCGGACACTGAGATGAACCACGATGAGCGGATCGTCCATTGCCACCCTACGAGAAGTTTCCGAGGGATGGAGCGATCTGAGTGGTGGAGCAGAGCCCGACTTACTGAGCGATATCTGAGGTTGAAGGTATCTCGAAGAGATACTTGAGTGGGTGAGGGCGAGGCTGCTCGAGCCCTCAGCCTAGATGGCCAAGTCGGTGGCAAGCGGACAAGGGCGGTTCTGCTAGTTTCCATGGTGACCACGACCACTCCACATCACGGTCTGGTGATTTGAAAAACCGAGTGGAGGATGCGGTTAGGAATCGGTACTTGGATGAGTTTGTTGAAGGAGGGCATCCGGTGGTTGAGCGGCGATCGAGGAAGATGGCCAGGACTTCTGAAATAGACATGGAACCACAGTCCACGAGGGTAATCTCGGGAGGGCCCATGATGGCGGGAAGTTCAAATAGGGCTCGGAAAAACTCTGCGGATATCTGCATTGCTGGTAGAAGTCTGATTCACTTGCCTCATTGCCAAAAGGCCAAGGTTGGCGGTGCCAATTATGTGGACGGATGAAGGCGAGGAGGGGTGTTGTACCCTCACGAGGATGCCACAGTGGTAAAAGCCAGCGTAGCGAACAAGGAAGTTGATCAGAATCTTGGTTGACTCGGGAAGCTCGGTGGATATTCTCTTGAATCCACACTCGAGGATTTGGGAATAACAGTCGCGAGCCTCGGCGAGACAAGCACTTCCTTGAAAGGATTCGGGAGGAAAGCTAATACCTCAGGAATCATCAAGTTGGCGGTAACCATGGGCTCGAGGCCTTTTGAGGAAGAACATGATCTTTGGATTTCGTGGTGGTAGATGAAGCCGACCCATACCGAGCGATTCTAGGGAGGCCATTTATGAGGATCGACCGGTCGTGCTATCCACCCATTACTTAGCCACTAAAGTGTCGAGTAAATGGGATTTGTAGGGGTCGTGAAAGGCAACGGAGGGTGGCGAGGAGTTGCTTCTGCTATGGCGGCCAAAGAAACCATCTGAGATAACCTCGTTGGACTCGAGGGGAATCGAGGAATGGAAGACAAGAGCCGGTGAGAAGTTGGAGGAGGTCGGGGTGAGAGCGGGCGACCCAGGAAGAAAATTCAGATCGGCTCGGGCACTTGGCGAGCCGTTGAAGGAAAGGTTGGTGGAGTGTCTGCGAGCACACACGGATGTGTTCGCATGGACCTTGCGAGGATATGCACAGGATTGATCCGAAGTGGCGTGCCACGGTGGCAATCTGGAGAGATGCTTAAGCCGGTGAGGCGAGAAAGGAGATCGTCGACCGGGAAGATCTGAAGCCATCGACTGCGAGGTGGAAAAGCTGCTGAAGCGGGATTCATAAGGGAGGTCTCTACCCGAATGGATCTCGAGATGTGGTCTTGGTGAAGAAGGCAAGTGGGAAATGGAGAATGTGTGTGGACTTGCAGGATGTGAACAAGGCTGCCTGAAAGATAGCTTTCACTACCAAAGATAGACCAGTGGTGGATTCTACGGTGAGGCACAGTGCTGCTTAGTTTTATGGATGCATTCTCGGGATATAACCAAATTCCATGCACCGATCAGACGAGGGTGCACGACCTTCATCACTAATCGAGGTGCATCTTGCTACTAAGGTCATGCCTTTCGGTCTAAAGAATGCAGGGGCAGCGTATCGGAGGCTAGTGAACAAGGTCTTGAGCCATTGATCGGTCGGACGATGGAGGTATATGTGGATGACATGATCACCAAGTCTAAAGATCGCGGAGCATGTAAAGCCTAGGGGATCGAGGCCAATCCGGAAAAAATAAGAGCGATGGTGGAAATGAGGTCCCTCGTAGCCTCGAGGAGATACTAAAGTCGGCCGTGAGCTGGCATCCCTCAGCGGGTTCGTATCTCGAGCCACGGATAAATCTAGAGTCTTCTTCGGAAAATGAAGAAAGGCGGGAAGACAAAGTGGACGTCGAGAATCGTGGCGGCATTCAGCGGTGAAAGAATATCTGTTGAAAGCTCAGATTCTTGTCGACACCTCGAGTGGAGAGGTATTGTTTCTATACTTAGTTGTGTCCCGATGGGTAGCGAGCTCGAGTTACGGTAAGGGAGGAGTCGAGTGCGGTACCACTGTTTATTACAGAGCAGAGCTTTGCTAGAAGGCGAGACCGGGTATCCAGCTAATGGAGAAGTGGGCTGGCCACAGTCACGACTGACCAGGTGAGGCCTTATTTTCGAGGCACATTCGGTGAGTGGTTCTAACAAACCAGCCCTCGAGGCAAACTTTGTACAAGCACGAGACTTCGGAAGAGTTGGTAAAATGGTCGATGGAGCTAGCGAGTTCGACATTAATTACCGACCCGAACGACCATAAAAGCACGGTCTTTAGCGGACTTCGTGGTCGAGTGCAGCACGAGGGATGAGGAGGCGGATAGCGAGCCCCAGCGGGTTCCCGAGCCTCGACCAACACATGGATAGTCACGGTAGATGGATCTTGTGGAAATCGGGAGGCGGGAGGCGGGAGTTGTGCTCCTCAAGTCTCGAAGAGGCGAGAGATGCAATCTGTTGTGAAATTAGAGTTCGAAGTTACCAACAATCAGGTGAGTACTGAAGTCGTAATAGCGGGATTGAAGCTCGCCTCGGTAGTAAAAGCGGAGGAGGTAAAGCTTGAGCAGGACTCGCGGTGGTAACGAATCACCTCGGCGAGAGCTTTAAGGCGAAGGGGAAAGATGGAGCCTACCTCGGAAGGTGAAGCGGTAATGGGGAGTTTTCAAGCTATCGAGGTGGAACAAATCCGAGGGAAGAATTATCGAGCTGATATGATAGCTCGCATGGCGGCAGCATCGGACCCCAAGTTACCAAAGTCCATCCGCTTTGGAAATGAAGACACTGCTCGAGCATCGGCGGGAGGAGCGAGGTGATGAGCTTATCGACAAGCAACACACGGATGGAGCCGATCGTTTCTTACCTCGAGGAAGGGACGGTGCCTGGTGATAAAAGCGAGCAAGGAAGTTGAGGTGCAAAGCGGCCAGGTACACTTTCATCGACGGGGTCTTATATGAGCGAGGTACACTCTCCCCTTGTTGCGATGTTTAGACCAGGAGAAGGCCGATTATGTCCTCCGAGAGATACACGAAGGAATCTGTGGATACTTTTAGCCCCGCATGCATCAAGATGCTCAGGAGAAGACCAGAAGTTGCAAAAGTTGTCAGAGTTTTGCCAACTACCTAACTCAGCCTCCGGAGAGCCTTACGGTGATGAGCTCGCCATGGCCGTTTGCTCAATGGGGAATTGATTTGATCAGGCCACTACTAGAAGGGAAGCGTCGCCACCCATGCCGTAGTCGCAATCGATTATTTCACCAAATGGGTCGAAGTGGGAGCCTTGAGCAGCATTACGGAAGGTAAAACCACCGACTTCATACGGAAGAATGTGATTTGCAGGTATGGGATTCCTCATGCATTGGTCACAGAACAATGGGAGGCAGGTTTGACAACGGCAAATTCGAGATTACTGTCGAAATGCGGGGATAGAGTTGAAGTTTTGCTCTCCCTCACACCCAATGGGCAAGTAGAGCCGCGAATAAAACCATAAAGCGCCTCACGAAGATAAGGCTGGGCGAGCAAAGGGAGCTCGGGTGGACGAGTTGCACGGTGTCTTGTGAGCTTACGGAACCACACACAAGCGGCCATTGGAGAAACCCCGTTCTCCTTGGCGTTTGGGCGCAGGCGATGGTTCTTCTTGAAATAGGAATGGGGACGCATCGAGACGGAATACTTGATGAGGATCAAAGCAGTGAGCGGATGTGCGCGGTGTGGACTTCTTTGGAAGAGAGAGAGAAAGGGTTGGCTCTAAGATCTCAGAATATCAACAGAGAGTTGCTCGTTATTACAACCGAAATGTGCACATTCGCCGGTTCCAGGCGGGTGATTGGGTACTCAGAAGAGTCAACGAGCACGAAGGACCGAAGCAAGGTGTCTTGAGGCCAACTGGGAAGGCCCTTGTCGAGTCACTCGATTAGCGGGACCGAGGAGCATCTCAGGCTAGCTCATCCGAGAGGTCGAGTGGAGCAGCATGACTCTTGGTGAAATACTTTCAGTAAGTTTCCTTGTATTGAGAGTGTTAATGTAAGATTCCTTCCCAAAATGGAATGTGTAAACACATAAATGTATATAAGAAAGGGAAAAACATTCATAATGTAAGCTCAAGTTGAAGACCAGAAACACAAGAAGACGCTTGAGTCAATTGCGAGGCTGGCGAGTAGCTCGTGAAGAACGCTACGGTCGAAGTCCCAAAGCCTAAGTTTTAGGCGGGACTGGTTGCCTAGCGGTCAATGCGGGCCAGGAAGAAGTTCGAGAAGAACTCCATGGTAGTAAGTCCCAAAGCCTAAGTCTTAGGCGGGACGATGCCTAGCAGGTCAATTGCGGGCCCGGCGGAAGGCGCTGGGTCGATTGCGAGCCCGGCGGTAGCTCAGTGAAGAACGCTACGGCCGAAGTCCCAAAGCCTAAGTTTTAGGCGGGACGGTTGCCTAGCAGGTCAATGCGAGGCAGGAAAGTTCAAGAAGAACTCCATGGCCGTAAGTCCCAAAGCCTAAGTCTTAAGCGGGACGGTGCCAAGCTTGGGTCAATTGCAGGCCCGAGCAGAAGACGCTTGGGTAAATTGTAGGCCCGAGCAGAAGCAGCTTGTGAAGAATGCTACGACCAGAAGTTCCAAAGCCTAAGTCTTTCGCGGGACGGTGCCTAGCGAGGGTCAATTACGGGCCCGAGCAAAAGAAGCTCAGGAAGAAGGTTGAGTCAATTGCAGGCCCAAGCAGAAAAAGTTCAAGAAGAACGTAAAGGCCAGAAGTCCCACGACCTTAGATTTAGGCGGGGCGGTCTGCGAGCAAGAGCCAATTGTCTGCTCGAGCAAGAAAAGCATGAAGAGATTACACATAATTTAAATTCGAGCGATAATCGAGCTCGAGGAGAACAAGCTTGCAAAATAAAGGTCACAGACCATGAGCAGAATGTTAAACCAAGTAAGCCAGAGCTCACAAGACAAGCGTAAGGCTTTCATTCAAATCGAAGCAAAGCTTACTACGCATGAGTTAAAATGATGATACAAACGATGATTACACTTGGGCGAGAAAACAAGAGAAAAGCCCAACACTTATAAAATTTCCACTTAACAAGTACACGAAGATAATCTCATAAATGTAAAGCGTAAGCTCGCATACATCTGATGGTTGCTTTCGAATGCATGTTATTTATTTATTAATTGGAATAATTACATGTACAAAAAAAAAAAAGAGCCTAAGTTTAGACAGCGGGAGGGACATTGTCGATGCAGCAGTGAGGCATCGAGGAGTAGTAGGAGAAGCAGCGAGGAGGAGCGTCAGTGGAGGAGGAGGAACCTCTCCAGCAGGAGGAGGAGCATCAGTGGAGAAGGAGGAACATCTCCGAGTGGCAGGAGGAGGAGGAACATCTCCAGCAGCAACAGAGGAAGTTCCAGACTCTTGGGTGGGGTCGTCGTGTATGCGTATGTACTTGGCAACACCCTCTTGGATCTCAGATATGTCAAACTCAGAATGTGCCTTGCCCAAGGCATACACGAGGCAGTCATAGCTGAAGTCCGCCCCGTTGTTATACTCGATTGCGAGCTGGACCTTCAAGGCGTCTATTTGCCTTTGGAGACGAGAAGTTTCCCCCTCCAGGGTCTTCTCATATGAGGTTCTCTGGGTTCCCAAATCCTTCCGAGCCTCGACCAATTCCTTGCGGATGTCGGTCAGCTCCCTCTCAAATTGAGAAACCTTAGAGTCAGCCACCGCTGTCCTCTCTGCAAGGTGGCATTTTCCTCTTGAAGCTTTGTATTATCCTCCTTCAGCTCCCCGACGGTCTGCTCTAAGCTCCGAATCTTTGCTTGAAGTTCCTCATGAAATTCTTGAGCTTTGCCCTGATCCACGGCCACGATTCTGTGAGGCACTGGAAGAGAGGCGTGAGGCGACCGAGCGACTCGTCGGCGTCAAAGGCATCTAGCCCATCAAGGAACCTATCGTCCAGCTCCTCATTGAAAATCCTCAGGAGGGGCTCTGTGCGACCAGTTTGCTCCTGCTCTTGTACATCATCGGCTCGAGGGCGAGTTGGAGCCGTGGTCATCGCTCGTCTGCGTGGGGACCTACTTACGCTCGTCACGCTTGGCGAGCGGATGGGGCGATCCGGCGAGGAGGAGGAGGTGCATCCACTTCGCTTGAGTTCTTTTTGAAGTCCCATGACTTGGTCGTCCCCACGCGTCGGTGCGATGTCTGCCGAACCCGGACATGTCTTCACTCGGTATTAAGTTGGATTCCAAAAATTTTGGGGTGTCGTGACTCCTGCCGCGAGCTCGCGTTTGTAAGTGTGGTGCTGCACGTTTGCTCGAAACTCTCCCCGATCGAATAAGAAGCGCCCAGGAGATAGCAAAACAACCAAGGCAAAATCATGAAACGGATGCAAGCGGGAAAATTAAAAGTAAAAACCCACGAGGCGAGAATAAGCGACACGGAGTGCAAAAATGCTTGAGAGCTGGAGGGACCCCTCAGCTGAGAGGTGTAGCTTGCCCCATTCTCCCCAGCGAAGAAGAACTTGCTCTTCGAGTTGCCACGGAGGTTGGGAGATCGGTGATGGGCTTTTACCCTTACAGGTGGAGGTAAGATAATACCAACCAGCGTCCTTGAGTCGGACTTTAGCTGGTAAAGGTGCTCGATTTCCCTGCGAGGGTTCACCAGTCGCAGCGTTTCCACAAAGCGAAGAGTTCGGAAAGGACCCTCCACCCATTCGAGTTCAATTGCCCGGGGCGGACGGAACTGGACAAAACACGGGCAAAGTAAAGTTGGAGAGGCGGCTGACCCCATTTAAAACACTCAAGTGGAAGGTCGTGTAGCCTTGGGAGGACGGTGGGGATCTCGCCCTGCCCGTGACCTTAAATCTACATTCTTGGGTATATTGTAAGTATCCTTAAGTATATCCAAATCCAACTGGGTGGTTTCACATCTCGTATGGTCAATGGGATATCCCACTCTCGGACCTTTGATGGCCCTTTCCCTCGGCTGGTGGGCCTCTACCGCGGGTAACTCCTCCTCTGAACTAGAATCCCTCACGGGAATTATACTAAGGGGTTGTGCTTCACTAGAGCAGGACGAATCCTCCGGCAACATCCTACGGGCTCTATTAGACATTTTCCCTAGAATTCAATCTACCCAGATGAAATTGGGGACCGGGAAGAAGGAGGAGCAGGCAGGTGATTAAAGAAGAAAAAAGGGTGTGTACACGAACACGAGAAAGAGGTCTATACCACTGGAAATCGCCTTAACTCGGAAGAGGAAGATGAAGAAGCAGCTTGCGAGAAAAATTTGGGTTTGAGCGAAGATGAGCAAATAGAGGGAGCAGTGAAGAAGTTGGAGGTTTTTAAAGAGGAGGACGCGTCTCTTCAACTGGAGGCGTGCGTTTCGAGGGACACGACCTTTCGGGCAACGTCCCTTCGAATTTTAAATGCACGGCTGAAATCTACCCACGTGTCCCGCATTAAATGCGAAATGGTGGAAGTGAGAGACAACTGGGGAACGTGGGGAAGTGTAAAAGGCGGGAAGTTGGCCCATCACTAATAAGTTTCCGACCTTATCTTGTTTCACTCAAAGACTGAAGCTGGGACCTGGTGTTTGGGTAATATCAGGCGGGTCTCCTCGAGGCCCTTTCGACTCGAATAAAACACCCGAAAGCAGTTTAGCTCGGCGAAGTCTTGACCAGCGCACGAAGGCGATCTCATCGAGACGTCAAAGCTGGTCAAGGTTGGTGAAGTCGAGCCGCCCGAGCTCAGAGCTCTTTTATGCCGCTCGAGGTCGTCCAGGCCCGGTCAAAGCTGGTCAAGGTCGAGAGCCGAGCTCTCCTTTCTCGCTCGCAGAGGTTATGTCCCAGAGCACAAGCTGGGCTACGCAAACCATCGACCGGATGAAACACGAGACCCGGCTGGGACGGTCAGACCTGTTCCTCGAATCCACACACTTTTGATGTCGAGACGGGGCCCACAAAGAGGGTGGTGAGTGCTCGTTGTCGATGGTAAGCACATACCCCACGGTGTCATCATTCCTTGCGCACATGCCGACATGGTGATCAGCCATGTGAACCGAGTTAAAGGGACAACCGTGCATCCCGGGAATATTACGCTAATCCGGTTGTCGGAGGGACCCGAGACCACCAGCGTGGGAATGGACGACTGGAAATGGAAAGGCGGGAAAGCAGAGAATAAAAGGAAGCGGATGGGCAAATTGCGAGGGTTCGAGATTTCAGACGAGTTCTTCTAACTCTTATTTTTCTCCGGGCTTGATTTTTCAGATTTTTGGGAAATTCCTTTATCCGAGAAAAAAAGCCAAAATACGTTTTTCCATTCTTCCGATTCGCTCAATTGAGAGGGATACCAAAAGAACAACCCGATTCATCGACTTTAGCGTCGGAGGGTTTCGCCGGAACAACATCCGACGACCACGACATTGTTCTCTGTGAGTACGAGTTCGAGAGACTTCCATTCCGGAAAAGGCAGGAATAGGAAGAAGGAGACGATCCTGCTTCGAGCTCGAGCTAGCCGCGAGCAGAAGGTTCAATTACTGTTTGAAAGAACGCGGGAAAAACTGCATTAACATGTATTATCATTTGTTTATTTAATTCGTTAATTTCTGTAATATTTTTATCCATTTTGTATATTTCTGGTTTTCCTGGACCTTATTGATATATTCATAGGAAGGGTGTTTTAGTTATTTTGGTATATTTTGGCTAAGTTTGAAGGAAATAAACTTGAAGGGTTATTTTCGAAAATTACAAAATTTTTGTGGTTATTGTTGTAGATTTTCCGTGATCTTCAACTATTTTCTTATTTTTAATAGAGTAATTTTTTATATTTTTCTTTCGTATCTACCCACACACGTATAAAGGGATTTTTTTATTTAAATATGCTTCATTTGTTTCTAAATATTAAATTTATATTTTATTACATACATATATTTCATGAAGGTAAGAATAGTAAAAAATATTCTTAAAAAAATATCATAAATCTACACTATTTTCTTCCTCTTTTTCTCATTGATTCCTCTTCTCATAATTTCCTCTTCCACTCTTACCGTTTCCTCCTCTCTCACAATTTCATTTCTTACTTCTAATTCAAAGATTTTTTTTATAAAAATAAACTCTTTAAAAAGTGCATTATCAAGTAGTGGAGAAGCTATGTTTGAAATGCAACTATTTTATATACTTAGAGTTGATCTTAAATTGTTTGAATCAGTTCATTAAGTATTTCTTTAAATTTTTTTACATTTGTAACTTAAATAGGATCCAAATATGTTTTATTCCACGTACTTGTGTCATCCGTATCCTCAATCTCATTATTCTCCTTTTCTTGAAGATGATTTGTCCTCAAATCATCACTTAGCATCAAAAAGTCTTAAATCAGAAACATTAAAAGTAACATTACATTATATTCACCAAGTAAATCTAGTTTTTATACATTGTCGTTGATCTATTTCAAGATTTGGAAAGATTCATCTCCTCAAATTTTCACAATTTTAGTATTCAATACTAAAATTATAGTCATTGGCATATAATTTCTTAATATATTCAAGACCAAGTAATTTAGTATTAAGTGTTGAGATTAAGGCATATATGCAAGAAAGCGTATCTGCAACTATGTTTTTCTTATTTTACTTGTAACAAATGACGTATAAAAATGTCTCTATGAATTTTACTCATTGAGGATGCCTCTTGTTTAGTTTGTGTTAGCTTTTAAGGTCTTTTAAAAATTCATGATTAGTGTGAATTAGGAACTCCTTAAGCCATAAGTAGTGTTGCTATGTTTCTAATATCCAAACTAACACATATAGCTCTTTATCATAAATAAGGTAGTTTAAAGTTGTCCCACTTAGTTTCTCACTGAAGCAAGTGGTCGTTCCTTCTGCATAAGAACAACTTTTATGCCAATACTTGAAGCATCACATTTAATTTCAAACATTTTGTTAAAGTTAGGCAATGATAATAATGGGGCATTGATTAGTTTTTGTTTGATCATTTAAAACGTTTTCTCTTGTTCTTCTCCCCACTTAAATTCAACGTTTTTCTTTATTACTTCAGTAAGCGGTGCGGCCAATGCACTAAAATCTTTCACAAACCGTCAATAGAAGCTAGTAAGTTTGTGGAAACTTCTCACGTTATTTACGCTTGTAGGATTAGGCCATTTTTAGATTGTATGTACCTTCTCTTCATCAACTATATACCTTGTGCACTTACAACAAATCCTTAAAACACAAGTTTATCGATACAAAAGATGTTGATGTGGTTTTCTGCTTGCTCCCGAGTAAAGCTATAAATTTATGCTCGTCGGATGCTCGAGCCTGTAATTGGCTCACGCTTGGCACCGTCCCACCTTAAGTTAGGCTTTGGGACTTCTGGCCTTTGCGTTCTTCTTCGCGAGCTATCTTGCTCGAGCCTGCCTTTGGCTCACGCTTGGCACCGTCCCGCCTTAAGCTAGGCTTTAGGACTTCTGGCCTTTGTGTTCTTCTTCGCGAGTTATCTTGCTCGAGCCTGCAATTGGCTCACGCTTGGCATCGTCCCGCCTTAGGCTAGGCTTTGGGACTTTTGGCCTTTGCATTCTTCTTCGCGAGCTTATCTTGCTCGAGCCTGCAATTGACTCACGTTTGGCACCGTCCCGCCTTAAGCTAGGCTTTTGGACTTCTGGCCTTTGCGTTCTTCTTCGCGAGCTATCTTGCTCGAGCCTGCCTTTGGCTCACGCTTGGCACCGTCCCGCCTTAAGTTAGGCTTTGGGACTTTTGGCCTTTGCGTTGTCTTCGAATTTGTTGGCTCCAATACATCTTTATTGAACTTACATTGAAAGCATTTTTTTTGCTTTTACACATGCTCAAGATTTTACATATCTCCATTTCGGAAAGAATTAAATATTAATGCTTACATCACGGGGAAACTTATTGGAAATATTTAATCAAATGTTGTGCGCTCCATGGCCTCTTGACTTCTCGTCTATCGGGGTGAGTCAGCCGATATGCCCCCGGTTCGGCTATTTGAGAGGCCCTGTAGGGACCTTCCCAATTTAGTCCTAACACACCTTGCCTGGGGTCTTTCGTGTTCTGATTGACTCTTCTGAGTACCCAATCTCCCACTTGAAACCGATGAATGTGCACATTCCGGTTGTAATAGCGAGCTACTTTCTGCTGGTACTCTGTGATCTTTGCAGCGACCCTTTCCCTCTTCTCCTCCAGCAAGTCTAAGCCTGCACACATTTGCTCACCATTTTGTTCTTCGTTAAAGTGCTTTGTTCGGTGTGTCCCCACTCATATTTCAGCTGGAATAACTGCCTCATGTCCAAACGCCAAGGAGAATGGGATTTCTTCCGTGGCCGTTATGTGTGTGGTTCTGTAAGCCCATAAAACGCCAGGTAGCTCGTTCACTTAAGCTGCCTTCTGCTCACTGAGTCTGGTCTTCAAGAGACGTTTTATGGTCTTGTTCGCGGCTTCCACTTGTCCATTGGCCTGCGGGTGTGAAAGAGAACAAAACTTCAGCTCTATCCCCATGTTTTGGCAGAAGTCTCTGAATTTGTTGTTGTCAAACTGTCTCCCGTTGTTTGTGATCAATGCATGGGGAATCCCATACCTGCAAATCACATTTTTCCAAATGAAGTCAGTGGTTTTACCCTCTGTGATACTACTCAAGACTCCCACTTCGACCTATTTGGTGAAATAATCGATTGCCATTATGGCGTGAGTAGCAGATGCTCTCCCCTTTGGTAGTGGCCCAATCAAGTCAATCCCCCATTGAGCAAATGGCCATGGTGAATTCATCACAGTGAGGTTCTCTAGAGGCTGGGTCGTATAGTTGGCAAAGCTTTGGCAACTCTTGCAGCTCTTGGTCTTCTCTTGCGCATCCTGATGCATGCGAGACCAAAAGTATCCCTGCCTTAAGGCCTAGAAAGCTAAGGACCTCAGCGCTGAGTGATTCCCGTAAATTCCTTCGTGTATCTCTTGGAGGACATAATCGGCTTCCTCATGGTCTAAGCACCGCAACAGTGGGAGAGTGTATCCTCGTTTGTATAGGACCCCATCGATCAGAGTATACCTGGCCGCTTTACAGTTCAGTTTCCTTGCCTGCTTTTTATCGGTCGGTAGCACCCCTTCCTTGACGTAAGAAACAATTGGCTCCATCAAGGTGCTGCTTGATGACAGACTCATCACCTCGCCCTCATGTTTGATGCTCGAGCAGGTCTTGATTTCCAAGGGGATAGACTTCGGTATTTTGGAGTCGGATGTAGCGGCCATTCGAGCTATCATATCAGCTCGAAAGTTCTTCTCCCTTGCGATCTGCTCCACCTCGACTGCTTGGAAGCCCTCTATTAGCTGCTTCACCTTCCGTAGGTAAGCCTCCATCTTCAAGCCCTTCGCCTGGAAGCTCTCATTGAGATGATTTACCACCAACTGCGAGTCATGTCGAGCTTTACCTCTTACGCTTTCACTTATCAGGCGATCTTCGATCCGCGATCACGGCTTTGTATTTGTCACGGTTGTTGGTGACTTGAATTCCAACTTCACGACGTATTGTATTTACGCCCTTCGAGACTAAGGAGCACAACTCCCACTCCTGCTCCCTGATCTCCACAAGACCCATCTACTGTGACTATCCATGCATCGGTCGAGGTCGAAGAGTCTGGTGGATGCTCGCTCTCCATCTCTTCATTCCTTTCTATGCACTCGACCACGAAATCAGCTAAGGACTGAGCTTTTATGGATGTTCGGGGTTGGTAGCTGATGTCGAATTCACTGAGCTCCACCGACCATTTTACCAACCTTCCGGAGGTCTCTGGCTTGTGCAAAGTCTGCCTGAGTGGCTGGTTCGTTAAGGCAATTCTTGAATGTGCTCGGAAATAAGGCCTCGACTTTCGAGTCTCTTGTCACGGGGCGAGCCCATTTCTTCATCGACGGATATTGAGTTTTGGCTTCCAACAGAGCTCTGCTCGTGTAATAGGCAGTCTTGCACCCGACTCTTCCCTCACTGAAGCCAGAGCTCGTAGCCCATTGGGATACAGCTAAATACAGAAATAGAACTTCCCCTGCCCGAGGTGTTGACAGCAGTGGGGCCTTCAACAAGTATTCTTTCAACTGTTGAAACGCTGCTTCCCATTCTTGCATCCACTTTATCTTCCTACCTTTCCTCATTTCCTGGAAAAAGACTCAGCATTTATCCGTGGCCCGAGATATGAACCTGTTGAGGGATGCCAATTTACCAGTAAGACTTTGTATCTCCTTGAGGGTACGACTTGGTGATCATGTCGTCCACATACACTTCCATCGTCCGGCCGATCAACGGCTTGAAAACCTTGTTTACCAGCCTCTGGTAGGTTACCTCTACATTCTTCAAACCGAAGGGTATAACCTTATAGCAGAACAGACCCTGATTGGTGATGAAGGCTGTGCATTCCTCGTCTGGCCGGTGCATGGGGATCTGATTATAGCCTGAGAAGGCGTCAATGAAGCTAAGCAGTCCATGACCTGCTGTGGAATCCACCAGCTGTTCTATCTTTGGCAGTGGGAAGATATCTTTTGGGCAAGCTTTATTCACGTCTGTGAAATCCACAAACATTCTCCACTTCCCACTTGCCTTTTTCACCAACACCACATTTGAAATCCACTCAGGGTAAGAAACTTCCCTTATGAACCCCGCTTTCAGCAGCTTCTCCACCTCGTAATTTATGGCCTCGTACCTCTCCTGGTTGACGCACCTCCTCTTCTGCCTTACCGGCTTAGCACCCTTCCTTATCGCCAACCTGTGACACGCCACCTCGGGGTCGATCTCAGGCATGTCCTCGTGCGTCCAAGCGAATACGTCAAAATGTGCTCGCAGGCACTCGACCAGATTTCTCTTCAGCTCCTCGCTAATGCTCAAGCCGATGCGGACTTTCTTCTCGGGCTTGTTTGGCCGTATTTCAACTTCTTCTAATTCTTGCAGGGCTCGCATCTACCATTCTTCGATTCCCCTCGAGTCTAATGACGTTATTTGCATGGTTTCTTTTACTGCCACGCAGTACTGACTCCTCGCTATTCTCAGCTGCCTTTGACGACTCCATGACCCGTTTACTCGGTACTTTAGGGCTAGGTAATGGGTGGATAATACCGATTGGCTGATCCTCATAAAAGGCCTCCCCAATATTGCTTGGTAGGGGCTGACTTCGTCCACCACCACGAAGTCCAACATCATGTTCTTTTCAAAAGGCCTCGAGCCCATAGTCACAGCCAACTTAATGATTCCCAGGGGGATCAGTTTTCCTCCCTCAAACCCTTTCAAGGAAGTGTTTGTCTTCTCGAGGCTCGCACCTGCTATTTCCAAATCCTCTAGTGTGGACTTGAAGAGAATGTCCATCGAGCTTCCCAAGTCCACAAGTATTCGATCAACTTCTTTATTAGCGACGTTTGCCTTCACGACCAAGGCATCCTCGTGGAGGTACAGCACCTCCTCCCGTCCTCCTCTATCCACATGATGGGGGTACAGGACTTCTCTGCCGGCAGCAACGTATCTGCAATAATTTTTTCGAGCTCTGTTCGAGCTCCCTGCCATAGAGGGTCTTCCTGATATCACTCTTGTAGCCGGTGGCTCTAGCTCATGTCATAGTCTCGGTCATCCTCCTCTGGTTGCTGCTCGACCACCGGATGTCCTCATTCAATGAACTCATCCAAATATCGATTTCTAACTAGATCCTCCACCTGGTTCTTTAAATCTCGGCACTGTGACATGAAGTGGCCGTGGTCACCGTGGAAGCGGCAAAACCGTCCTCTATCTCGTGTATCGGCCGGCTTAGTCATCGGTGTTGGGGGGCTCAACAGTCCTCGTTCTTCTGCCACTTGGAGTATCTTTTCGAGAGACACCTTCAACTTCGTGTATTGCCTGTAGGCTGGGCTCTGCTCCACCACCTGTATCGCCCGATCGCTTGGGAAACTTCTTGGTGGGGGTGGTAACGGACTGTCTGCTCTGTTGTGGTTCAACGCAGGTCTGCTCTGTGGTTGGTTACGGGATGGGTGGTCGTCGTGACGCCTGTACTCCCTGTGATCCCGGTCTGGAGACCTTCGGGGTGGCACGAGAATCATCCGCCGCTGGGGAGCTCTCTGGTAAGGGTTGTTGGGAGCAACCCGATCCCTCATCAATTTTTAAATCAATGTTCCTTGGGCAGGACCTACTTTTTCTTTCCTCTTCGTTCCACTGCCTTGTTCACTTCTCAACTTCGCAGTCTTTTCCTCTTCGATAACTATGTCCATCTTCTCCTGCTCATACGCATCTGAATATGAATGGATCGAAGGACTCCGTAAGTTGTACCATGGTCTCCCTATCCTAATTCCGTCATTCAGCCCACTCAACGCTTGGGGATGGTTAAATGCACCCAGATCTAGAACCAATCTGTGGTACCTCTTGACAAACTCCCGGAGGGGTTCTCCCTCCCTCTGCCTTATCTCCGACAATTCCATCATATCATCTTCGGGGGTTACCGCGCCCTGAAATTGCTCTGTAAATTCTCTGCACATCTGTTCAAAGCTTAGGATGCTTCCCCGTGGCAGCCTGCGGTACCACTCTCTTGCCCTTCCCTCAAGAGTGAGTGGGAAGGCCCTGCATCTCTGGGCTGCTGACAGGCCCTTTACTCCTATCATGTCGTTGAACCGCTCTATGTGTACTAACGGATCACTCTTCCCTGAAAACTTCAAGTCCGGGAAACGGAAGTCACGTGGAATCGTGACGCCCATGATCTTTACCGAGAGTGGGGACTCGTTGTCTAGCATTATCCTCCAACTTGGGCTTTTTCCGTTTCCCCAAAGGTCCTCTACAACTTGTGCTAACCGACGCACTTCCCCCTCCAACTCTTCCGCGCGGGGATTGGTGCTGTTTCCTGCAAATGCTGGCGGGACTCCCTTTCCTCCATGTTCGTTTCCTCGCTCCCAGCTACATTTGGTGTTCTCAGTCTCTGGGCTTCGTCCCCAGCCTGCTCCCTGACGAGGGCGTTCCCACGTCTGGACTCAGGAACGTCGTTGCATGCTTTCCTCTGTCCCTCCCTGAGTTCTTGTAAGATGGACGTCAGCGTTTCTATCTGCTTCTCCATCCGATCCATCCTCACCTGGATCTCTCTGTTTTGAGCCTCATTGGCCACCTCCCTCTGAGTCACCGACTCCTCTGAACTTACTCCCCTCCTGTTATTTCCTCTCATTGTCGCGTTGAGTCCTCTGGATGTGTTGGGAAATCAGGCTTTTTGAACTGATCCCCACAGACGGCGCCAAAAATATTGATGATATTTTTCGCGTGCCTCTAAATAGTGTCAAACAAACTCCTGCTCATGGTATACTCGAGCTCGAGCAGAATTGTCCCCCGATTTTAGCTCTCCTTTGTTCACCGGAACGGAAATCTTCTCTAACCTGTACTCACAGAAAAAATGTTAAGGGTTGCTGGATGTTGTTCCGACGAAAACCCTCTGACGCTCAAGTCAGTGATCGGGTTATTCTTGTTGTATCTCTCTTCACTAGAGAGACCGAAAGAAATGAAGGGGTACTTTCGTCCCTTCTCGTGAGAACCACTTCAGAAGAAATAATAATGGAGAAGAAGAAGAACCTGTGTAAAACTTTTCGGAACCCCTTTTTATGTTTTCGTTTTCCTTTTATACTTTCGTTTTCCTGACCATTTTTCTTTGGGGGGGGGAGGCCGTTCCCGCATCTATGGTACTTGGGCCCCCTAGGACAGCCGGGATTATTGCGGCACATCCTGGGAATGCGGGATGTCAGGTGGGCATGAGTTCCCAGCTGCCTCATGATAGTGTCGGTCATACGCGCATGAAATGATAATATCGTGAGGCGTGTCTCGACCATCGATGATGATGATGATACCATACCGCGTGGGGTATTGGTCAGACATCGATCGTCGTGTTGAGTCGTTGGGAAAATGGGTCGGTGCATCCGAGCCGATCGTATTTGGATCTTACATTTCCTACATGTCGTGGATCGAGTTGTGCTCGGAAGACTTGAAGACCTCGAGTAGAAAAATGAGCTCGGGTTTCGACTAGTCTTTGACGCCTAAGTAAGGCCATCTTCGTGCTAGCGGTCGGGTCTTCTGCTCAAGCTGGACTGTCCTCTGGGCAATTTTATTCGAGCTAGAGTTGCCTCGAGGAAACCTGCCCGATATTATCCAAACACCTACCCTTCGGTTGATATTTATCCTTCTGTTTTCCCGCCCTTTTCCTGTTGGATAGCCGTCCTCCGTATTAATGGTGTCTGGGCCCCTCTTACAGTTGGGGTTACCGCGGCACACCCTGGGGATGTGGGATGTCAGGCGGGTATGGGTTCCCGAGCCTAAATGACTGTGCCGTGCACGCGTGTATGAAATGATGACACTGCGTGGGCGTGCCATCGGTAACAGTGGCGACACCCTACAGCGTGAGGTGTCTACCAAACATTGATCGTCGTATTAAGTTGTCGGGAGGCGGGGTTAACCTGTTTTGAACTGGCTATGCTCGAGTTTTGCCTTCCCTTCGTACTGTAGCTAGTGTGACTGGGTCATGCTCGGAGGCTCGAAAACCTCGAGCAAAAGAAGAAGGTCGGGGTTCGACTAGCCTTGGGGCACTTGACCTTGACCAGCTTTGACGCCTAGCGAAGGCGTCTTCATGCCAGCGGTCAAGTCTTCTGCTCGGGCTGGGTTGACCTCAAGGGGGTCTGCTCAGTATTACCCAAACACTAGTTCCCCAGTTTCTAGTCTTTGGTGAGAAGCGAGATATGACTAGAAACTGCTTGTTTGAGCCGACTTCCGTGTCTTTTTATCTTCACATCCTAAGCGGTCCATCCTTTCTGTCACTTCATATTTAATGCTGGACGTGTGGGTGGATCTCGGCCACTTGTTTGAATTTTGAAGATGCAGTTATTTGAACAGTCGCGTCCCTTGAGTAGCACGCCGTCTGTTGACAAGACGTGCTTTCCCCTTTAAAAACCCTCAATTTCTTCACTGTACCTCTTGTTTCCAGTATCTCCTAACACCAAAATCAATCGTTTGCAAACATTTTTTATTTCATTTCCTTTCGTCGCCGTTCAGTCTTTCATCAGGTATGAACTTTCCTCTTTCTTCTCATTCTCGTTTTGTTCTTCATTTTATGGGTTTTTGGTTCCCATTTGGTAGATTGTATCCATAGGAAATATGTCAGATACACAATAACCCCGAGTCAAATAGGATGGTTATTGTGAGAGACCCAAGCCTTGAAGGGGTCGAAGTTGTGGGGGAGACCCGGCCGCAACAAAGGGAGAGGGTTAGTCAGAGGTCAGAGGCTGGGTGATTTCCCATTGACTTTATGAGGTGTGAGACAGGCTTAGGGACACGTACCACATACCAGCCAGCGTGGACCTACGTGTGCCTAGTAAAGGTGACATGCCCAGCTGTCCTCCCCGAGGGTATGTCACATTTTATTTGGAGTGTTTCAAGTGGGGAGTTAGGTTGCCTCTTCAACCCTGCTTTGTCTGGGTCCTATCCAGACTACGTTTAGCCCCGGGGCAGTTAAACCCCAATGGGTGGAGGATTCTGTCAGGGTTATATGTTTTGTGGAGGTAGTGTAATTTGGGTGAGCCATCGGTAGAGGAGATAAAGCATTCTACCAATTGAAGAGCAGCCCCAAGGATGCTAGCTGGTATTATCTCGCCTCCAGTCTGAAGGACAAGAAACCCATCACCGATCTCCCCACCTCTGGTGGCAACTAGAAGGGCAAGTTTTTCTTTGCTGGGGGAGATTGGGGGCAAGCAGCTTCTACCTCTGAGGGGGTTCCTTCGATTCCCTCTCATTTTTGTACCCCAGGTCATCTGTTGTTCAGTGCATTTTTACTTTAATTTACCTGCTCGCATTTTTTCTTACCGCTCTTTCCTGGCTGTTGTTGCAGTATCTTGAAGCGTCTTCTATCGGATTGGGGAAGAGCTTCAATCGCGTGACAATACCGCCCTTGACAACGCGAACTCGTGCCGGGAGCTACTCTCAATTCATAATCTTGTCGAGTTTGGCCTCTCTTCTCAAGAGGAAATGAGCAGTGTTCTCTTTCTGCTGAAGAAGCCCGTGAGCTCTGCGGATCATCCGAGCAGCTCCTCTGCGGATCGTCCGAGCAGCTCCTCCGCTCTACCCAAGCGGTCTCGAGTTGACACAGCAGCCTCGCCGATCAGGGTTGCACCTCCTGCTCGAGAGGCTGAGTGACCAGTAGAAGGGGCCACCCGAAGGGGCCCGAGGACCGTCGTTCTAGCCCGGTCTCGAGCAGGACGTTCCCAGAAACAGCAGTAACTTGTCATTACCGACCCTTACGTCAAGAATTTTGCCAAGCAGATAGAGGAAAAGTTCTTGGAGGGATTGGAGGCTTCCAATGCTAGTGATCTGGCTAGCCTACTCCACCGCCTCTCGTCCCGCGTTACAGCCACTACCACCGCCTTCAAGACCAAGACGCTGGACTCCAAGAAGAGGATCAGGGCTGAAAATCAGAGTTTGAGACAGAGTCTCGAGCATAAGGATGAGAAGGCCGCGAAGCTTCGCACGGAGATCTCTACCTTCGAGGAGAAGGCAGCCCTGTCCGAGTCCAAAGCATTCCAGCTTGAGAAGGAGCTATCTGCAGTCCGGGATGAGCTGGTGAACACTCGAAAGGACCTGGACGTGCAGAGGTTTTCCTTTGAGAGGACCCTGGAGGTAGAGGCTTCTCGTCTTCAGAGGAAGGTGGACTCTCTAGAATGCCGGCTTGCGGTGGAATACAATGACGGGGTAACCTTCAGCTACGAGTGCCTTATGTCCATTCTGGGCAAGGAATATCTCGACCTAGATATGTCAAAGCTCGAGACGGGGGTGGATGCGTACATGCTCGAGCGCGATGCCCAGAACCAAGAGCCAAGGGACCCCCCAACTCAAGACCTTGCAGGGTCGAAAGAAACCGCTCATCCTACAGTCGAGATCTCCTCTGCTGCTGTTATCGTCACGGAAGGTGCTCCGTCCTCTGAGGACCCAGTCTCCACTGCTAGCCCAAATGCTCCAGCCCCTTAAATTTTTTTTTTTGTACTTGTACTCTGTGATGAATAAATGAAGAATATGCATTAGCTAATTTGCTCTTGTGTTTGTATATATCTTACAATTTTCTACGAGGTAAACATCAGGCCTTTGCTAAGCAACCTTTAACAATTTCCTTTGCGAGCTTATTCTGTTCGAGCCTGCTTTTGGCTCACGCTTGGCACCGTCTCGCCTTAAGGTAGGCTTTGAGACTTCTGGCCTTTGCGCTTCTTTGCGAGCTTGCTCTGCTCGAGCCTGCTTTTGGCTCACGCTTGGCACCATCTCACCTTAAGTTAGACTTTGAGACTTCTGGCCTTTGCGCTTCTTTGCAAGCTTGTTCTGCTAGATCCTGTTTTTGGCTCACGCTTGGCACCGTCTCGCCTTAAGGTAGGCCTTGAGACTTCTGGCCTTTGCACTTCTTTGCGAGCTTGTTCTGCTCGAGCCTGCTTTTGGCTCACGCTTGGCACCATCTCCCCTTAAGTTAGGCTTAGAGGCTTCTGGCCTTTGCGCTTCTTTGCGAGCTTGTTCTGCTCGAGCCTGCTTTTGGCTCACGCTTGGCACCGTCTCGCCTTAAGATAGGCTTCGAGACTTCTGGCCTTTGCGCTTCTTTGCGAGCTTGTTTTGCTTGAGCCTGCTTTTGGCTCACGCTTGGCACCGTCTCGCCTTAGGTGAGGCTCGAGACTTCGGCCTTGCGCTTCTTCGCGAGCTTGTTCTGCTCGAGCCTGCTTTTGGCTCACGCTTGGCACCGTCTCGCCTTAAGTTAGGCTTTGAGACTTCTGGCCTTTGCACTTCTTTGCGAGCTTATTTTGCTTGAGCCTGCTTTTGGCTCACGCTTAGCACCGTCTCGCCTTAAGGTTGGCTTTGAGACTTCTAGCCTTTGCGTTTTTATAAGCCCTAACTTGATCATATTGACTTATTATTGAAAGTGTTTGTCTTCACATTTATTCATGTACGAGGTTTTACACTCTTTATACTTAAGGAAAAGCTAATTAAAACCAAATATCACGGCTCACAATATAAGGAGACTTATTGGAAATACTTCATTAAATGTTACGAGTTCGACGGCCTCTTGACTTTCCGTCCATTTAGGTAGGTTAACCTGTATGTTTCCGGACCAGCTATTTGAGAGACCCTATACAGGCCTTCGCAGTTCGGACCCAACACCCCTTGCCTAGGGTCCTTGGTATTCTGATTCACCCTTCTAAACACCCAATCTCCCACCCGAAATCGGTGGATGTGTACATTCTGTTGTAATAGCGGGCCACTCTTTGCTGGTATTCTGCTATCTTTGCCACGGACATTTCTCTTTTTTCTTCCAGCAAGTCTAAACCTGCACACATCTGCTCATTGTTTTACTCTTCATTGAAGTGTTCCGTTCGATGTGTTCTCATCCCTATTTTAGCAGGGACTACTGCTTCATGCCCAAATGCTAAGGAAAATAGGGTTTCCCTTGTGACGGTTTTGTGTGTGGTCCTATAAGCCCACAAGACGCTAGGTAGTTAATCGACCCAAGCTCCCTTCTCCTCGCCGAGCCTGGTCTTCAGGAGGCGCTTAATAGTCTTGTTCGCGGCTTCCACTTGTCCGTTGGCCTGCGGGTGTGATGGTGAGCAAAACTTTAGCTCTATTCTCATGTTCTTGCAGAAGTCCCTGAACTTGTGGTTGTCAAATTGCCTCCCGTTGTCCGTAACCAGTGCGTGGGGAATCCTGTACCTGCAAATCACATTTTTCCAAATGAAGTCAGTAGTTCTACTTTCTGTAATACTGCTCAAAGCTTCCACTTCGACCCATTTGGTGAAATAATCAATTGCCACCACGGCGTGTGTTGCAGATGCTCTCCCTTTTGGTAGCGGCCCGATTAAGTCGATCCCCCCATTGAGCAAACGGCCAAGGTGAGTTCATCATTGTGAGGTTCTCGGGTGGCTAGGCCATGTAGTTGGCAAAGCTTTGACAATTCTTGCAGCTCTTAGTCTTTTCTTGCGCATCCTGGTACATCCGGGGCCAGAAGTACCCCTGCCTTAAGGCCTTGAAAGCCAGAGATCTCGCACCAGAGTGGTTCTTGCAAATCCCTTCATGTATTTTCCAGAAGACATAATCAACTTCCTCTTGGTCTAAACAGCACAGTAGTGGGAGAGTGTATCCTCGCCTGTACAATACCCTATCAATCAGCGTGTACCTGGCCGCTTGACACTTTAGCTTCCTTGCTTGCTTCTTATCGGTAGGTAACACCCCTTCCTTGAGATAAGAAACAATTGGGTCCATCCAGGTGCTGCTCGATGTTAAGCTCATTACCTCGACCTCCTGCTCGATGCTCGAGCAGGTTCTGATTTCCAACGGGACATTCGTGCTATCATGTCAGCTAAAAGAGGTGATTTTCGGATAAAAGTAGAGAGAATCTAAAAGATTTTAGAATATAAGGAAAAGAAAGAAGAAAAAGAAGAAGAACCTCTTTAACCTACCCTTCTATTTTTCCGCCCTTTTTCCTGCCGTGATAGCCGTCCTCTGCATTAATGGTGTCTAGGCCCCTCTGACTGCTGGGGTTACCACGACACACCCTAGGGATGTGGGATGTCAGGCAGGTATGGGTTCCCGCGGCCCAATGACGGTGTCGTGCACGCGTGTATGAAATGATGACACTGCGTGGGCGTGCGCCGACCATCGGTAACAGTGGCGACACCTTGAAGCGTAGGGTGTCTGCCAGACATCGATCTTCGTGTTAAGTTTTCGGGAGGAGGGGTCAACCTGTTTTGAGCCGGCTATACTCGAGTTTTGCCTTCCCTCTGTACTGTCGCTGGTGGGATTGGGTCATGCTTAGAGGTTCGAAGACCTCGAGCAGAAGAAGAAGGTCGGGGTTCGACCAGCCTTAGGGCACTTGACCTTGACCAGCGGTCAAGTCTTCTGCTCGGGCTGGGTTGACCTCGAGGGGGCCTGCTCGGTATTACCCAAACAAAAGGTATATTTCTTCAAATTAGCAAATAACTTTTCTTTCCTAAGTACATCTAAAATAGATTTCAAATGTACTACATGATCATCCATGTTTTTGCTATATATAAAAATGTCATCAATATAAACAACAATAAATATGCCTTATTCCACATGCTTGTGCCATCTTCATTTTCAATCTGATTATTCTCCTTCTCTCAGAGAGGATTTGTCCTAAAATCATCACGTGCATCAAAAGGACTTAAATCGTAAACATTAAAAGTAGTACTTATATTGTACTGACCAGGCAAATCGAGTTTGTATGCATTGTCGTTGATCCATTCTAAGACTTGAAAAGGTCCATCCCTTCAAGGTAACAGCTTCGATTTCCTTTATTCCAAACATAGTTCCTTATGCACATGTAACCACGCCCAATCGTCAGGTTCAAAGACTAGCTTGTGTCACTCGTTGTTAGCTTGTTTAGTATATTGCTTGTCTTTAAGGTATTTTAAAGATTCATGATTAGTCTGAATTACGAACTCCTTAGGCCATAAGTAATGTTACCATGTTTTAATGTTCGAACTAATGCATATAGCTCTTTATCATAAGTAGGATAGTTTAAGGTTGTTTCACTTAATTTCTCACTAAAATAAGCAATTGGTCATCCCTCCTGTATAAGAACAGCTCTTATGCCAATACTTAAAGTATCACATTCAATTTCAAACGTTTTGTTAAAATTAGGCAAGGATAATAAGGGGGCATTGGTTAGATTTTTCTTGATTATTTGGAATACCTTTTCTTGTTCTTCTTTCCACTTGAATCCAACGTGTTTCTTGGTTACTTCGATGGCAGTGCGGCCAATGTACTAAAGTCTTTCATAAACCGTCGATATAAGCTAGCAAGCCCGTGGAAGCTTCTTACGTTACTTACGCTTGTAGGACTAGTTCATTTTTTGATTGCACATACCTTCTCTTCATCTACTTGTATATCCTGTGCACTCACAACAAATATTAGAAAATAAGTTTATCGGTGCAAAATGTACAATTATTCAAATTAGCAAATGACTTTCTTTCTTAAGCACATCTAAAACAGATTTCAAATGTACTACAAGATCATCCAAGTTTTTGCTATATATAAGAATATCATCAAAATAAACAATAACAAACTTGCCAATAAAAGCCCGCAAAATATGATTTATAAGTCTTGTAAAAGTATTTGAAACATTAGTCAAACCAAAAGGTATAACTAACCATTCATGCAAATCATATTTTGTTTTAAAGGCAATTTTCCATTTATCTCATTCTTTCATTCTAATATAATGATATCCACTTTTTAGATCAATTTAGAAAATACACAAGAACTATGCAATTCATTAAGCATATCATCTAGCCTAAGAATGAAATGTCAATACTTTACCGTTATATTATTGATGGCTCAGCAGTTAACGCACATCTTCTATGTTCCATCTTTCTCAGAAAAACTAGCAAAACTAGAAATATACATAGACTCATGTTTTTTCTCACATACCCTTTTTTCATCAACTCATTAACTTGCCTTTAAAGCTCCTTTGTTTCCTTTGAGTCACTCCTATGGGCTAATTAATTTAGAATAGTTGCACTAGGCACGAAATCAATTTGATGCCTGTAATAAGAATTACAGATAATCTATGTGGTATTTCTTCGGAAAAAACATCCTCATAATCCTGCAAAAGAGAAATAATAAAACTAAGCAAGGTAAAGTTAAGCTCGTTAGTGTTTTAAAATGCCTCTTTGTACAAAATTCAATAATTGACTAATTTGTAAACAACGCTCTTTTTATCTCACTTGCTGTTGCACAAAAATTATTTTTATTTTTTCCCTAATTTTCTCTTAATGCTCTCAATTTTCTTTTCTTTTTCTCTCTATTTTTTCTCAGTCTCTCTTTAAATTTCACTTTCTTTTTTTTTTTTTTCCTTTTGCTCACTATCTTTTTGAAAGCTTACCTGATCTTTATAAACCTATTTTGGTGTCAATGGAGTAAGAGTGGTCTTACATTGATTAAACTCAAATGAGTACTTATTGATAAAACTATTATACTCCATACGTCTGTCGAATTACCTAGGATATCCAAGTAATAAGTGTCCAACCTACATTGGTACCACATCACTTAGTATTTTATCTTCATACTTACCTATCTTAAAAGATATTAGTACTTGTTTGTTCACTTTCACCTCGTCACTGTTATTCAACCACTACAGTTTGTATGGCTGTGGATGCTTAAGTGGTGGAGGCCCTAACTTCTCCACCATAATAGTACTAGCAATAATAGTATAACTTTCCTTATAAATAATCATACTACATACTTTGTCCTGAACATAGCACCTAGTATGAAAGATGTTTTCTTATTGCACTGCTTCATTTTCTGTTACTTACACACTCAAAGCTCTCTTAGCTATTAAAGTTAATTCATTAGGAGTTGCGTACTCTTCATCTACAACATCCTTCAATGGTGGCACCACATTATCTTCTACCTCATCATTAGTTACTATCTCCCCCTTATCTTGAAACATTATAACTCTCTTATTCATGCATTCACTTACTATGTGTCCCATGCCATGACATTTGAAACACTTAATGTCACAATTTATAATAGTGGTAATCATGGTATTACTTTGTGAATTGGGTTTAAGGGCTAAAATCTTGATATAGATGCAGTAGGTGTTTGTGGCCTCTCATTTCGCTTCACATAGTTCGGCTTTCATGGAATGGAACTCAAACTTAGGGTTGTAGAGATGTTATCCCTCCTCTTGAGATGCTAGTAAATCTTAATGGCTTTGTGGACCATCTCTTCAATCTCCGCATAATGTAACAACTCAACCATATTTGCAATCTCCCAGTTAAGACTATTCAAAAATCGTGCCATGATAGCTTCTCTATCTTCTTCTACATTTACTCTAATCATGGCCACCTCTATTTCTTTGTAGTAATCCTCCATGTTTCGGCTACCCTAGGTAAGAATTTGCAGTTTTTGATATAAACCTCGGTAGTAATGTCTAGGTACAAAACACTTTCTCATTAACATCTTTATTTCGTCCTACGTATCAATATGATGTTCCTTATTCCGTCTCCCATTTATAATAAGCTGATGTAATAGCATAATCAGAAAATTCAATCATAGGTAATTTTACCTTTTTTGCGTTGGAATAGTTGTGGTAGTCAATTACAAACTTCATCTTCTTCTCCTATTCAAGGTATAATTTGGTATCATATTTACCTTAAAAAGTTTGGATTTTCATTTTTACACCACTCACACTATCATCTCAATGCCTAACCCTTCTATGATTACCTATAGATTCCTCCCATTCACCGTACTCATCCCTATAATAGACATCAACCTCTTCTCTGGCTAGAACTCTCTATCTCTTATGTAATTGAGGAAAACATTGTGGTTACCCTACACATACGTTCTCTACTTGATCCAAACACACATTTATGTGTTTTAATTCAGTTCTCATCAGTTGTCTCATCTCTCCCATTAATGCTTGAATTTGAAAAATTTGAACAACTAGTTGTTGATTATCTGCATTTGCGCCTTATTTTTCGTTGTAAGACATAGCTGAAATATGTGAAAAAAGATTAGAAATAATGTGTAAATGACATCACTTCACTCCCTTACGTATTTTACTCAAGAGAATGATTTACTGAATTCCATTCATTTTTTATTTAAATTTATTGGCTTTTACCCTCTAATACACTCACAGTCTTTTTCCTTTTTTTACTTGCAGTAATTCTCTTCTGTTTTTTATAAGACTAATCAAATCAATATCAAGATTCTAGTAGCTATTCACTAAGACTATACTAAGGAGATTCGGGTTTCAAAGGCGAGAATACAACAAACACTTGTGATCAGATTTTGAAAGCACAAAATAATAAAATTTCGACAAAAATTTTTAAACTAAAAAAATAAAGCTTGGACTTTATAAGACACCAATAATAGAAATTTTTTTTTTCATTATTCTCTTTTCTTTTGTTACTCTTTTTTTTTTTTTGTAACCCCTAAGAATAGGTAAAATTTATGGATTTAAGGAAATAAATCACAAAGATACAAAATTAAGAAAAACCATAAAATACTGTTCATACAACATTATTCACAATTTTTTTTTTAAATGAATTGGAATAAACAAGATAGGAAACGAAATCTAAAGTAAGGATAAGCAAAACCTGATTAGAACTTTTTTTCTGATACCAACTGATATGAACCCTACAAAAAACAAGCGAGACCCTAATTAAATAAAGCTCTAAGATCGTTTCTAAATTCGGGAATTAAATGGAACTGCGACCCGTTACTTAATGAAACAAAAATCTTAGTATGTGAAGACGCCACAATCAGCTATGGATATTCTAACTGATAAGTCAAGAGTTGAGCACTATGAAAAATCTGATAAGTTCAAAAAGTTCATTTAAGAATTAAATAGAATTACACTCTCAAGTAAGTTACATGAAAAATTTCTTTTCTCTTATTGAATATAAGTATATATATATACAAAAAATCTTGGCCATAATTGTCCTAGATATTTTCTGTCATATATCTTAATCTAAAATTGAAAGCAAATCCTAATCCAAAATCAAATCAGAATCTCAATATAATCAAATAAGAAAAGAATCGTAAATAAATAAGAATCATAATCTAATAAAAATGAAAGAATCTTGAATAAATCAAAATCCTAATATAATAAAAAGAATCTTGAATAAAAAAAAATCTTAACTTTATAAAAAAATCTTAAATGACTGAATAAAATAAAAATAAATGATTTGTTGTTTCTTTTAAAAATGAAAACACTATCTGAAAAGATAGTAGCATATCTTTCATCCTTAATATGTCGATTTCATAGATTTGATTGCTTAAAAAATTCAAGAACTTGAATCATGCATTTTTTTGTTAGAATATCTTGTAAGATTCCTTCAATAGATCTCCAGGCATTTGATTGATCATATGTTGCTTGAATCAGTGCATTAAGTGCTTCTTTGAATTTCTTTGCACGAGCTATTGTAACGAGTCTAACGAGAAATTAAATAATATGCTAATATACCTTATTCCACGTGCTTATACTATCTTTATCCTCAATCTCATCAGTTGAGTAATTTTTTTAAAGAAGTTGAGTACGATGTCAGATAAATCGAATAAGATGTAGAGTATGAGAGTTAGGTAAGTAGAGTCACTGAAGTCAGGTAAATCAAGTATTTTGTGCTTGCTCGACTCTGTAGCTTTAGGGAATCAGTTCAATTTTGTGATGATTTTATTAAGGATATTTCATATTTCCTCTAATTTTTTTAGGTATATATGTGTAAAATTAAATAATGTTATAATTTGGAGTATATTTTGGATATTTCAAGGAAAATGGATTATATCCCATGCAATTCTCCCTACCCAAAGAGTAAGAACTCTTGGGCCTTTGTTATTTATTATTATTTTTTTTTTGTGTTTCAAGCCTATTTGGTAAGGTTTCTCCCACCCTTTTTGTAACGACACCCCATTTAGTTCATTTTTAAGAAGTTCATCACAATATTATCCTAAAATTTGATAATTGAATAATATAATTTATAAAGTAGCGGATTTATTGCGGATTATACCATTGGTTTCAAGTACATGTAATACGCATACCAAGTTATACTAAATTATTTCAAAGATACAGGAACTAATTTTAGTGTGGTAAAACTTCAAGTTTTGCCATATTCTACAATATTGTAATTATACTAGAAATGTATTGGCTAAATTAATTCTTTAAGTATTTTAGATCTTTAATTTGGTTGAAGGATTATCTAAGTATTTTAAATTGTATCTTTAATTTGACCTCCAAAATATAATAGCCACTTTTACTCAAAAAATAAAAATAAAAATAAAGATATATAAATTTATCTAATTCTTAATAACATTACAATCTTTTAACAATAATGTTAAAGGTTCTAACATGTAAGTCTTAACTTAAGTCACAATGCTAGGTGTAACTTATCTATTAGATGATAAATTTCATAACTAGTAAAATTACTTAACCACTATCAAATGAATGACTACTACATCAGTTGAAACTCAAATTGGGATGCCTAATATTGCTCATCTTTTAATCTATAACATTTTACACTGCCTAAAAAGTTATAAAAAAACACGGGGCATCTCAATATATAAAGTTCCAAACATTTTTATTTCTTAATTTGAGTTTACACACACTTGTTTCCCACTAATTTGAAATCTTGCTAACATATTCAACAGACTTATGTTTCATTTTTGTTCAAATTGTGGACTGTATGTAATGGCTAAGGTTTGAATAACACTTATATGAAATATTCCTTAATTAATTTATTTTCAGTTTTCTTTTTATATAATATAAAATTCTAAGTGTGCAACCCAAAAAGAAGGTGAATTGAGTATTATAAAAATTTTACAATAAATAAATAAAATTAATTCAACTTAATCTCTTAAGCAATGATAATTATAAATTCCAGTAATAAGCAAGTAAAGAGATAAGAGATAGAAAGAATAAACACAAGAGTTTTTATGTGATTTGGCAAACTCTGCTATGTCTATACCTCTAAGCAAACCACGCTTGAGGATTTCACCATCCAAGCTTCTCAAGGCTTCAAGTTCTTATAATTGACTTCTAAGGTGTCAATGAACCTTTACAAATGGTGTTTCACTCATGCACACATTTCCCCAAGTGTTTCTCACACTTATAATTACACAACTTTGATAATGAATTTAAAGATTACAATAAAACTCTCCTTTAGAATGGATGTACAAGTGGTAGTTCAAATACAACTCAATGTATGTGAATTGGTAAAGTAAAAGCTCAAAAAAAGAAGTATGCACTGGATATTGCTCAATAATGATGTAAAAATTACTAAGAGTGAGTTTGATTTGAGTTTAGATAGGCTAAACTTTTAAACTAGCCATTATAAACATTTTGAAAATAGTCGACTAGCTGCTTGGCTAAGGTGGTTAGCCATTTAGTTTTTCGTTAGAAAGACTATAGAAAGATTATTCAAAATCTAGGTGCAACCATTTAGCTACTTGAAGTTGTCGGCTAGCCCGCTATGTTTCAAGAATTAATTTTTCCAAATTTTGGGACAGGCAGTTAGATGCTTGTCAGCAGGCTAGCTTTTATGTCTCTGAAATACAAGTGGTTAGCCGCTTGCTGGGAAGTGGTTAGCTGCTAACTCTCTGCCTTTGGGCCACTATTTTCTAAAATTAGAATTTAACCCTAAAAATCTTTTTGAAATTATACTATTGCTCAATTCATTTAAAATAGTTTTAATTAGATTCATTTTCAGAATTTAAAATAACATTTATGGATTTCAAAACTCAAATCTTTTCAATGCAGTCTATAAAACTTAAAAACAAATATTTTGATAAAATGATTTGACTTATAAATATAAAATCTTAGATTATGAAAATTAATGATTTTTTTAGAGATTATGATGAAAATATTGATCTTTTATGATATTAAGTCATTCATACATCAAATTATACTAGCTTTATAATAATTATAAAAACAAATGAATTATTCAAGTTAGTACTTTTTTTATAGTTCGTCTTCGAGTGTGTCGTTGTTCATGATTGAACTAGATTTCGCTTGGATAAAATTTACCTTTAAAAAACATGAGAGGATATAATATAGATTGTCCAAATTACCCTTTTTTATATGCGGTTTGTATCATAAAAATCAAATATAGTATTTTAGGCTAACACAATAGTTAGTTTAAAGAGTGCTTATTTTTCTTAATATATGAATTTTTCTTCACGCTAAACAATAGTATTTCCCACCAATTTGAGATCTTGCTAATATATCTAACGAAACTTTATTCTAAGAAAAAATTAAAGGTAATAAACCAAAATAACTTGAGCCAGTATAAACTTTAGAACATTAGAAGAAAAAAAGTTATTTATACTAAACCCAAAAATTTTGCATCCCTGCCAACTTATAAAATTAAAGGTGTTAGTTTTTTTTATTTAGAGTCTTAATTTTATTTTTATCAGATTTTTTAGGAGTTTTATTTATTTTTTATAACTTTTGTCTAAACTTAATACATTTATATCTGAATAAAAAAAGTAGAAAAAATTAGACTTATATATGAGTGAAAAAAGTCTAAATAAGAAATTTTTATTATTTTTCAAAAATACCCTTATTAGTAATTATTTCTTTTTATTTAAAACATAATCCGTCTTAATTTGTCCACTTTCTATTTGTAATTATCATTCTATTTTTTATATTAAACACTGGATTTTTTAAATGAACATAATAATAATAATAATAATAATAATAAATGAGAAGAAAAAGAAGTTACTATGATTAAAAAAAAAGAATTTCTCATGAAATTGTTAAATTAAATAATTATTTGTTGAGACTAAGAAAGAATGAGCTTGAGAATTATAAGTTGAGATTAATTTATTTAATTTTACCTTATGAATTTTGATTTTAAAATAAAGTTTGGTATGTCAAATAATTGAAATATTTTTATTTCATATACTTTAGTTTATTTTGCAATTAATAGTCATGTAACCTACAATTCTTGTATTAAATTTTGAGTTACAAGTTGTAACAAGTATATAAAATTCTTACAAGGATACATATATCAAAACACTGTCTTTTAGTTGCTTTTCGTTTACAAAAATCAGATACTAAAAAGCATAAAAACAAGCATATCATTCAAACATCTACATTTAGACTTATTTAAATTTTAGCTAAATTCAAATCTATTCAGATTTTAAAATATATAAAAAAAAATGCTACGTAAGTTTTTTCAACTTAATTCCAAAAATATTCGAGTAAATTGAGTTTTCCAAAAAAAAAAAAAGAAGTATATATCTTAAGCAACATTAGCCGAATCAAAGTCTTATATTTAAGATACAAGGTAAAATCTCATACAATAGTATAAGAATACTATAGTTAAATGAATCAAACCTTAGTATCTTCAAACTATAAAATTAGTAGCGGAAAGCAATCATCCTACTATAAATAATAGCCATAAGCAAAAGAAAAGAAAGCTACAAATTCAATAAAACCATTCTACACTTAATGCTTACATTGTGTTTGAGATAATTAAACCAAGCAATAATATCGTCATTTTCATAAAAGTTTCAAGATGTTCATCTATCATTGAATCAACAGAAAGGATGCCAGAACAAATATATATTAGAATATTATAAACAAGAACAATTTAATTTAACTCTATTGGTGCAACACAAAGCATGTCAACACATTGATAATTTCTCTCAAGAAATAGCCTTAATAGACACAAGAACATTCTAAAAAATAAGTTGTAATGGTAACTCTAGAAATCCATCCCCTTTCATCAAATTGAAACTCTATAAACTATATAGATTGCAGTCACTAAATAACCAAAAAAAAAAAGTAAAAATTATTGCAAAGCAGAATATGCTATAAAAATCCTGGAATCATAAGTTGTTATACCTTGTGTTGATGCAGTTTTTCCCGCATGCCTCAACAAAGGCTCTCGAACCTTCAAACAAGGCCTCCAAACGACTCAAGCGGATCTGTTCGAACCTTCCGCTCATGGCTTCAAACAGTGACTCGATCTCGAGCAGGATTACCTCCTTCGTCCTGTTCCGCTGTCTTCTTCAGAACGGAGATCTCCCGATCCTGTACTCACAAAAAACAGGGTCAGGGGTCGCCGGGCGTGTTCGGCGAAAATCCCCCGACGCTCAAGTCAGTAATCGGGTTGTTCTTTTTGGTATCTCCCTTAGTGAAGGAGACCGGAAAGATGAAAAGGGTATTATTTCGCCTCGCTTTGGATAGATATGGTTTTTTCAGAAAATCAAAGTGAGAGAAGTCAGAATAGGAAGAACCTGTGAATCAGAAAATCCAACCCTTGTAACTTTCCCCTTCGTTTCCTTTTATACTCCATTTTTCCCGCTCTTTCTATTTCCAGTCGTCCACTCCCACGCTAGTGGTATCCGGGTCCCTCCGACATACGGATTGGCGGAATATTCCCTGTGGATGAGCGGCTGTCCCCTTAACCCGATTCACGTGGCTGCATCACCATGCCTGCAAGTGCGCTAGGAATTATGACACCTTGAGGCATGTGTCGACCACTCAAGAATAGAGATCACCACCACACCATGTGGGACCCTAGTCGACATTAAAAGGTGTGCCGGATTCCGAGAAAACGAGTCTGGTCTTATCCAGCTATGCTCGTGGATCGTAATCTCCATGAGAAGCAAAGTGTGTGCTCTGGGACCCGCTCTTCATGAAAGGTGAAGGGAGTGCTCTGCCTCGACCTCGACCAGCCTTTGACCTAGGACTGACCTCGAGCTAGGTCTGTCCTGGGTGTCTTACTCGAGCCGGAAGGGCTTCGAGGGCTTGTCCGATATTACCCAAACACCAGCCCCCGGCTCTAGTCTTTGAGCGAAGTGAGATAAGACCTGAAACTCAAGAATGATGGGCCGACTCGCGCCTTTACGCTTCCCCACGCTCTTCTTGCTCGAGCCTATAGCTGGTCAGTGCTTGGCCTGCTCCACCCGAGGCTTAGGCTTGGGACCTCCGGCCTGGTATTCTTCATGAGCTTCTTCCGCCGGCCCGCAATCGACCTAGCGCCTTCGTCATTACTCCCGCCGGCCTCGCAATCGACCGAGGCGTCATTGCTACTCCCGCCGGCCCGCAACTGACCTGCAGTGGCACCGTCTCACTGGACTTCCGGCCGAGGGGTTCTTCCTCGATCTTCTACTCGAGCCTCGCAATCGACCCAAGCTTCTTCCGATGTTACTCCCGCCGGCCTTTAATTGACCTAGCTTGGCAACCGTCCCGCCCTAAGACTTAGGCTTGGGACTTCCGCCAAGGAGCTCTTCTGATCTTCCGCCCGGCCCGCAATTGACCCGTGATTCCTCGACACTCCCCGCCGGGCCTCGCACTGACCCAAGCATGGCAACCGTCCCGCCTAAGACTTAGGCTTGGGACTCTATGGCCAATGAGCTCTTATCGATCTTCTACTCGGCCTTTAATTGACCTGAGCTCTTCATACTCCCGCCGGCCTCGCACTGACCCAAGCATGGCAACCGTCCCGCCTAAGACTTAGGCTTGGGACTTCCGCCAAGGAGCTCTTCTTGACTTCTCCTGTTCGGCCTTTTAATCGACCCAAACGCCTTCCGAATCTCTACTCCCGCCGGCCTCGCAATCGACCCAAGCCGCCTTCCGTGTTATACTCCTACTCTGGGCCTCGCACTGACCCAAGCATGGCACCGTCCCGCCTAAGACTTAGGCTTGGGACTTCCGCCAAGGAGCACTCTCGATCTTCCGCCGGCCTCAGATTTGACCTGCAGCTTCTGACACTCCCCGCCGGCCTCGCAACTGACCCAAGCATGGCACCGTCCCACCCAAGACTTAGGCTTGGGACTCTATGGCCAAGGAGCTCTTCTTGACTTCTCCCGCCGGCCTTTTAATCGACCCAAATGTCTTCTCGACCTCTACTCCCGCCGGGCCTCAGAATCGACCCAAGCGCCTTCGGTGTTATACTCCCGCCGGCCTCGCAATTGACCCAAGCATGGCACCATCCCGCCTAAGACTTAGGCTTGGGACTTCCGGCGAGGAGCTCTTCTCGATCTTCCCGCCCGGCCCGCACTGACCCAGCTTGTCGACACTCCCGCCGGACCTGCACTGACCCAAGCATGGCACCGTCCCGCCCAAGACTTAGGCTTGGGACTTATGGCCAAGGAGCTCTTCTTGACTTCTCCCGCCGGCCTTTTAATCGACCCAAACGCCTTCCGATCTCTACTCCCGCCGGCCCGCAATTGTCCCAAGCTGCCTTCGTGTTACACTCCGCCGGGCCCGCAATCGACCCAAGCATGGCACCGTCCCGCCTAAGACTTAAGCTTGGGACTTCCGCCAAGGAGCTCTTCTCGACCTTCCGCCGAGCCTTTAATCGACCCGAGCTTCTTCCGATATTACTCCCGCCTCGGGTCTTCAATCGACCCGAGATTGGCACCGTCCCGCCTAATGACTTAGGCTTGGGACTTCCGCCAATGAGTTCTTCTTGACTTCTCCTGCTCGGCCTTTTAATCGACCCAAACGCCCTCCTCGAATCTCTACTCCCGCACGGGCCTCGCAATCGACCGAGGCGCCTTCATCAGCTACTCCCGCCGGGCCTCGCACTGACCCAGTATGGCACCGTCCCACTGGGACTTCTAGCCAAGGAGCTCTTCTCGATCTTCCGCCCTACCGCAATCGACCCAAGCTTCTTCCGATGTCACTCCCGCCGGCCTTTAATTGACCCAAGCTTGGCACCGTCCCGCCTAAGACTTAGGCTTGGGACTTCCGCCATGGAGCTCTTCGATCTTCCGCCCGCCCGACTGACCCAGCTTGTCGATACTCCGCCGGCCCGCACTGACCCAAGCATGGCACCGTCCCGCCTAAGACTTAGGCTTGGGACTTATGGCCAAGGAGCTCTTATTGACTTCTTCTCGCCGGCCTTTAATCGACCCAAACGCCTTCCGAATCTCTACTCCCGCCGGCCTCGCAATCGACCAAAGCTGCCTTCCAGTTACACTCCGCCGGGTCTCGCAATCGACCCAAGCATGGCAACCGTCCCGCCCAAGACTTAGGCTTGGGACTCCGCCAAGGAGCTCTTCTGACCTTCCGCCGAGCCTTTAATTGACCCGAGCTTCTTCCGATATTACTCCCGCCTCGGTCTTCAATTGACCCGAGCTTAGCACCGTCCCGCCTAATGACTTAGGCTTCGGACTTCCGCCAAGGAGTTCTTCTTGACTTCTCCCGCCGGCCTTTTAATCGACCCAAACATCCTCCTCGAATGTCTACTCCCGCCGGGCCCGCAATCGACCCAAGCGCCTTCGGTGTTATACTCCCGCCGGCCTCGCACTGACCCAAGCATGGCACCGTCCCGCCTAAGACTTAGGCTTGGGACTTACGGCCAAGGAGCTCTTCTTGACTTCTCCCGCCGGCCTTTTAATCGACCCAAACGCCTTCCGAGTGTCTACTCCCGCCGAGCCCCGCAATCGACCCAATTGTCTTCGTTATACTCCCGCCGGGTCCGCACTCGACCCAAGCATGGCACCGTCCCCGCCTAATGACTTAAGCTTGGGACTTCCGCCAAGGAGTTCTTCTTGACTTTCCGCTCGAGCTTTTAATCGACCCGAGCTTCTTCTTCATATTACTCCCGCCTCGGTCTTCAATTGACCTGAGCTGGCAACCGTCCCGCCTAATGACTTAGGCTTTGGGACTTCCGCCAAGGAGTTGTTCTTGACTTCTCCAGCCAGGCCTTTTATCGACCCAAACGCCCTCCTCGAATCTCTACACCCGCCGGGCCTCGCAATCGACCGAGGCGTCATTGCTACTCCCGCCGGCCTCGCAATTGACCCAGCATGGCACCGTCCCACCGGGACTTCTAGCCAAGGAGCTCTTCTCGATCTTCCGCCCTACCGCAATCGACCCAAGCTTCTTCCGATGTTACTCCCGCCGGCCTTTAATTGACCCAAGCTTGACAATCGTCCCGCCTAAGACTTAGGCTTGGGACTTCCGCCAATGAGCTCTTCTCGATCTTCCCGCCCGGCCCGCCATTGACCCAGTGCTTGCCGACACTCCCGCCGGCCCGCAATCGACCCAAGCATGGCACCGTCCCGCCTAAGACTTAGGCTTTGGGACTTATGGCCAAGGAGCTCTTATTGACTTCTCCCGCCGGCCTTTAATCGACCCAAACGCCTTCCGAATCTCTACTCCCGCCGGCCTCGCAATCGACCAAAGCTGCCTTCGGTAGTTACACTCCGCCGGGTCTCGCAATCGACCCAAGCATGGCACCGTCCCGCCTAAGACTTAGGCTTGGGACTTCCGCCAAGGAGCTCTTCTTGACCTTCCGCCGAGCCTTTAATCGACCCGAGCTTCTTCGACATTACTCCCGCCTCGGTCTTCAATTGACCCGAGCTAGCACCGTCCCGCCTAATGACTTAGGCTTGGGACTTCCGCCAAGGAGTTCTTCTTGACTTCTCCCGCCGAGCCTTTTAATCGTCCCAAACATCCTCCTCGAATGTCTACTCCCGCCGGGCCCGCAATTGACCCAAGCGCCTTCGGTGTTATACTCCCGCCGGCCTCGCACTGACCCAAGCATGGCACCGTCCCGCCCAAGACTTAGGCTTGGGACTTACGGCCAAGGAGCTCTTCTTGACTTCTCCCGCTCGGCCTTTTAATTGACCCAAACGCCTTCTGAGTGTCTACTCCCGCCGAGCCTCGCAATCGACCCAATTGTCTTCTTGTTATACTCCCGCCGGGTCCGCAATCGACCCAAGCATGGCACCGTCCCGCCTAATGACTTAGGCTTGGGACTTCCGCCAAGGAGTTCTTCTCGACTTTCTCGCCGAGCCTTTAATCGACCCGAGCTTCTTCTTCATATTACCCCGCCTCCGGTCTTCAACTGACCTGAGCTTAGCACCGTCCCGCCTAATGACTTAGGCTTGGGACTTCCGCCAAGGAGTTCTTCTTGACTTCTCCCGCTCGGCCTTTTATCGACCCAAACGTCCTCCTGAATCTCTACTCCCGCTGGGCCTCGCAATCGACCGAGGCGTCTTCTGCATACTCCCGCCGGCCTCGCACTGACCCAGTATGGCACCGTCCCACCGGGACTTCTAGCCAAGGAGCTCTTCTCGATCTTCCGCCTAGCCCGCAATCGACCCAAGCTTCTTCCGATGTTACTCCCGCCGGCCTTTAATTGACCCAAGCTTGGCACCGTCCCTCCTAAGACTTAGGCTTTGGGACTTCCGCCAAGGAGCTCTTCTGATCTTCCGCCGGCCTCGCAATTGACCTGAGCTTGTCGATACTCCCGCCGGCCTCGCAATCGACCCAAGCATGGCACCGTCCCGCCTAAGACTTAGGCTTGGGACTTATGGCCAAGGAGCTCTTCTTGACTTCTCCCGCCGGCCTTTTAATCGACCCAAACGCCTTCCGAATCTCTACTCCCGCCGGGCCCGCAATCGACCAAAGCTGCCTTCGGTGTTACACTCCCGCCGGGTCCGCAATCGACCCAAGCATGGCACCGTCCCGCCTAAGACTTAGGCTTGGGACTTCCGCCAAGGAGCTCTTCTTGACATTCCGCTCGAGCCTTTTAATTGACCCGAGCTTCTTCCGATATTACTCCCGCCTCGGTCTTCAATTGACTCGAAGCTTGGCACCGTCCCGCCTAATGACTTAGGCTTTGGGACTTCCGCCAAGGAGTTTTTCTTGACTTCTCCCGCTCGGCCTTTTAATTGACCCAAACATCCTCCGAATGTCTACTCCCGCCGGGCCTCGCAATTGACCCAAGCGCCTTCCGTGTTATACTCCCGCTGGGCCTCGCACTGACCCAAGCATGGCACCGTCCCGCCTAAGACTTAGGCTTTGGGACTTATGGCCAAGGAGCTCTTCTTGACTTCTCCTGCTCGGGCCTTTTAATTGACCCAAACGTCTTCTGAGTGTCTACTCCTGCTCGAGCCTGCAATTGACCCAATTGTCTTCTTGTTATACTCCTGCTCGGGTCTGCAATTGACCCAAGCATGGCACCGTCCCGCCTAATGACTTAGGCTTTGGGACTTCTGGCCAAGGAGTTCTTCTTGACTTTCTGCTCGAGCCTTTTAATTGACCCGAGCTTCTTCTTCATATTACTCCTGCTCTGGTCTTCAATTGACCCGAGCTTGGCACCGTCCCGCCTAATGACTTAGGCTTTGGGACTTCTGGCCAAGGAGTTCTTCTTGACTTCTCCTGCTCGGGCCTTTTTATTGACCCAAACGTCCTCTGAATCTCTACTCCTGCTCGGGCCTGCAATTGACCGAGGCGTCTTCTGCTGTTACTCCTGCTCGGGCCTGCAATTGACCCAAGTATGGCACCGTCCCACTGGGACTTCTAGCCAAGGAGCTCTTCTTGATCTTCTGCCCCGGCCTGCAATTGACCCAAGCTTCTTCTGATGTTACTCCTGCTCGGGCCTTTTAATTGACCCAAGCTTGGAACCGTCCCGCCTAAGACTTAGGCTTTGGGACTTCGGCCAGGAGCTCTTCTTGATCTTCCGCCGGGCTGCAATTGACCCGAGCTTCGCGATACTCCCTGCTCGGGCTGCAATTGACCCAAGCATGGCACCGTCCACTTCAAGACTTAGGCTTTGGGACTTATGGCCAAGGAGCTCTTCTTGACTTCTCCTGCTCGGGCTTTTAATTGACCCAAGCGTCTTACGAATCTCTACTCACTGCTCGGGCTGCAATTGACCAAGCGTCTTACGGTGTTATACTCCTGCTCGGGCTGCAATTGACCCAAGCATGGCACGTCACGCTTAAGACTTAGGCTTTGGGACTTCGGCCAGAGCTCTTCTTGACCTTCTGCTCGAGCCTTTTAATTGACCCGAGCTTCTACGATATTACTCACGCTGCGGTCTTGATTGACCGGAGCTTGGCACCATCACGTCTAATGACTTAGGCTTTGGGACTTCTGGCCAAGGAGTTCTTCTTGACTTCTCCTGCTCGGGCCTTTTAATTGACCCAAACATCCTCTGAATGTCTACTCCTGCTCGGGCCTGCAATTGACCCAAGCGTCTTCTGGTGTTATACTCCTGCTCGGGCCTGCAATTGACCCAAGCATGGCACCGTCCCGCCTAAGACTTAGGCTTTGGGACTTATGGCCAAGGAGCTCTTCTTGACTTCTCCTGCTCGGGCCTTTTAATTGACCCAAGCGTCTTCTAAGTCTCTACTCACTGCTCGAGCACTGCAATTGACCCAGCGTCTTCGTGTTATACTCCTGCTCGGGCTACGATTGACCCGAGCATGGCGCAGTCACGCCTAAGACTTAGGCTTTGGGACTTATGGCCAAGGAGCTCTTCTTGACTTCTCCTGCTCGGGCCTTTTAATTGACCCAAACGTCTTCTGAGTCTCTACTCCTGCTCGAGCCTGCAATTGACCCAAGCGTCTTCTTGTTATACTCCTGCTCGGGCCTGCAATTGACCTGAGCATGGCGCAGTCCGCCTAATGACTTAGGCTTTGGGACTTCTGGCCAAGGAGTTTTTCTTGACTTTCTGCTCGAGCCTTTTAATTGACCCGAGCTTCTTCTGATATTACTCCTGCTCTGGTCTTCAATTGACCCGAGCTTGGCACGATCCGCCTAATGACTTAGGCTTTGGGACTTCGGCCAGGAGTTCTTTTGCTACGGTCTTCATTTTGAACTTACATTATGAATGCTTTTCTTATTCTTACATACATTTATACTTTTACATATCCCATCTTGGGACGAAATCTTACATTAGCATTTCACAATACAAGGAGACTCTCTGGAAATACTTCCTCGGGGTTGTGCGTTCACGGCCTCTTGACCTCTCGTCCAGTCTGGATGAGCTGGCGAGTATGCTCCGCCTTCCATTCCTTGATTCCCCGCCGAGTCGAGCGAGGTTATCTGCATGGTTTCTTTGGCAGCTACTGGCGTAGTGACTCCTCGCCACCACTTTGGCTGCCTTTCACGACCCAACGGCCCGTTTACTCGATACTTAAGGGCTAAATAATGGGTGGATAGCACGCGTTGGGTGATCCTCATGAGCGGCCTCCACTAGAATCGCCTAATGCAGGTGGCTTCATCTACCACCACGAAATCCGGCATCATGTTCTTCTCGAAGGCTTTGAGCCCATGGTTCTTGCCGGTTTGATGATTCACAGAGGTATTAGCTTTCCTCCCGAATCCTTTCAAGGAAGTGCTCGATGCTGCTCGAGGCTCGCGCTGTTATTCCTAAATCCTCGAGTGTGGATTTGAAGAGAATATCCACAGAGCTCCGAGTCAACCGATGTTCGGTCAACTTCCTTATTTGCTATCTTGGCTTTTACCACTGGGGCATCCTCGTGAGAGTCTGACACCCCTCCTCGTCTCCATCCAGTCCACATGATTGGTACTGCAGAACCTTGGCCTTCTTGGCGGTTGGAGCGTGACAGGACTTCTCGGCCAGTTGCGGCATATCGGCGATGGTTTTTCGGGCCTGTTTGAACTTCACGCCATCGTGGGCCTTCACGAGATTACCCTCGTGGACCGGTGGTTACGTGTCTATTTCAGTGGCCGGCCATCTTCCTCAGTGCTCTGTTCAACTCAAGGTGTCCCCTTGACAAACTCATCCAATCTAGGTTCCAACGGATCCTCCACTGGTTTTTCAAATCACGGCATTGTCTTTGTGGAGTGGTCGTGGTTACCATGGAAGCAGCGAGCACGCCCTTATCCAGCTTGCCGGTGACTTGGCCATCGGCGTTGGTAGGCTCGGCGATCCTCGCTCTTGACCACTTGAGTATCTCTTGAGAGATACCTTGACCTCGATATCTTGTCCGTAAGCAGGGCTCTGTTCCACTACTTGTATCGCCTATCCTCGGGAAGCTTTTCGGTGGGGTGGCGATGAGCGATCACCCTCGGTCGTGGCTCACTCGAGTCTGCTCGGTGGTGGTTGCGGGGTGTGTGGCCATCATGACCCTGTATTCTCTGTGATCCGGCACGGAGACTGCGAGGTAGGCGGGGACCATCCGCGGCGGGGAACTCTACGATATGGGATGTGCTGAGGCAGCCCGGTCTCTGCTTGCCTTTGGAGCTCGTATCCCTCGGGCGGGGCTCCCTTTCTCCTTCCTTCTTGCTCCACTGACCTGCTCACTTCTCGGTTTGGCGGCTTTTTCTTCTTCGATTACCATATCCGGCTTTACTTGTTCATGCAGCGTCCAGAATATGAGCGGATCGAAGGACTCCATGAGGTTATACCATGGTCTCCCATCCGAATACCATCCTTTAATCCTCTCGGAGCTTGGGGATGGTTGAGCGCACCAAGATCTAGGACCGATCTATGGTATCTTTTGATAAACTCCGGAGGGACTCTCCTTCTTACTGCCTCACCCGGCGGCTCAATCATGTCATCCTCAGGGGTCACTGCGCCCGGAATTGTTCTGCGAACTCCCGCACATCTGTTCAAGCTCGAGATGCTTCCCAGTGGGAGTCTGCGGTACCGTTCTCTCGCCCTTCCCTCGAGAGTGAGTGGAAGGCCCTGCACCTCTGTCTGCTGGCAGACCACTGCACCCTGTCATGTCGTTGAACCGCTCTATATGTACTAATGGATCACTCTTTCCGAAAATTTCAGATCCAGGAAGCGGAAGTCACGTGGGATCGTGACACCCGTGATCTCCGTGGAGAGTGGAGATTCGTTGTCGGCATTATTCGCCGACTTGGACTCTTTCCGCTCCCAGAAGATCTTCCACAACTTGTGCCAACTGCGCACCTCTCCCTCCAACTCCTCCATACGAGAGGTTGGGGCGTATCCTGCAAATGTTGACGAGACCCCTTTCCTCCATGTTTGTTTCTTCTCTCACTGCAACATTTGGTGCCCTAGGTCTTTGGGCTTCATCTCCGCATTTTCCGAACATGAGCATTCCCTCAGTTGGACTCGGGACATCATTACATGCTTTTCTCTGTCCTCCACGAGTTCTTGTAACGGGGAGGTCGAGTATCCATCTGTTTTCCATTCGATCCATTCTTTCTCGGATCTCCCTATTACAGGCCTCGTTGGCCACTTCTCTCAAAGTTCTTGACTCTTCGGACTTACTCCTCTTGGTTGTTTCCCTCATCGTTGCGTTGTGTGTCTTGAATGTATTAGGAAATCGGGCTTTTGTCTCGATCCCACGAGCGGCGCCAAAGATGTTGATGCGATTTTCCGCGTGCCTCAGCGATGCCTCGAACCTTCAAGCAGTGCCTCAAGCAGCTCGGCGGGGCTATGCGAACCTTACGCTCGCAGGCTTCAAGCGAGTGCCTCGATCTCAGCGGGATTACCTCCTTCATCCTGTTCATCTGTCTTCTTCAAAACGGAGATCTCCCGGTCCTGTACTCACGAAAGCAGGTCGGGGTCGTCGGGCGTGTTCCGGCGAAAACCCTCCGACGCTCAAGTCGATGTCGGGTTGTTCTTTTGGTATCTCCCTTAGTGAAGGAGACCGGAAAGATGAAAGTGGTATTATTTCGCCCCCCCTTTTTGGATAGATATGGTTTTTTCAGAAAATCAAAGTGAGAGAAGTCAGAATAGGAAGAACCTGTGAATAAGAAAATCCAACCCTTGTAACGTTCCCCTTCATTTCCTTTTATACTCCATTTTCCCGCTCTTTCCATTTCCAGTCTGTCCATTCCACGTTAGTAGTATCTCGAGTCCCTCGGCGGTAGGGATTGGCGGAATATTCCCTAGGGATGAGCGGCTGTCCCTTAACCCGATTCACGTGGCGGATCACCATGTCGGGCAAGTGCGCTAGGAATTATGACACCTTGGAGGCATGTCTGCGGCCACCGACAGTGATATCACCACCACACCATGTGGGACCACAGTCGAGACATTAAAAGGTGTGCTGGGATTACGAGAAAGCGGGTCGAGTCTTGTCCGGCTATGCTCGTGGGCGTAATCTCGACGAGCGGGAAAGGTGTGCTCGGGGACCCGTTCTTTGCGGCGAGGAAGGAGTGCTCGGTTCTCGACCTTGACCGGCTTTGACTCGGGACGACCTCGAGCTAGGCTATCCTCGGGGTGCTTACTCGAGTTGGAAGGGCTTCGAGGGCCTGTCCGATATTACCCAAACACGGTCCCCGGTTCTAGTCTTTTGAGTGAAGTGAGATAAGACTAGAAACTCAGTAATGATGGGCCGAATTCGCGGCCTTTTACGCTTCCCCACCTTGAATTATACTTTTTAAGCATCTATGCATTGTCAAATGCTTCTGTAATAGGAATAGCCTACCTAACAAAAAAAGCATAAAAAATAAAAATAAAAAAGAAGGAAGGAATGAGATATATCAATTGACCAAACTCACTACCTGTAAGAAAATATATTAGTACAATATCAGCCCTCAAATAGTTCAAATAAAAATTGCAAGTAACCAAGCATTGAATAGCCTAATTTAGATATATTTTAATAGGTGTGGGTAAATTAAAGCCCTAAATAAAATAATTATCCTAATTAATTAATTTTGAAATTATTGTTCATGTAATATTGTTTATGATTTACTGTTCATATGACATTATTCGTAGGATACTGTTTACAATCACTATTTATACAAATCACTGTTCATAGGTATTAATCATTGTAACTATTCATCGCATTGTTCACATTTAATCTATCAAATTTGCTAGAAACAATAAATTATAGAAAGTAAAGCACATAATAGATTTTTACATGGTTCGGATCATAATCCTACATCTACAAAACAACCCCCAGATATTAAGTAATTTACTAAGTAATAAAACGATTACAACCTATTAGATTCTTACATAATTTCATAATCTCTCTTACTTTTGTTGCCACCTTGTTGAATCTAACTTAGTTGATCTTGCTTAACAAGCACTACTTGTCTTTAATTGTGTTTGTACCTTGAGATCTTCTTAATATAACAAAGAACCCCTTCATCCCGTAGAGACCAAAGTAGCTATAAACAGTGTCTAATGAATTACTTGATATAAAGAAGACTAAAGCATCATATACGGCCAAATGATTTCTTCTTGTTCATTGTTTGATATAAAATAAGATATGTCTTCTTTTATCTTCAATGTGTGAAATACTTGAGTTCTAGGATATACTTCCTTAGAATCTAATATTCCATAAATATTTGATATTCTTACCAATGTAGTAGTCAATTTTATTTGGAACTCTTTGATATGTAATCCTACTTACACACCCATTTGATTTTTTGTGCATAAAAAAATTCTCTAATATTACACATAATCTAATCTATTAAATATCCAAGACTAGACAAATCCCTAATAAGAGAAATAAATAAATTACAATATTATATACACAGTGATGCCCCCTTTGGCATCCTCGTAGTCAAAATATAAACTAACTACTTTTCTTGTCTTTAAATGGCGTGTGTAGAAGCAAGATAGATCATGAGCAACAACCTACACATATATCACGAAAGCAAACAAAGAACTAATCAAAACAAAAATCATTAGTCACCGTCAGTTCAAGATAAAAAGCTCCTCTAATAAATAGATGCTTATGTCCAAGAATCAATTGAGAAAATTAACTCTCCCCGAAAAATAAACAATCTCATATCAATATATTTAGACATCAATAATGCATATCAAAGAAAACAAAATAATCAATAAAGTTCATATTCAAATCAAACAAGCTTCCCCTTAGAGAAATAATAAATAAACTCAACGAACATATAAAAAAACTGCCCCTTTATCAAATTCAAGCGCAAAGGCAAATAGCTCAAATAAAATACTACTCTCCTTTATAGACAGAAATTCCAAAATAGAAAAATAAAATCTACTCTCCCTTTTTTAGACAAAAAGTGCCAAGAAAGATAGATAAAAAAATGAAAATTAAATAACATCATATCACAGATGAACTTCATTTTTAATTAAGTTTATTATTCTATTTTTCCCTTTTGACATAATGTTTTAAAAGTCATTGACTCAGTACAAGTATTATTGGTAAATTTGATGTGACTCAATTATTTGACATGAATAAGTGAGTGTGAATTGTTAAATTTGACACATTTATTAAATAGATCATGTTTAGATTAGTTTAAACTTGTCGCGACAAGAAATCGAGACAACATAAACGCAATTCGATAACCCATGTTGCCAAATTTTATAACAATATTCAAGTCTGTCATTAGCTTAATTTGTATTAAGTTTAAATAAAAAAAAAAAGAAGAAAGCTTGTTACTATAAATTAAGAAGTATAGAGAGAAATAGGAGAGAGAAACATATAGAGAGGCATACACAGAGAGAAGCTGAACTGGGTCAAACTTAAACTCAAACCAAAACCCTAACCTGACTTGATCAAATCCTTAACCGACGTTGGTCATCGCTGCACAATCCACACCATTGGGAAATGATCGAAAGCGTGAAGAGCCACGGAAACCTTAAAGAGTTTTAAAAATTGCCGCCTTGTTTTGGCATGGTTTCACTGGATTTATGACACATCGCTACCTAAGTTTTATTTCCCATGACATCCTCTTGAACTTTCGACCATCAATTGTCACCAAAACAGCTGATTTGCTATTGATTAGTCATTAAAGTTTTCACTGCTATAAGAGCTTAATCTAGTGCCACTGCCGTGCATCGTAGCTTACTGCTACACCATTAGACTCAGTGCTGTTTGAAGTATCTAAGTCGACTTGACCACTGTCACTTGTTTTTCAATTACCATTGACACGCGATAGCATTTTGGTAATTTCAAGCTCCGAGATTAATTTTTTAAATTTTAACTCTGTAGACATTTTAATAATTTCTAAAATTGAGGATAATTTTGTAATTTATGATTTTGGGATTGTGAGGATATTTAAATAAATTATGAATTCAAGGATATTTTAGTAATTTATGGATACATTATATTTTAATAATTTTATGGACATATGAGTTGTATATAATGGAGAGATGTTTGTTTCAAGCTATATCACGTAAAGTTAGTTGAATTCATATGTACGGAAAGTAATTACATCGTGACGATAGTCAAGTTTGAGCATCATCACTATAAGTGGTATATACTAAATCTATCTTTTATAGTTTATTATGATTTTAAAGTATAGTAAAGCATGTTTACGAAACAAGAGTCTAATGCTCTAATTTAATTATTTTTTAGAAATGATTTTTATTTACGTATTGATATATTATTAAAAAAGTGTTTAGTAATCGGTCATTCTTATCGATTTTGAGTATGCATGAATGTATTTTTTTAAGAAAAGAAACGTAGAATTAAAATGTTAATAAAAATAAAGAAGAGTTAAAATATGATCAAAATGTTTACGTATATGTGTATTAAAGTTTGTCATAAAAAAATCATAAGACAGTTGCAGAGATAAAATTAGATAGAGACCTTTGGAACCTATTTGAATACACATAGAGGCTTTAGGTCATTTATTTAGGTGCTTTGTCTTTTGAGGACTAATTTATGAGATAACACAGTATTTGGTCTACCCATGTGGCCTCAGACACAATAGTATCTAGATAATACACCATTACACCGTCCATATGAGGTTTGAATATGTTCGTGATGATGAGATATATGAGATAGTACTTCATTGGTCTACTCATTACAGCTCCCAACATGCCAGTGCCCAGATAATATGTCATTGTACTGCCCGTATATGGTTCGAGTACAACAATATCATTCCCCTAGGCACTTGTTGAGTGATAGTTATGGAATAAAGTATTTTATGTTATTTTTTTATACTATTTCATGATTATTACGTATGGTACCATGCATTGTCAGTTGATCAATTTAAAGTTTAGATAATTTATTTATGCTTTTACTTTTGGTTTGATTGAGAATGATATGTTGAAAAGTATGATATTTTAAAGTAATTTTATTTTTAAAAAACTATTATCCACTTACTAAGTTATATACTCACCTCGTTTTACTATATTTTCCCCCCCAATAGAAGATTTATAGGTACCATAATTGACCCAACAATAATAGTTATTTTGAGATTATGACCACATGAAAGTCATGTGCATAATTTTATTATGATTTGATGGTTATAGATGATTAATGTATGTTGACATTAAATGTTTGAGTGGTATTTGGTATTGTGGTTAGTTGATGAAGTTAGTTGTGTTTTGAACTACTTTGGAATTGTTTATTTTATAGATTTGCAGGTTTGTGAATGTTATAAATATAGGCAAGAGTTTGTCAAATTTTCGATAGAATTCTTATTAATAAGTTTATTATCAATTAAGTTAGATGATAACCAGACAGACTTGCCTTTATTTTTCAGAGCGGTTTATTTCAGTTGGTATCAAAACGTGGATTTTGATTTTACGGACTTTATTATCTTAGTAAAATAAGTTTTATTATTTTGATGAGTTGGAATTGATACTTTGTGGGCACCATCAGGCCTTGTCGTAATAGTAGATGTACTTGTGGCTGTGGCAGTAGTCGCATTATGCTAATAGTTGGGTTAACTCTGGGTATTAAACTTTAGGGTGAAATAGACCTATGAACGAGGGAGTGATTGAATTTTCAATGCATGAGATTGCACAATAAGCACTAGAGAATGTCTCGAACATTGAGCAGTTATTTCATAAGTTAGTTCAAATTATGACTGAAGTTGTGCAAAATTAGATATAAGCTCATACTAATAAAGCAAACAATATTAAACGTGTGAGAAGTTAAAGGGTGAAGAACTTTGATGGTTCTAGAGAGCTACCTGAGATTGATTCATGGGTTGTTAAGCTAGAGCGCATATTTGATATGATTGAATGTTCAAAGGAAGACAAACTTTCCTTTGCCACTTATTTACTCGACGATAGAGTTTAAGCCACTAAATTATGGTTTAGTCGTTAGTACATCTATTGTAGTCAATACAAGTCGAAAGTGTGAATCAGAATTATGTGATTAGAATGAGTGAGCATGAATTTAAGGTAAACTTGATTCTTTTAGACATTCAAGACTTTGATACTATTTTAGGCATTGATTAGCTTGAATCTATCTATGCCACTATAGAGAGTTTAAAAAAGGAAGATATGTTTAAAAAGTTACAGAAAGTTAAGGGGAAATTCTATAGTGAACATAAAATTTTACCTTCAAGTATCATATCTACCATTGGTGCTACACGGTTACTAGAAAAAGGGTGCTCACCTTATTTAGCACATGTGATGGACACTAAAGCTCAAGAGTTGAGTTTGGAGGGTATTATAGTAGTACAAGAATTCCCAGATGTATTTTTAGATGATCTTCCTAAGATACCACTTAACATGAAGATTAAGTTTCCTATTGATGTAATTTCTAGGACATCACATATATCTATGGCACTATACAAGAAGACTCCACTTTTACATATTGATAACTTGTTTGATTAACTCCAAGAAGCAAAAATATTTTCTGAGATTGATTTGTACTCTGGATATCATCAGCACCAATTCTTACATATCTATCTAATAATAAAAGGTTTATGGTATATAATGATGCCTCTAGACAAGGATTAGGTTGTATGGTAATGCAACATAGGAAAGTAATGCTCATGCTTTTAGGTAACTTAATAAACATGAGCAAAATTACCCATCACATGACTTAGAGCTAACAGTAGTAGTGTTTGCATTCAAGACATAGAGCCATTACTTATACGGTGTAACATGTCAAATTTTCATTGATCGTAAGATCCTCAAGTATTTGTTTACTCAAAATAAGTTAAATTTGAGACAAACAAAATTGATTTAGCTAAATAAAGACTATGAATGCACTATTGATTATTATCTAGGCAAAGTGAATGTGGTAGATGATGCTCTGAGTAAGAAATCCCGTAGCTTTATAGCTCACTTGAGAGTGACATATATGCCTTCATTGATCAAGTTGAGATATTTAGGAGTCAACTTAAAAGCTGATGATCATTGACTTTGATAGCTAAACTTTTAGTTAGGCCAACTTTAGCTGATAAAGTCCATTTCCATTAAATGCAAGCTCAAGACCCACAGTAAATGAAATTGATAGAGGATGTGTAAAAATGTTTACGAAAACTGATTTTATAGTGAGAGATGACGGAGTCTTAGTCAGAGGTAATAGACCTCGTGTACTTGATATTGAGGATTTAAAAAAGGTATCAGGGAAGAAGCTCATTGTTCAGCTTTTGTGATGCATCCCAATAGTACAAAAATGTATCACATTTTGAGGGATCATTATTAGTGGTAGGGCATAAAGAGAGAAATAGTATAATTTGTTTCCTGATGTATAGTTTGTCATCAAATTAAGGTTTAACATAAGAGGCCTGTAATGTGTTCTTAGTCACTTCCTATTCTTAAGTAGAAGTTGAAGTATATCACCATGGATTTTGTAACAAAAATTCCATATACTTAGAACCGACATGATGGTGTTTGGGTGGTTATTGATCGACTTAAAAAAATCTACTCACTTTTTACAATTCAAAACCACTTAATTGATGAACAAATTGGGAAGTATTAATATGGTTGGGATAGTTCATCTTCATATAATATCCGTATCTATTACCTCAAATAGAGATTCTCGGTTTACTTTTAAGTTCTAGACCACCTTGCAAAATACTTTAGGGACTAGTTGAACTTTAGTAGCTTTTCGTCTATAGACTGATGGTCAGTCAGAGCGTGCTATTCAAATGTTGGAAGACATACTGCGAGCTTGTGTTATAGAGTTTAAAGGTAATTGAGATATTTATTTTCCTTTTAATGGAGTTTGCTTACAATAGTAGTTATCAAGCTAGTATCGAGATGGCATTATATGAGGCTTTGTACGGCAAAAAATGCATAACTTCAATATATGTCGATGAAGTTAGTGAACAAAGGTTATTTGGTCCAAAATTAGTGTAAAATACCAATGAGAAGATACAACTGATTTAGGATAGATAAAAGGTAGCTCAAAATAGACAAAAGAACTATATAGACAAGCGTTGGCAGGAATTTGAATTTTGAAGTTGGTGATAAAGTTTTATATAAATATCTCTTTGGAAAGAGGTACTTTGATTTAAGAAGAGTAGGAAGCTAAGCCCATACTACATTGGGCCATATGAGATCGTAAAGTGCATTGGTCTTTTAGTTTATTGATTAGCTCTACCACCCGAGTTATCCAAAATCCACAATGTTTTTCATATCTCAACGCTTCAAAAGTACATGTGTGATCTGAGCTAAGTGTTATCGAAGCAACCAATTTAGTTGAAGGAAGATTTGACTTATGCAAAGGAGTCAATTAAGATACTAGAGGGGAAATACAAAGCCTTGCATTCTAAGACCATTCCTTTAGTAAAAGTGTTGTGGAAGAATCACACAAAGGAAGAGGTTACTTGGGAATGCGAAAACTTAATGCGAGCTCAATATCCCGACTTATTCTCATAAGATGTGTAAATTTCGAGGATGAAATTTTTTATAAGTGGAGAAGATTGTAATATATGCACTTTATTTTTAATTAAGTGTATTGTTTTTTTTTCCCCTTTGACCTAATTTTTTAAAAGTCATTAAACTTAGTACAACTATTTTTGGTAAATTTGATGCGACTCAATTGCTCGACATGAATAAATAAGTGGTGGGTTATCAAATTATCCTTCCTATTATAAGGCGTACAAGAAAATTATTGTATAGGCTTTGATGCAATCAACAGTTTTAGCCCTATCTTCTTCTTTTTTAGTGAATGTTTGACTGTTTTAGACGAATGGCCCCCATATTCACAAGAAAATATAGGAAAAATTTCTGTTTTTCTATAATTCATATTTCGTATTTGCTGTATCCTTTTGGGCACTTAGCTTTATAGCTTTGACCATGTTTAACAACATTTACCTTTGTCATTGAAATGTAACCTTTGTTGTCTTTTTCAATTGAAGTCTAACAATCAAATTTTCATTGTTTTACTTCTTATCACTTTATACTCAAGGTAATTCTTTAAATCTTTCCACCTAAATGGTAGCCTCTCAATAATAATCACTTCAAAAATTTCACTCCAATTATTCCCCTTGGGAAAAATCTGATATTAATCCCGCCAAGAGCTGACGAGACCCTAATCAAATTAGACTCTAAGATCGTTTTTAAATTTATGAATCGAATGACCTGTGATCTGTTGCTAAATGAAGTAAGAACTGTGGTATGTGAAGATGCCACCATCAATTATAGATATACTGATTGATAAGTCAAAAGTTGAACGTCATAAAAAATCAGATAATTCAAAAAGTTCATTTAAGAACTAAAGATAATAACACTCTCAATTAAATTGCATAAAAACTTATTACTTCTCTTATTGAATACAAGTGTATATATATATATATATATATATAATACAAAAAATTAGAATGAAAATAACTAAACAAAGAAACTATAGGGCCACAATAGTTTTATTTTATAATCTAGGAAGTAGCTTATGATAAATTTCTTGGTGTTATCATCCTTATTTAAATATTTCTAGTCTAGGACTTTTATATCTCTTTGGCTATTTATTTTGTATTATTGTATAAAATTTGGTTATAATGTGCAATTATAAATTGTGCTATAATAGTTTCATGTATGCAAATGCTTTCTGCCAGCGTAAAAAATTTAATCAACAAAATCTAAAAGATAATGCCTTTATTAGTTTGTTGGTGGCAACCCTAGCACACTTTGCTATTAGTAGGAACAATGGCTCTCATTATATTGTCTCCTCTAGCTTGAGCGTCACTTTGGCACACCTAGTCTACATGACTTAGGTTATTCCTTTCATCATCTTGCCACTATCATTTTGAGGACAATGGCTTGAATATTTTCCAAAAACAGTCCAAGTTATTGTTGCCTTGTGATTTGCTTTAATCATTCTGCCGATGGTTTTTTTTTATTAGTAAATGTGTTTTTTTTTTAAATTGCTTGGCTGTAACTTTTACAAAAAAACATGAAAGCTGTTAATGATAAGAGAAAAAAGTTAAAAGAGAAGCAGAAAAGAATGGATGGATGTATTATTTGTAAGTATAAATTATATGTATTTATGTACTTATTATATTTAAAGGTTTAATTTTTTTTTTATTAAGTCAGAAGCAAAACGAATAAAGCTTTTGGAGGCTGAAAAAGTGGATAAAACTGTATGTAATCTAACTAAGACATAGTTCAATTTTGCTTACCTAAAGTAGTATACCAGTGAACATGTATATATTATCATTATTGTAGGTTAGAGCTAAGATTGTTCAAAATTAAAACAAATTAACACCTAATAAGAGACATCAATGGATGCTGAGTAATATGAATGAGGAGTCTACATTAAATATGGTGAATATAGTGGTGCAAGTAAAAATATAAAGGAATCTGATAAGGAGAAGGCTGATGGTGGCAACCTTCTATCTCGATGTCGTGTAGCTTCTTTCTTAGAAGTGGTTTCATCTTTCTCAATTCATCAACAAGTAGCAGTAAAAGAAATTGACTTTGAAAGTCTACTCAACCTAAGATGTAGGCGTCTAAGACAAGAGTTATATGCAGTATTATTCGAACAATGTGATGTAGCTAGGCAAAGCATAATTCTACATGGCAAAGAATACAATTTAAGCCTTATAGCTTTTACAACTATAAAATGGGTTAGAGGTGGAGGCACGTGTGTCGCCTTAAATGACCAAGTAGTTGATATAATTGATTTACGTGCTATGTATAATAATGGACGTATAAGAATTCATATAGTAGAAATGAAAGAAAGGCTGATGAGCAGTACAAGTTTTGATGCTGAATTTAGAATACTTTTTAGTCTTTTTGTGTTGGGAACTATATTATGTCCCAGAGCTGTAATATACATTAATCTATTGTATCTTCGTGTACTGAAAGTTACAAGTTCAATTGGAGAAAAAGATTAGGCTATATTATTTCAGTTTATAACTTACGTACTTTGCCATTGATGCACAAATGTTTTACTTGTCCGCTATTGTATATGATTGACCTTTTATTGACCGAATAGTGTGTTCGGTTAGTGTATGGAATAATGATGAGATTCGATGATTCATGAAATGGCAAAAAATCCTTGGTAGCCTTAAAAGCAATTGTATAAAGTACATTTTTTTTATAAATTTAAATTGTCTGTTATTTTATTAAAACCGATATGTCATTATTTTGTACTTAATTGTAATTATTTTATGAACTATGTTAAGTTTCAATACGTGACCCTGATCATTTTCGTAATCATGAACAAAAAGAACCTCCTGGGCTGAATAATGTTGATACTAATGCTTTTCAAGTAGTAATGGAAAGGTTTAGGGCATACTTCAACCAAAACAAAGAGTCGTTCCAAACCATTGACAAAAGATTGGAAAACATAAAAAATTATTGGGTGAATTGATATCAAATTATCATAGAGGATAAACCAAAGAACCATTTACCCTTGATCCACCTTCAAACATGAAAAGTCGAAACTTTACTTCTCATCATGGAAAAACAATGTCAAAAGCTAAAGAGAAAATAATATTGGTCAGTGACGATGACACTGTGGATTGTAGAGTGAAAGCAGGTTTGTGAGCCGTCGATGCCATGTTGGGCTATATTGGGACTACTATAGATTTTGGTGAAACTCCCCTTGATTCATTTCAGTTTAATGGAGGTCATGTTCCCAATGTAACACTAGTACTTCAAGACACACTAGTTCATCGAGACAAATGAGAGGTTTGTCTATGTAATCTTTACTTCTACATTGATTTGAATGATTATTATTTAATTTTGATACCAAACTTTTTAAGGATTTGGCCAAATCCATGGGGAATAAGCAAGAGTTCCAAACCTCTACTAATATGAATATACTGATAACACGACCAGTTAGGAGCAGAAGGCCCAACTGATATGAACTTTCTCCTTATGATAAAGTGTGTCAAGGAGTGAACACTAAGTTTAAAGCTGGTCTTTTTATGTAAAAACCCTTTCTCTCAACTAACTGAAGCTTATTTTATATACATTTGATAGAGATAGTAACAGAAGGTACTTTTAGTCAATATGGATTTGTATTTTTTTATTCCCTTGTAAATATGTATTGATTAAGTCATTGTCTCTACTGATGATCAATTTATCTCTAGGCATAGTTTCATGAGTCTTTTGCTTAACATAGCTCTAAACGTAGATGTAACTAGTGTATTGCTACTGACACTGACTTTACATATTATGTGTTTAGAGGTGTTATTATTGGTCAATATAAAATTATAAAGTCGATCGACTGTTTTAGATTCTCACCATGATAGCATATCACCTTATGCTTGATGAACGGGCTAAAGCTAATGATAAACCATCAATTGGTATTTACTGACACTATCAAGCTAATTTTTTTAATTGTTAATTAATGTCGTAGTTTATCTATAGTAATATTTCATTTGTTTACTTATTGTTATTTTGTATCAATCAGCACTTATTATTGGAGCTGAGCTGAATGGTTTTGCACAAGTAGCTAGTGTTGGAAAATCTTTTATGGCACACTTTAGATGGTGCCAGAAGGTTACTTTTTAAACACTTGATTGATGTATTTTTTACTTGCTTTAAAATATCTTGTATCTAAAGGGACTGAATTGTTTATTTTCATATTTATATTCCAATTAATGATGTGCCTTTAATTGGTTCTTGTTTGTCATAAATATGAAATAATGGATATGGTGAGGTTTGATATCCTCTTTCTAATGGTCGAAGTAATTGAAAAAGCGAGCAATAAGCTAAACGTATAATATGTTGAACTTTCGTATATGTTATTCTTATATTTCTTATATACACACACACACACACACATATATATATACCTTTATTAAATTTGACTTTTTATTTTCAATTTGGCACTTGCATTCTCTTGATTTCACATTTTATTCTAAATTTCCTTGAAATACTTAGCCATCAACAAGATTTATTTGGTTCCCTATCCACTCTGGTCAGGGAGTTCGGAACCAACCAAATGGGTTTGATTGCCAAATTTATGTAATAGATTCATGAAGACTCCAGGGCTCACTCCTAACAAGTCATATATGGTAAAATTTAAAAGTTTGAAACTTGAATACTAACTTATTGTCACCTTATTGTTGTCATTGAGAATACGGACTTATAGTGCTATAGTTTTCTTTCATAGTATGATTCTCAAGATTGTGGTAGACTAACTATTTAACTTATAGACTCTGTTTTCAATGAAACACAAGGCCGATTACTCATTGAAGCAAATATTATATTTGATGAGCATGCTACCTAGCCTATAGCTCCTATGCAGAAGGTGAACATGTATAAGCCATGCACGAAAGCTCAAGGGAAAAGCCAAAAACAAAAAAAACAAAAGATTACGGGCATAAATCCAACAAAAATTATTTGTATAAATGGTAGGTATTGTTCATGGGATTTGTGTAAAATTCATATAATTAGTTGTTCGTTTATTGTGAAACATTTGTATACTGACTTTTGTAATATGTATTACCCACAACTGGAACTCTTAACTTTATCATTTCGAGTATATTGTGACAGTTTTTTTAATCATCACTGTTTACTTATATAATGTGTACTTCTTAGGGAAAAAAAACTTGTTATGACTAACGTTGCTTTGGTATGAATTCGTGAATTCGGTAGCAAAATTTTTTCAATAATCTGCTAGCCGGATGATCTCAAAATTTATCCATTGCTGATACAACAGATTCAATGGTGAGTAAGATGATTAGTCATAGATTCCAGAAATATAGTGGCTAGCCATTGGAATCTATGAATTCAAATGTTTACTTTGGCGGCTAGCCACTTGACAAAAGCAGTTAGCCGCTATGTTTCTGTAATCTATGAATTTAAACGTTTGCTTTGGTGGCTAGCTGCTTGACAAAAGTGGTTAGCTGCTATGTTTCTGGAATCTGTGAATGTAAATGTCGGCATTACTGGCCAAGTACTTATATAATCCAGTTAGCGCCATGCTTATGTGAAAATTTATCCAAATATTTGGTACAATAATTAGCTGGTTATATGAGACGGCTAATCGTTAACTCATTGCCACTTATAACCCATTATATATGTAAGTCTGCGACTAAGTGGCTAGCTGTCTGATAATAAGTGGCTAACTATTATGTCTCGAGAATAATTGTTTGGTGAAGTAGTTAACTGCTTGATTAAAATGACTAACCGACTGTGCAAATTTGAAACCCTGTTCCTTTTATTCTTTATCTTCCAATAACGGCCAGCCGCTTACTTTATCTTTCTAACCCATTTCATCTCTCTCATTCTCTCTCTAAATTTTACCATTTTTCACATGAGTTGTAGCCAAAATCACACTCTGAAATCACTTTCACTCATCCAACTATAAAATTTCACCCATTAAACACGAAATCTTTACTATTCTTGAAAATATTTCAAAAATCAAACCATAGAATTTTATTTTCTTTTAAGTTCCTTTTTACTATCCATATGCCTTGTTTTGAAAAGATTGACTCCATACACATTCTCCACTCTTCCTCTAGACCATTTTAATTGAGTTCAAAAAAAAATTCTTGGACTCGTATTCTTTTGGAATTGAATATTGTGAGAACCAAGAAAACTTCCTAAAAGTGAAAGGAACCCGACGAGGATGCTTTGTAGTTTTTTTGCTATACATTTCTCTACCCTATAATTGCGGAAATGTTACTTTGAGTGATTCATGACCAGGTCAATAATTACTTTTATTTTGTTAAATTAGAGTTTTTGGAATCATTTAGTGATTAATGATAAGACATTTAGGGAATTGTTGAGTGATATGGGACTTAAATATTTATTGACTCTCAGGTAACCTATTTACCCTAGTTTGATCAAAGTTTTCTATTTGAACATGTTGATTTCCTCAAGTACTGGTTATCAAATTTTTACCAATGTGGGTGGGGTGCAAATTGCTTTCGATGTTGAGGAACTAAATAAGATTCTTAGAATTCCAAATGAAAGGTTCCAAGTGCTTAAGTTTAGGTAGAAAATATAAAAACCATGGTATAATATCGTAGATCTGATTTATCAAAATTTTTTGTAATGCTTTGTTTAAAGCGTAAGTACCCCTTTAAGTTAGTCTTGCATAGTATCATTCAGCACTTCATTAGCCTTAGGGAAGGCCATTTTGATAAGGTTCCCAATTAGATGTTTGCTTGTTAGATAGCTTCTTATTGGGTAGGAAGATAGATATTGGGTACATTATTATTTAATGCATGCTTAGCGCCCCCTATAGCAAAAGTCAATCTTTTTCCTACGATAGTATCATCGCCCGTATCATTATGTACTTCAATTTTCCTATCACTGAGTCTCCTCTTGATGACTCTAAAGAATTAGAATAGGAGATTATAACTAGCCTAGGATTCAAGTGGGATGTGAACTACGATGTATGGGTGAAGAATTGAAATTTGAAGAATAAGCCTACTAAGATGGCTCCTATAGATTATTTAATCTTCAATGATATGACTTCACCCGATCAGCTTCTTGACCTTCACATACACTTAGAGGGAGTATCTCGTTCTCGTACTCTGCTTGCTGAGCTTTCTTGTGGTACTAATGCTCCATCCTGAGGATCCACTGTCGCAGCTACTGTCCAAGGTTCGGTCCATGTCTATCCAGTTTGCGTCATTTTAGTATGAGAGCAACATCTTACTGAGTAGTAGTAATAACTTTTTAACTAGCAACAATTTCTTTTTCCTCAGCAGCAATAGATTCTGGATGGTTAGTAGCTTCTCTTTAGCCATCTTGATCTTTTTCTGGTCTTATCATCATCCTTTCAGCCTCCTCCTCTTCAGTGACTTGTTCTTTTTTTTTCTCTTCTCTGTGGCTTACTTATTTTTCTTTTATGCATTTTATTTTAAACATTATGGATGATTGCTGTATTTTGGAAAATTTGTTTAGTTATTAATCATCTTTTTATGGTTTTATGATTATTGGATGTTTGTCTATGGTTAATGGTTGATGGATATTGTATGGTTGGTGTATGATGGAGTTATTTTTGTATTGTTGGTTATCAATGGGGAGAAGAGGGCATGTATTTTGAAGAGTTTTCAAGTCTAAAAAATTCAATTTGAAAATATTTGAATTTTTTAGATTATAAACATGAATTTTGATAAATTCAAAAACTTGGTATGATTTGAGGAGAATTTAAATAATCTGGGTCATTGTGTAATGGTGAGAAATTTTCTAGGGCCAAGCCCTGATTTCAAAAAATTGCAAAAGAAATTTGTTCAAATAGCGGTTAACTAACTCATTCACTCGACCAACCGCCTGCTGTACATTTCTAGTTCTCAAGACCAGAAAATTAGCGGCTACCCAGATAAACATGTCAGCTAACCAGTTAAGGCATACTTTTGATCTATTATTTTTGTATATCTACAAAGTAGAAAGTTTTGTTATTATATTTCAATTGCTCATCAAAACAATAAAAGTGTTGGTTTTTTGTAAAGTTTGCTAATTTGCTTAAAAATTTGTGAAATTGCTTAATATAATAAATCGATGCATAATATACATCAAGGGTTACAAGTTCTCGCGCGGCTAAGAATTACAATTCATATTGCGATATGGAGGAAATGCAAAGATATTCCCTTTGAGTGCTCGTGGCATTGATGAATTATTCCAGAAATAATCATTACCATCTAATAACACTTGAGAGCTACTCCCACATTTATTTTGGTTTTCAAGTCTATATGATGGTCGACTATTGTTGAATGACAATTGCTAGCTGTATAACCAAGCTCCCTACAAAGTCCACACTTCCAGTAAGATGGAGTTACTTTTTTTTTTCTTGTTGGAGCACCTTTTATCCTTACTATGGTTGGATCTAGCACCCTTGAATTTCTAAGTGGAACATATGTAAAACTTCATTTCTAAAATATTTCTCCTCCAAAGAGTTGTTGAAACTTTGATGTCAATTGATTAATCTCACCTAAAGCCTTTCTATATGAATGCTCATTTTTTGCCGCATAGAAGTACATTTTATTACTAGCGGTACATAAAGCACTAAACCTAGCATACTCGAAAACCTCACTACCAACTTTTGATAGAGGTAAGTTGCACGATGTATACTCCTTGCCCTTTTTTGTCTATCAATGACGAATCATATTATCAAGAATTTTTATAAATTGGTCCACTTTCAAGACATGAAACATGTGTTAACATGGGATTCCAGCTAAATTCATCATTTGAAAATAGCATTCTAATTTATTTTCTTCTTTTTTTTTTTATAAACCATTGTCCATTTCGAGTCAATATTCCCAAATTGTGTGAGTGTGTAGTAGTAAATATTAGTGCAATTAAAGCCTTCAATCTGAATTAAAGTAGGTTCTTGGCGAATTTCTTCCCTAATCTAATGGAATACCCTATTTGGGAAAATATCTGTGGCATGTTTCTCTAGGTCAACAAAGGAGTACTGTGTTTAGTTTTGAACTCATCGTCTATTTCTGTGGCATGAATGCTACGAAGTGCCTGATCAATTTGTAGGACAAATTTATACAATTTCAACATATATTAGAGAAAATTAATGAGATAAGAACTCATATTCTCACATCGTTGAATGCTTCGCATGCCACTAAAAAATTTTGATTTAAGATAAGCCTCTGCCCATTTGTGTCACTTTGCATACATTTTTTTTTATCTAAGCATTATCGTGCAGCTCGAACTCATCCAGCAATGCAAACTACTGTCGGTCAAATTTATCTGTACTTATGCTTGTCAACATAAGATCACGAAATCTACAAGTGAATGCTTTATTTTTTATATTTGCTTATGCATTTATCTCTAAATGCCAACAACAAAGACGGTGGGTAGATCCAACAAAAATTATTTTGATTGCCTTGTCAGCATCAGTAATTATGAACTTCGGCTTCTGGTTACCCATGACAAATAAAAAAGTTTGGAGTAGCCATGTGTATGATTCGACTGTCTCATCTACGAGTAGGGCAAATCCGAACACTGTGGTCCAGCGATAATGGTTAGATCCAATAAGGGTCACTAGTGGTTTCTGATATGCATTAATTTTGTATGTCACATTAAATGTCAACACATCAGCGAAGTATTCATAGTCATATCATGCCATATAGTCGGTCCAAAATAAGTTCCTTAGCCTATTCTCATTGTCTAATATGTACTCACGATATAGCTCATGATCACTGTCAACTTTTGCCGTAAAATATCCAATAGTTGTCACGGAATCACTATCACCAAATTTGGCAAGTCTATTTGCATGTAATCTATTATACAAATCCTTATATTTGAACCTTAGATTTTTTGAACGCCCAACTTAGTCACCCATGTAATCCACAACTTTGTAGGTCTTACTTTATTAGAAGAAATTGAATTCTGTCACAACATACTTGCCACTGGACTTGTCATAATTCACTTGGAATGATGCTTCGCAACCCATACATGTTATTGGTCATGATTCTCGTAGTCGATCATCATTTGTGAAATATTTCTTAACGTCAAACCCTTCTAGATTACAAACCCATCAATATATTGTAGTTCATCTTGACTTCGCACAACGAAGCTCATTTTTTCTCACAATAAAACCAATCATTCTTGAATAATTTGTGCACCATGCATCTGCATCCTCTATTGAATAATAATTAGTTTCGAGTACATTTGATGGATGTAACTCAATAGTAGCTAATGGAATACTCATTTAAATCCTGTAAAATAATAACATGAAATATGGATATAAAAATAAAAAAACAATGACAATGGGTATATAAGTAGAGAATTATATCACACACCACAGAACTTACATATTTCTTATTTATTTATAAAAAAAATATAATCCAATGCCTTAAATATTTTACATAATTCGTTAAATTACATATTTTTATCATTCAAGATGCCTATGATAATATACTTTACACGACACAAGTAAAAGAAAAACAATAATACGAGGAAAAAAAAAACTCAATTGTAAATGAAATAAACCAAGGGTTTTACTCCAAAACACATTCCTGAGTAGTAACACTGGAAGCTTTCATCAATCCTTAGGTGCACTTCCAGTAGGAATAATGACAATACAAAAGCTTAGGCAAAAATGGTGAATGAGTGATGGGGGGAGGTGACATAAAATTAAAAAATTTCTCATAATAATAATTAAATAAAAAATGACAAAACTATAAATAACTTAATTAATGAAGGGACAATGGCATTAATTGAAAAAGAGTAAGTTAGTTATAAAAGCCATAATAAATGTACTATATTAGTAGGTAAAAAAACGTAGGGTGTTTGAATAATAAAAGTATGAAATATGGAATAAAGGACATAAAATAATTTACACAAATCAAGCAACAACAAACACAAAACATGTATACCTCTGTAACAGTAAACATAAAACATAAAATATGAAATTATTAATTTATAATATGAAATTTTAACACAAACATAAAACAAGGTATAACAAGAAAAAACTTGGGGTGTTTTATAATTCAGACATGAAACATAAAACATTTTGCACAAATCATATAACAATAAACACAAAATATAAGTACCTTTATAATAGTAAACATAAAACATGGAAAATGAAACTATTAACTTACAATATGAAATTCGAATACAAACATAAAACGAAGTATAAAAAGAAAAACTTAGGGGTATTTTCATAATTAAAACATGAAATATGGAGTAAAAAAAATGAAACATTTTATACAAATCATACAACAATGAACAGTAAATATGAGTACTATTGTAACAGTAAAATATAAGATAAAATATAAAGCTATTAACTTATAATATGAAATTTGAATACAAACATGAAACGGGGTATAAAAAGAAAAATCTTGGGGGTGTTTCCATAATCAAGACATGAAACACATAACAAAGGACATAAAATATTTTACACAAATCATACAATAACGAACACAAAATATGAGTATCTCTGTAACAGTAAATGTATAACATAAAATACAAAACATGAAACTATTATCTTATAATACGAAATATGAATACAAACATAAAACAGGGTAAAAAAAGAAAAAACTTGGGGGTGTTTTCATAATTAAGACATGAAATTTGAAACAAAGAACATGAAATATTTTACATAAATCATGCAACAACGAACACAAAATATAATTACCTCTGAACTGTAAATATAAAACATAAAACATGAAACTATTAACTTATAATATGAAATTTGAATAAGAACATGAAATGGACTATAAAAAGAAAAAACTTGAGGTTGTTTCCATAAGTAAGACATGAAACATGGAACAAAGAATATGAAACATTTTATACAAATCACACAACAACGAACACAAAATATGAGTACCTCTGTAACAGTAAACATATAACATAAAACATGAAGCTATTAACTTATAATATGAAATTTGAATACAAACATGAAACGGGGTATAAAGAGAAAAAATTTGGGGGTGTTTCTATAATTAAGACATGAAACACAGAAAAAAAGACATGAAATATTTTACCCAAATCACGGAATAGTGCACCAAAAATATGATTATCTCTATAAACGTAAACGTAAAATATAAAACATAAAACATAAAACTATTAACTTATAATACGAAATTTGAACACAAACATGAAACGAAGTATAAGAAAACTTAGGGGTGTTTCTATAATTAAGAAATGAAACTTAGAACAAAGGATATGAAATATTTTACACAAATCATGCAATAATGAATACAAAATATAAGTACCTCTGTAACACTAAAAAAAAACATAAAAGATGAAACTATTAACTTATAATATGAAATTTGAACACAAACATGAAACGGAGTATAAAAAGAAAAACCTTAGGAATGTTTCCGTAATTAAGACATGATATATGGATTAAAGAACATGAAACATTTTACATAAATCATATAACAATGAATACAAAATATAAGTACCTCTGTAACACTAAACAAAAAACATAAAAGATGAAACTATTAACTTATAATATGAAATTTGAACACAAACATGAAACGGAGTATAAAAAGAAAAATCTTAGGAATGTTTCCGTAATTAAGACATGATATATGGATTAAAGAACATGAAACATTTTACATAAATCATATAACAATGAATACAAAATATGAGTACCTCCGTAACAATAAACATATAACATAAAACATGAAGCTGTTAACTTATAATATGAAATTTGAATTCAAATATGAAACGGGATATAAAAAGAAAAAACTTAGGTGTTTCTATAATTAAGACATGATATACGGAACAAATGACATAAAAAATTTTACACAATTTATGCAACAACGAACACAAAATATGAGTACCTCTATAACAGTAAACATGAAACATGAAACATGAAACTACTAACTTATAATATGAAATTTGAACACAGACATGAAATAAGGTATAAAAAGAAAAACTTGAGGGTGTTTTTATAATAAAAACACGAAACAAGGAACAACGAACATGAAACATATTACATAAATCATGTAATAATGAATATAAAACATGAATTAAGCTTTGGGTATTTTCTTCAAAGTCTTTTTATTTTATTTTTCATAATATTTATGATAAAAACTATTTTTTTATACTTACTTTAATTTATTTTTTTATTGTTATTTCTATTTTTCCTAAATTTTTTTACCTTATAAATTTTTTATTTTAATTTTTTTAAAATAAAAAATAAATTAATGGCAGCAACTGGTTAGAAAAACCTATTGTTGTTAGTTTAAAATTTTGTTTGGCTATCATCTCGGCTCATTATGATACAAGGACTAAAAGTCCTTGTATCATAGCCATCCCGAACTATGAAAGCATAATTGGATTTGTACAATCCTCCATGAATCTTGTAGATTTAAATTACCCTGTAAAAAATTTTAATTTTTTCTAATTAAAATAAATAATATGTTAAAATACAAGGTTCAAACCAATAAAATTAAACTTTTTTAATATTTCAGTTGACATTCAACAATTCGAGCTTAAATAATTATTTATCTCTTCTATTTTATGGACAAAATTGTATTTCATACTCGTTTATATAGAGTTCTATACACTTATCATTTGACACTCTAATTATTTTAATATATCCCTACAGTTCCATTGCTGCTGCGCTATGCGCCCTCGAAGGGCTTATTTATCTCACCTGACACTTTAGTGCAGAAAGGATTCTTTGGCATAAGAAGAATTCTTTGTTGCTGGCATTTGGTCCTTGACCAACATTTTGTTGGGATTATACACTCTTCAAAGCATATTGATTTTCTGATTAATAAAATATTTGAGGTATTTTCAGATATCTTAAATTGCATTAATATTTTTTGATAAAGTCCATTTAATCATATTATATGTATTTATGCAATTACCATGTGGATTTGTAGAAGACATAAATAAAAGTTATCCTATGGTTAAATAAATTAAGTTCACAGTTGATAAATAAAGTTGGGCACTTTATTTAGGTATAAACTGTAATAAATTTATTGAGTGATTTGTCTTAATCGTATATGAATTTACTGATGTAGTATGACTACATTGAACTGGATCACACATGAGATTTAATTAACCTAGTAATAACTGTCAGACTTATTAAATCTCATAGGCATTGATTTACTGTAATCTTAATCTTGAGTTAGTTATAATTTCATAATTATAGTTGTTATTTCATTTGAGTTACCAATGGGCATGACATACATATGTAGTCAAGATTACCCGGTATCTTGGTGGTAGCAATTACAAGTATTGAAATTATAGATTAACATGCATGCTCCCATCTTACATTTTCGTCGTATTCTCCCAGTTCTTGGTCTACATTATCGATTAATTTGTATGACCACCGGGGAACTCTTGATGGGTTTTCAGTACTTGATCATAGAATTCTATGGCAAGAGTGTCTCAATATAAATAAGTATGTTAAAAATGATCATTAGAGAAAACCAGTAAGTATCAAGGAACAAGATGTAATTAAATTAATTGGACAGTTGAGATATCAATTTAAATTGACGATGTGGTACAAAGGATTGTGCAGTAAAGAAATTAATGTGGCTTGGGCAAATTATATTCGAGCATGCAATTATGGAGGTCAATTTCAATCTTATAGTGGAGTAGAATTGGAATTAAATAATTATATTTGTATGTTCCCAAATGATCCCCGAGTTAGCTCATTTAATTGACAACACCATCACTGGACCCAAAAGCAAGAAAAACTGGCATATTAGATAAAAATCATAATTATAATATTTGTTAAGGCCTAGTATGTTATATTCAAGTGTAAAAGGGGGCTTTTGATATTTTACAATGTGGTCCCCTAGTTAGTTACACATTCTCTCCACTTTTACGTAAGTGGAGAGATAGTTTTTAATTTAAATATTTAAATTAAAAGAGGAATTATATTTTAAATAGGAATTCTAATAATAACATACTAAGGTTTTTCATAAGATATTATAAAAAGGGCATTATTCTCTTAAGACTAAAAGAGAGAGAAGTGAATCCCAGGGCTTTTGAGAAAAATACAGAAGACATCTAAGAGAAACCAGTTGCAATTGGGAGTGGTGAAACAGACGCCCATAGGTCCAGTATTGATCAATCTTGAGTTATAGCCTGGAAGATCTTTTGGAGATTGATCTACAACTTTCAATTGTTCATCTTCTCAAAACATCAAGGTACGAATTTCTAGATTACTTAATTCTTATATGTTGTATGAGATCGGTCCTAAAAAGTTTTAATTAAAAATTTAAAAAACCTGATTTTTCCCTTCACATTTTCCTCCTGAAAATATCCTTGCACATTTTGTATAAGTCTTGCAACATTCTAGGATCTTAACATCCATTGCCCTCTTATTTTCCTTGACATAAAACACATTGTGTACTTTCACCTTACCCAAATTTAATTTTTTTTTTTTTTTTTTTTTTAAAAGGGGAGGGGGGTGGGCAAGCCCAAAGAGTTTTTATCCCCTCCCCACCCCCAAGACTCGAACCCGGGTCGCTACGAATCTAGAACCGACTATGGCAGCCAACCCGACTACGGCCTTGGGGGCTACCCAAATTTAATTTGGTTTGAATGGCTTTAAGCTTTGTCATAGCTTCCATGAGCCTATAAACTTCTTGATATTGTTTTTGTGAAACTTGCCGACAGCTAGATAAACTTATCATATGGGTTTAGCCAGGCTTTACTAAGCCTAATATGAGTTTTTCATTTTAGAATCTCAATTTATTTTAATTTTTGTAGGGAAATAAAAATTCTGAAATAACAAATTACAAATTAGGACTTTATAATATAAAAAACATTAGATCTAAAATATTAAATATAGCAATGAAATAAAAACATAAGACTTTAGCATATAACGCAAACTAAGGGCTGTATGATTAATTTCGTTGAAACAGATTCGCCTTCGACTGTTGAGTGCTTTAGAATTTCAATGGCGTTTGTCTTCTAGAATACAATTGTGATGAATATCTAGATGCACCACAAGATCATTCCACAACAAACTTCTATTGTGTTTGAACTTTATCAAAATGTATGTATGACAAATAAGGAATTGAAGGTTATCTAATTCTATTCTTCCATCTTTTCTAGATATTCTGTATGTCTCTTGCTCTCATCATCACTTCCTTATAATGAAGAAGAATTTCAATTTATTCAATTATGTGAGGGACATTTCGTCTATAAATTTGATTGTTACAAATTTTGTAACCGATTAATTTCTTACTAAATGCTTTTGTGAGCATTGCTTTTAATATCTAATTAAAGGCATAACCGCTACCTATTAAACATTTGATTTATTTCTTGAATTAAATTCAAAGTATAACTGCAGTCTCGTGAACTACATATTAATTTTTTAATTTAATTTCATATTAAAATATGAATTTAATTGACCATTACAATCTCAAATAAAATTTTAATTTAATTAGCAATTGCAAATAATAAATTTTGGAATGATTGTATAATTAATTTTGAATTTAACTAGCCGTTACAATTTCTATAACTCCTAGTATTATTTAATGTAGCCAATGGATGGACTTTGAGTGTCGATCTCTGATTCGTCCCATTATCATTTTAGGATACAAATACATTATTTCAAAGTATGCACAGAGGAGCTTTCATATCATCCTTGACCTTTTACTTGCATTAGTGGATCCTACTCAAAATTATACTTTCAAATAACAACTCATTATGTTATTTTTCTAACAAATCTTACCCAAATAAATAAAATAACAACTCATTATATTATTTTTTCAACAAGCCTTTAACATTTGTTCAACATTTATATACAAGGATCTTTTTAAATTGAATATAAGCTTTTAATTTTTTTTTTTGAATATTAAGCTTTTAAAATGTACTTTAGCTATAAAGATTATTTTGTTTTATGCCATGAAACGATGAAAAAAAATAATTTATGTTATCATAACTATTTCAAAAATAAAATATCTAAGGAGTGTAATTATTACATGTATAGTTGTTAAAGATGATGTTTGGGTAATATTGAGCAGGCCTCCTCGCGGTCAACCCAGCGCGAGCAAAAGACTTCAAGGTCAACTCATCTAGAGTAGAAGGCTCGACCGCTAGCACAAAGACTGCTTCATTAGGCGTCAAAGCTGGTCAAGGTCGAGGAGTTCAGGACTGGTCGAGCCCGAGCTCATTCCTCTGCTCGAGGTATTCATAAGCTCAGTCAAAGATGGTCAAAGTCGAAGAACATCATTGCTGGTCGAAACCCGAGCACATTCTTCTGCTCGAGGTCTTCAAATCCTCCAAGCATGGTTCAATCATGCTAGTCACGGCACGGAGGGAAGGCAAGATCCAGAATACAATCGGTCCGAGATAGCCCGACTCGTCTCCCCAGCAACTCAGCACAACGATCGATGCCCGACCAATACCCCACGCTGTATGGTGTCACAACTGTTACAGATGGCCGGCACACGCCCCCACAGTGTCATCATTCCATGCGCACATGCCTGACACCATGACCGGGCCATGTGAAACCATGCCCACCAGACAATCCCGCATTCCGGTGTAATCCCGCAGAATGCCTACCGTCGAGGGTCCGAGCATCGTAGACGCGGGAAAGGCAGCCCCGAAGAGGAAAAAGGCCGGAAACCGAAGTATAAGGGAGAATCGAAGTGTAAGTTGCGGGGTTCCGAAACTTTTCTTCTTCTTCTTCTTCTTGAGATTGCTCTCCATTCATCTGATTTTTCCAAGGAAGCTATTTTTACAGAAAAAGGACCAAAATCCCCCTTGAATTTTTCGGTCTCTCTAATAAAGAGGAATACAACAAGAACAACCCGATTATTGACTTGAGCGTCGGAGGGTTTTCGTCGGAAAAACACTCGGCGACCCCTGACTTTGTTTTCGTGAGTACAGGCTAGAGAAGGTCGCTATTCCGGTGAATAAGGGAGAACTGAAATCGGAGAAATACTTCTGCTCGAGCTCGAATATACCGCGAGCAGGAGTCTGTAGGTACTATTCGAGGGCACACAGAAAACAGCATCAACAGATGAATTTGGTTGACTTCACAGAAATTATTTTGAAAAGGTAATAGAATGGTAAAAATTTTATATGAATTGAAGAACAAACTTCATTCTTGAACTAATTTATTTTAAAGATAAGTAAGTACAATCAATTAAAATAACAAAATGATCATTAATATGTAAAAAGATCAAAGCCCAAGTATACATAAAATTAAGTTCACGAAATATGATAAAATATTTTAGATACAGAGAAAAAAGGGACTTTGAGTATGGACTCATGATGTTGAACAAATAAATTTTAAGGGTTGCAATAATTTCAAAGTTTTGTTGTAAGTTGAAATTTGTAAAAATAAAAGGGGTCAAACATAATTATTTTTAACATTATAATTATTTTTAGTAATAAAAAGGGAATTGGAATCTAACTATATAATTAGCAGGGGATTTGGATAAGTTCAACTTAAATAGAACCAAACCCAAAATTTATTTCAAGATTGGTTTAGTTCTGATTGAGGTTTGAAACCGTTTAAGTTTAAAACTCCAAATCGATTATGTATTTTGGTTCAAGTTAAATCCAAACCAAATAGTCAACCCAAACTTATTAACTAAGAAATTAAAAAATATATATAATAATTAAAAACTCATTTCCTAACCCACAACTCCCAAAACACACACTTCTCAACTACCTCCTCATTTTTCCTCCACTTCTTCTTCTTCTTCTTCAACTCTTCATTCTCTTTTTCCTCTTCTTCTTTCCTCCCGCCATTGCCAAACATCTTCTTTTTCTTTTCTTCCTCCACTACCAAATATGTCTTCTTATTTTTCTAATCTGCCATTAATTAATTGTTAGTCATCTATTTTTTTAATTGTTAGTTAACTTTTAATTTTCCTTTGTTAATTGTTATTTTCTTTAATTGTTAAATATAAAATTCTTATGTTAATTGGTTAATTTGTGAATGAGATTATGAGAAATTTGTTTGATACTTACTTAATTAGTTAATTTTTAACTCAATTTGATACTTATTTAATTACATTCCATGTTTAGTATACGACAATGAAAGTTAAGAAATCAACTATCTTAAAATTAAGAAAGTTTCAACAATGAGTTTTTAGATTTTATTTCTTACTTCACGTATCTTTTATTCAAATTTCAAATTTAGACCTGTTAGATAATTAGCTAGCATCATATCAATAACAAAATGAGAATGATATATAATTATGTATTGTTAAATATTTACTAAAAATAAAGAGAAATTAAAAATTTGAAATTAACTTACTTTTAAAATTAAATTTATAAGATAATAAATTTACTTATATGAGAGAATAATTTTAATTTTAGAATTTCAATCTCAACCAACACATGTGAGAATGAAATGATCTCTTCTATGAAAAAAAAAATAAAATGAGTTAAAAATTTAGTTAGCTATTTAAGTCTTTTTAGGATTTTATAATTGATAATTAATAAATCATCATTATCATTATTATTGTTATTATTTACATAGGTTGGGTTGGGTTAGAAGAGTTTATCAAAAAGTAACCCAACCCAGCCCATTAATGATTATTAGGTTAGATTGATTCCATTAGATTGGATTGGGTTTGTCCACCCCTACTAAACACTCAGTTTCATTCTCTTTTCAATTTCTTTTTACTTTTCTTAGTATATAATGATTTAAGTTTCATATTTTCTATATATAAGTTTTTTTTTTATATTCATTAACTTTTGTGTTTGGTAAAAATTAATTCATGATATTCATTAAATTTCGTAGTTTATAATAATTTTCTAATTGATAAAAATTTATTGGTATTCATTTTTAAATGGTAGGCTTTGTTCCTTTTATTTAGTGATACTAATTATTTATAGGTAAAAGAATATATTTGAATGAATTAATAAGAATTTAAAAAATTAAGAAGTAAAGAAGAAAGAATTAATTAAGTAATTTTTAAAAAATTATTTAGATAATAAAAATTTTAAATAAAATTATAAAAAAAATTAATAAATTTAAATAGCTCCACCCAACTTTGAATCACTACAATTTTTTTTTTTGAATGATAAATCACTACATTTACTTTAATAGAGATGGGCCAAAAAAAAAAAAAAAAAAAGAGTGCTACGCGAGACTGGTACAATAATCAGTGATTTTTAAGTGACCTCAGTAATGCCTATGCATTCCTAGGAGGTAAACAAAAATAAAAAATTAATTTAGACTTCACTTTTTTTGACAAAAGGAAAATATAAATAAAAAGTGAGAAAGATGCTTTCAATTGATGTCATGTCAGACGTCCACCTGAAGATAAAACCGAAGCGAAAGAACAATAGCCAATCGTCTGAAACACGAACTTGTAACCATATTTCATAATTAGAGATCAAAGGAAGGTAAGAAAAGGAAATGGGAGATCCAGACACCAACTTGCCACCACCACCCTCATCTCCAACCAATACCATCTCCTCAATTTATTCCTCGGATCTCGACACTGAGGTAATTATCAATAAAAATTCATCTCAATTCTCAATCTCTTATAATATCTAAGTATTAATTTTAATGTAATTTGGGTTCTGATTTTAATTGCGGAACAGTCTACAGAATCATTTTTCCATGACAGAAGCACAACTTTAGGTACTTTAATGGGAGTGAGTTTTCCTGCCATTACATTTAGAGCTGCTTCTCAATCTCAGTCTCAGTCTCGCCAGCAACGTGATATGCACGTGACTGGCACCCCCTTCGGAACAAGGGGTAAAAAGAAGAGCAAGAAAAGGGCTTCGCCAATTATGCCGGCATCCACGGCTCGGCGTCACTGGTGGCGGCTTTGTGGAGACTACGATGACGCGAAGCCGAGCGCTTCACTCGGCGACTTTCTTGAGGTTGAACGGAGATTCGGTGATACGACGACGCTTTACAATGCGGCAGCGGAGCTTGAAGGTGTGGTGGTGAGTCATCAGCATCAACAGCCAAGCAATGGACAGCTATTGTTTGCTGATGGAAGAGTGTTGCCTCCTGCTGATGCTGTTGCCTATGCTGGTGAAACTTCATCAACAGCTGACTTTCTTTGCACTGGTATCTGTAGATAATAATATTTGTCCTAATTTCTTTTTTTTATCGAATAAAAATTAATATCATTTGGTTTATTTGTAATGTCATATTGACAGTGTTTAGTACGTCACTTTGAGTTTGATCCTCAAGGTGAGTTTTTTTTTTTTTGTTAGATGTGTGTTTTTCGGTCTTAAAAAAAAAGATATTTGTTTTTTTAATTTTTACTGAGTGTTGTTTTTATCCTAAATCTGCTAATTTAAACCCACCATCAAACAGAATTGAAAATTAGACGTCCTGCCTCCAAATTATTACTATGTTACAATATCTGTTACATTAAAACGCTTTTACCGTTTGATGGAAGAGTACCATTCCCTTGTAGGTTTGTGATCCGGAAATCTTAAATCCTTAATGCTTTTGTATTTTCCCAAGGAAAATTATTAACTATCCATTCGAAGATTAGCATGCTATTAAAAATATTATAATATATTTTTATTTAATTTTATATCAATTACAAGTTATAAACATAAATTTTGACAAAGAAAACAATACCACTGGTGACGGTTTATCTCTCTAGTCATCTATGGGTTTCAATATTAAAGTAAGATAATGATAATTTTATTCGAAAGGTTGTGGCTACAATGTAGGGACACAAATCTTCTCTGTGGTATTAGCAAAAAGAAAACCAACTTCTTCCATCTCAGCCTTTCAGGCACTAAATCTTCTCATCTCTTCCTTTAGATCATAAAACAAAAGCCACTTCTCTCATTCTACCTCTGCTCTCTCTCTTTATATGTTTCCTTGCTTAAGGTTACGCCGTTGCTCACTCTTCCACTGCTGCTCATGTTCTCGTTTCTCACGCTTATGGTCCTACCCACGCTGACACTCACAATCAAGCTCTCCCTGTTGCTATTGCTCTTGGTCTAATTCACTCTTACGCTCTATCTTGCTCTCATTGTCGCTCCTACTCGCGGCTCACTTTCGGTCTTGTCATCAAGGTAACTCAGCTTTAAACTTAGCCTTGTAAAATGTTAAAATTATTAGATTTGTTTATGGCAGACTTTGGAGAAAAGGATTTGTTAATGTTATAGTGCAGAAATATAATGCACACACTATGTTTGATAAAATGCTACACAAAAATATAATACACGCATACCTTCCATGGATCATAAATTTAAGCTTTAGGCTTGAGCATAACTTTACTAAGGTCAACTTCAGCAATTTCACACTGCATTGATTCATCCCCGAAAGCAAACATATACAAAAAATCAAAGACTTTAACATGTAACAGGGTGATTCTGTTGGGATTATGTGCTCTTTAAAGCATATTGATTTTCTGATTAATAAAATATTTCAAGAATTTATTCGGATATTTTGAATTACATTAATATTTTGAGTAAAATCTATTTAATTATATTATATGTATTTATGCGATCACTAAGTGGATTCGCAGAAGACATAAATACAAGTTATCTTCTGATTAAATAAATTAAGTTCGCAGTTGATAAATAAAGTTGGACACTTTATTTAAGTATAGACTGTAATAAATTCATTGAGTGATTTGTCTTAATCATGTATGAATTTATTGATGTAGTATGTCTACATTGAACTGGATCACATATGAGATTTAATTAACCTAGTAATAACTGTCAGACATATTAAATCTCATATGCATTGATTTACTGTAATCTTAATCTTGAGTTAGTTATGATTTCATGATTGTAGTTGTTATTTCATTTGAGTTACCAATGGGCATGACATACACATGTAGTCTAGATTACCCGAGTATCTTGGTAGGAGCAATTACAAGTATTGAAATTATAGATTAATAATATAAATTTGTACGACACATCTCTTGATGGGTTTTAGATCTTGATCATAGAATTCTCCGGTCGAGTCTCTCAACATAAATAAGTATGTTGAAAATGATCATTGAGAAAACCAGATGAAGTATCGAGGAACAAGATGTAATTAAATTGATTGGACGATTGAGATATCAATTTAAATTAACGATGTGGTACAAAGGATTGTGCGATAAAGAAATCAATGTGGCTTAGGCGAATTATATTCGAGCATACTGATTATGGAGGTCGATTCTAATCTTATAGTGCGAGTAGAATTGGAATTAAATAATTATATTTATTTAATTACAAATTTAATTATTTTAGCCACTATTGTATGCTCCTAAATGATCCATGGGTTAGCTCATTTAATTGACAACACCATCACTGGACCCAAAAGCAAGAAAAACTGGTATATTAGATGAAAATCATAATTATAATATTTGTTAAGGCCTAGTATGTTATATTCAAGTATAAATGGGGGCTTGTAATATTTTACAAGGTGGTCTCCTAGTTAGTTACACATTTCTTCCACTTTAAAGTAAGTGGAGAGATAGTTAAAAGAAGAATTCTATTTTAAATAGAAATCCTAATCCTAACATACTAGAGTTTTTTATAAGATATTATAAAAAATGGGCATTATTCTCTTTAATTGAGAAGAGAGAACCCTAGAGATTATAAGAAAAATAAAAAGGCATCTAAGAGGAGCCAGTTGCAATTGGGAGTGGTGAAACAGACGCCCACACGTCCAGTGTTGATCAAACTTGAGTCATAGCCTGGAAGATCATTTGGAGGCGGATCTACAACTCTCAATTATTCATCTTCTCAAAACATCAAGGTATAGATTTCTAGATTACTTAATTCTTATATGTTGTATGAGATCTGTCCTAAAAGGTTTTAATTGAAAAATTAAAAAACCTAGTATTATTCCCTTCAGATTCTTCTTTTAGGAGGATAAGAGGGTGTTGGAGAGTGATACATATCCCACTAAGAACTGATGAAACCCTAATCAAATTAAACTCCAATATCGTTTCCAAACTTAAAAATTAAATGGAATCGCGATTCGTTACTTAATGAAGCATGAACCTTGATATGCGAAGATGCTACAATAAGCTATGAATATTCTGATTAATAAGCAAAGGATTGAACACCACGACAAATTTGATAAGTTCAAAAAATTCGTTTAAGAACTAAAGAGAATTCCATTTTGAATTAAATTGCATGAAAAATTTTTATTCCTCTCGTATTGAATGCGAATATATCTAGGTAATAGAAAATAAATCCTAACCTAAAATCAAATTAGAACCTCAATCTAAACAAATAGGAAATAATCTTAAATAAATAGGAATCATAATCTAATAAAAAGGAAAGAATCCTAAATAAATCAGAATTCTAGTCTAATAAAAAAGAAAATCTCTTAAATGACTAAATATAATAAAAATATCTAATTTGCTACCTCTTTTAAAAATAGAAACACTATATGAAAAAATAATAGTATACCTTTCATCCTTAATGCACAGATTTCATAAGTTTGTTTGTTTAGAGAATTCAAGAACTTGAATCACACATTTATTAGTCTGAATATCTCGTGAGATTCCTTCAATAGGCCTCTACACATTTGATTGATCCTAAGTTGCTTGGATCAACCCATTTAGTGTTTCTTTGAATTTCTTTGCACGAACTCCTATAATGGGTCTAACGGGAACTTGAATTGGATCCAAATATACCTTCTCCACGTGCTTGTGCCATCATTATCCTCAATCTCATCAAACACGACTAAAGAGGAATAGAAGGCTTGGGCAATACCAACTTTCTCCTTATGATAAAGTGTCTCAGTGAGCAATGGCTAAGTTTAAAGCTAGTCCTTTCCATGTAAATAACCATCTTTCTCTTAACCAACTGAAGCTCATTCGATATGCATATGGTAGAGATGTAACGAAAGGTACTTTTAGTCAATATGGATTTGCACTTTTTATTCCCTTGTACATATATATTGATTACCCAACATTTCATTACTTTTCTATGTTTTCAGTAAAATCATTGTCTCTATTGATGATCAATTTATCTCTAGGCATAATTTCATAAGCCTTTTGCCTAACACAACTCTAAACGGAGAGGTATGTGGTTTATTGCTACAAACTTTACATATTATATATTTGGATGTGTTAATGCTGCTCAATCTTAAATGAAAATTGTTGACCACTGTTTTAGAATCTCACCATGATAGCATATCACCTTACACTTGGTGAACAGGCTAAACCTGAGGATGAACCAATAAATTGTTATTTACCGACACTATATGTAGTAAGTATCTACCTAATTTTTTTAATGTTAATTGAAGTTGTAGTTTATCTATAATAGTTTTTCACTTTTTTACATATTGTTATATTGTAACAATCAGCACTTACCATTGGAGTTGAGCTGGATGGTTTTGCATAAGCAGCTAGTGTTGGAAAATCTTTTATGGCACACTTTGGAAGGTGCCAGAAGGTTACTTTTTAAACGCTTAACTGATTTTTTTTTTTAACTTACTATAAAATATCTTCTATCTGAAGGTATTGAATTATTTATTTTTAGATTTATGTTCTAATTAATGATGGTGCCTTTCATTGGTTCATGTTCATCATGAATGTTAAAGAAGGATATGGTGAGGTTTGGGATCCTCTTCCTGATGGTCGAAGTAATTGAAAACCCGAGCAACAAGCTCAACTCATAGTATGTTGAACTTTTGTATATGTTATTATTCAATTTCTTATATATATATATATATCAAATTTGGTATTTTATTTTCAATTTAGCAGTTGCATTCTCTTAATTCTATATTTCATTCTAAATTGCCTGGAAATGTCGATCTATCAATAAGGTTCATTTGGTTCCCTCTGATCTATCAACAAGGTTCATTTGGTTCCCTATCTACTCTGGTCATGGAGTTTTGAAACAACCAAATGGGTTTGATTGTGAAATTTATGTCATTAAATTCATGGAGACTCTTGAGCTTATTCTCAACAAGTTATATACGATAAAATTTAAAAGTTTGAAATTTTGATATTAATTTATTGTCACCTTATTGTTGTCATCGAGAATTGAAACTTATAATGCTATATTTGTCTTTCGTAGCATGATTCTCAAGATGCTCGTGGTAGATTGGCTATTCAACTTATAGACTCTGCTTTCAATGAAGCATGAAGCTGATTACTCACTCATTCAAATATAACATTTGAGGAACATGTTGTCCAAGCAAATGTTGCAGCCACACTGAAGGTAAACATAGAGATGGCAATGGTACTTACAAACCCACAAATTTGCCTAAATCGCCATCCTCCTGCTCAAGATCTTCGAATCCCCAGCCACGACCCAGCAACACCAGCGACGGCGTGACGGGAAGACAAGATCCGAGCACTGCTAACTTAGAACAGTTAAAGTCCTCTCTTTCGACGATCCAGCGCGCCGATCGGTGTCTGACCGACACCCCATGTGATACGGTGTGGCCCCTGTTACCGATGGTCGGCACACGTCCCCACAGTGTCATCATTTCACGCGCACATGCCCGACACTATGATCAAGCCATGTGAATCCATGCCAACCAGGCAGTCACACATCCCTAGGGAATATCACGCTAATCTCGTACTGCCGAGGGTCCCGGGGCCATGGACCGCGGAACTACCGCTCTCGAAGAACGAGGCGGAAAAGCAAGTATAAAGGGTAAATTGGAGGAAAGGAAGGGGGTTCGAAAAATTTTGCACAGGTTCTTTCTTCGTCTTCTTTTTCGTCTCCACTCTGATTTTTTTCGAGGGGATTCATTATCACAAAGGGAGAACAAAAAGATTTCTTCCATTCTTTTGGTCTCTCCAACTAAGAGGGATACAAAAAGAACAACCCGATTACTGACTTGAGCGTCGGAGGGCTTTCGTCGGAACAACACCTGGCGACTCCTAACCTTATTTTTTGTGAGTACAGGTCTGGGAGACTTCCGTTACGGTACAGACAGAGGGGTTGTTATTGGAAAGCAGACCTGCTCGAGCTCGACCTTGTCGCGAGGAGAAGGTTTCAACACTATTTGAAGACACGCAGAAAAACATCAACATTTTTTGGCGCCGTCTGTGGGGATCAGTTCAAAAAGCCTGATTTCCCAACACATTCAGAAGACATAACGCAATGATGAGAGGAAACAACAGAAGAGGAATGAGTCCAGAGAAATCAGTGACCTTGAGGGAAGTGGCCAATGAAGCTCAGAATAGAGAGATCCAGGAAAGAATGGATCGGATGGAGAAACAAATGGAAACTCTGACCTCCATATTACAAGAACTCAGGGATGGACAGAGGAAAGCATGTAATGATGTCCACGAATCCAGTCATGGGAATGCCCGTCGAGGAACACGCGGGAGGCGAAGCCAGAGACTAAGAATACCAAATGTTGCCGTGAGGGAGGAGACGAACATGGAGGAAAGAGGGTCCCATCAGCACTTGCAGGATCTGGCACCAACCTCCCGCGGAGGAGGCTGGAGTGGGAGGTGCGTGGGTTGGCACTGAGTTGTGGAGGACCTCAGGAAGCGGAAAAACCCAAGTTTGAGGATAATCTTTGGACAACGAGTCCCCACTCTCGGCGGAGATCATGGGTGTCCACGATCCCACGTGACTTCCATTTCCGGTTGAAGTTTTCGGGAAAGAGTGACCGTTGGTGCACATAGGCGATTCAACGACATGGCAGAGTCTGAGGGCTGTCGGCGGCCGAGATGCGAGGCCTTCCGCTCGCTCTTGAGGGAGGCGAGAGAGTGGTCTGCAGTGCTGCGGGAAGCATCTGAGCTTTGAGCAGATGTGCAGGGAATTTGCGGAGGCGGTTTGAGTGCGGTGATCCCAAAGATGATATGATGGAGCTATCGGAAATAAGGCGGAGGAGGGAGAACCCCTCGGGAGTTTGTCGAGAGGTACCACAGATCGGTCCTAGATCTTGGTGCATTTAATCATCCCAGCGTTGAGAGGGCGAAGGGCGGAATCGGGATGGGAGACCATGGTACAATTTACGGAACCCTTTGATCTGTTCATATTCAGATGCGTATGAACAGGTGAAAATGGATATGGTCATTGAAGAGGAAAAGGCTGCAAAGCTGAGAAGTGAACAGAGCAATGGAATAAAGAGAAAGGAGAAAGGAGGTCACGCTGGAGGCCGACTTAAAGCAATGAGGGATAGGGTTGCCCTACTGACCTTACTAGAGAGCTACCCACGCGGATGATTCCGTGCCACCTGCAGGTCTCGAGTAGGGATCACGAGGAATCTGAGCTTCACGACGACCACCCATCCCATGACCAACCACCGAGCGGACTGCGATGAACCAGCAGTGAGCGGATCGTCCATTGCCACCCAGCTAGAAGCTTCCCAGAGATCGGGCGTCTGGGTGGTGGAGCGGAGCCCAGCTACAGGCGATACACAAGGTTGAAGATATCTCTTGAAGAGATACTTGAGTGGCGAAGGCGAGGACTACTGAGCCCCGACATCGATGGCCAAGTCGGTGGCAAGCGAGACAAGGGACGGTTCGCCGCTTCAGTGGTGACCACGGCCACTCTACGTCGCGGTCTTGAGATTTGAAGAAGCAGGTGGAGGATCTGATTAGAAATCGGTATTTGGACGAGTTTATTGAAGGAGGACATCCAGGTGGTCGAGCGATGACTGAGGAGGATGATCGAGATTACGACATGGAGTTGGAGCCGCCATTCTGAAGGTGATATCGGGAGGACCCTTTATGGCGGGGAGCTCGAGCAGAGCTTGGAAAAATTACTGCGAGATCTGTTGCTGCAGTGGGAAGTCTGTTCATTGCCACGTGCCAAAAGGCCAAGGTCCGTGAGTGCCCATTATGTGGATGGAGGAAGGCGAGGAGGGGTGTTGTACCCCCATGAGGATGCCTTGGTTGTGAAAGCAAACATTGCTAATAAGGAAGTTGACCGAATACTGGTAGACTCGGGAAGCTCGGTGGACATTCTCTTCAAGTCCACACTTGAGGATTTGGGAATAGCAGGTGCGAGCCTCGAGCAGACGAGCACTTCCTTGAAAGGATTCGGGGGAGGGAAGCTGATACCTATGAGAATCATCAAATTGGCTGTGACCATGGGCTCGAGACCTTTTGAAAAGAACATGATGCTGGACTTCGTGGTGGTGGACGAGGTCAACCCCTACCAAGCAATATTGGGGAGGCCTTTTATAAGAATCAGCCAGTCCGTGATATCCACCCACTACTTGGACGTGAAGTATCGAGTGAATGGGGTTGTGGGGGTCGTAAAAGGCGACCGGAGGGTAGCGAGGTTGCTACTGTTGTGGCGACCAAGGAAACCATGCGAGATAACCTCAGCTGGACTCGAGGAGAGTCGAGGAATGGTGAGGCGAGGAGCCGGTGAGGAGCTAGAGGAGGTTAAGGTGAGAGCGGAGCGACCCAGGAAGAAAGTCCGGGATCGGCTCAGGGAGTGTTTGCGAGCACATGCGGATGTATTGCACTGGATCCATGAGGATATGCCAGGATCGACCGGAGGTGGCGTGTCACGGTGGCAATCTGGAAGATGCTAAGCCGGTGAGGCGAGAAGAGGAGATGTGTCGACCAGAGAGATATGAGGCCATCAGCTGCGAGGTGGATAAGGCTGCTGAGCATGATTCATAAGGGAGGTCTCTACCACGAATGGATCTCAAGCGTGGTCTTTGGTAAAGAAAGCAAATGGGAAATGTAGAATGTGCGTGGACTTCACGGATGTGAACAAAGCTTGCCACTAAAGATAGCTTCCGTTGCGAAGATAGACCAATTGGTGGACTCCACGATGGGACACGAGACTGCTTAGTTTCATGGACGCATTACCAGGCTATAACCAAATCCCATGCACCGACCAGACGAAGAGTGCACTGACCTTCATCACCGATCGAGGTGCATTTTGCTACTGAGCTTATGCCGCCTGGCTGAAGAACGTGGAGGCAACATATCGGAGGTTGAGTGAATAAGGTATTCGAGCCTTTGATTGGTCGAGCGATGGAAGTATCGTGGACGACATGATCACCAAGTCAAAGGATGCGGAGGAGCATGTAAAGCATTTGGAGGAGACCTTTGCACTCTTAAAAAGTATCGAATGAAACTAAACCTGGGAAAAGTGTGCTTTTGGGGTTGGTTCGGGAAAATTCTTAAGCTTCGTGAGTCGATCGTAGAGGGATCGAAGCCAATCAGGAAAAGATAAGAGCGATGGTGGAAATGAAGTCTCCCGTACCCTCGAGGAGATACTGAAGTCTTACCGGCGAATTGGCGTCCCTCGATAGGTTCATATCTCGGGCCACGGACAAATCTCGGAGTCTTTTCCGGAAATGAGGAAAGGCGGGAAGACAAAGTGGGCGCTTGAAATGTGAAGCGGCGTTCAGCAGTTGAAAGAATACATCTTTGAAAGCCCGATTCTTGTCTACACCTCAAGCGGGGAGGTATTGTTTACGTATTTAGCTGTGTCCTAATGGGCAACGAGCTCGGCTCTGGTAAGGGAGGAATCATGGGTGCGATGCCCAGTCATTATCTGAGCGAGCTTTCTTTGGAAGCTGAAACTCGATATCCGTTGATGGAAAAATGGGCATTGGCCACAGTGACGACATTAGAAAGTCGAGGCCTTACTTCCAAGCACACTCGGTGACGGTGTTAATAAACCAACCACTTAGGCAGACTTTGCACAAGCCAGAGACTTCTGGAAGGTTGGTAAAATGGTCGGTAGAGCTCAGCGAGTTCGATATCTGCTACCAACCCTGAACAGCCATAAAAGCTCAATCTTTGGTTGACTTCGTGGTCGAATGCATAGAGAATAACGAAGAGAGGGAAGACGAGCACCCGTCGGACTCCCAGACCTCAATCAATACATGGACAGTCACGGTCAATGGGTCATGCGGGGATCAAGGAGTAGGAGTAGGAGCAGGAATTGTGCTCCTCAGTCCTTAAGGGGAAGAGATGCAATATGCTGTGAAGCTAGAATTCGGAATCACCAACAATCAGGTCGAATATGAAGCTATGATCGCGGGATTGAAGCTCGCGCTGGTGGTAAAGGCAGAAGAGGTGAAGCTTCAAACGGACTCACAGCTGGTGGCAAACCACCTCAACGAAAGCTTTCAAGCAAAAGGCGAGAAGATGGAGGACCTTCCGAAGGTAAGGCAGCTGATTAATAATTTCGAGCGGTCGAGGTGGAAGCGGATCTCGAAGGGAAGAATTTTTGGTGACATGATAGCTCGAATGGCTGCTACCTCAGACCCCAAAATACCAAGGTCCATCCAGTTAGAAGTCAAGACACGCTCGAGCCTCGGCGGGGAGGACGAGATCTTGAGTTTATCGTCGAGCGGCGGTTGGATGGAACCGATTGTTTCTTACCTCGAGGAAGGAATAGTACTGCTAGATAAAAGCAAGCAAGGAAGTTGAAGTGTAAAGCGGCCGGATATACTACGATCGATGGGGTCTTATACAGACGGGGATACACTCTCCCATTGCTGCGGTGTTTAGACCTAGAGGAAGCTGATTATGTCCTCCGAGAGATACATGAAGGAATCTGCGGGAACCGTTCGGTAGCGAGGTCTTTGGCTTTCGAGGCCTTAAGGCGGGGATACTTTGGCCCGCATGCATCAAGATGCCCGAGAAGACCGGAAGCTACAAAGCGCCAAAGTTTTACCAATTACCGACTCGACCTCCGAAGAACCTTACGGTGATGAACTCGCCATGGCAGTTTGCTCGATGGGGAGTTGACTGATCGGACCGCTCTAGAGAGGAAAAGCATCTACAACACATGCTACAGTAGCAATCGATTATTTCACCAAATGGGTCGAAGTGGGAGCTTTGAGCAGCATCACAGAAGGTAAAACCACTGACTTCATTTGGAAAAATGTGATTTGCAGTTATGGGATTCCCCATGCATTGGTCACAGACAATGGGAGACAATTTGACAACAATAAGTTCAGAGACTTCTGCCGAAACTTGGGGATAGAGTTGAAGTTCTGTTCTCCCTCACACCTGCAGGCCAATGGACAAGTGGAGGCCGCAAACAAAACTATAAAACGTCTCCTGAAGACCAGACTTGGCGAGCAGAAGGGAGCCTGGGTGGACGAGCTGCCTGGCGTCTTGTGGGCTTATAGAACCACACACAAAAAGTCCACGGGAGAGACCCCATTCTCTTTGGCGTTTGGGCATGAGGCAGTTGTTCCTGCTGAAGTAGGAATGGGGACGCACCAAACAGAGCACTTCAACGAGGAGCAGAACAACGCTGGAGGAAAAGAGGGAGAGGGTCGCTGCAAAGATCGCAGATTACCAGTAGAAAGTGGCTCGCTATTACAACCAGAATGTGCACATCCGCCGGTTCCAAGTTGGGGATTGGGTACTCAGAAAAGTCAATCAGAACACGAAGGACCCCAGGCAAGGTGTGTTAGGGCCGAATTAGGAAGGTCCTTATCGAGTCACTCAAATAGCCGGACCAGGAGCATACCGGCTAACCCATCCGGATGGATGAGAAGTCCAGAGGCCATGGAACGCACAACTCTTGGTGAAATACTTCCAGTAAGTTTCATTGTGTTGTAAGCATTAATGTCAAATTCCTTCCCAAAATGGGGATGTGTAAAAACTTGAACGTGTGTAAAAGTAAGAAAAACATTTATAATATTAATTCAAGTTGAAGCCAAGAAGCTCACCAAGAAGAACGCGAAGGCCAGAAGTCCCAAAGTCTAGTTTTAGGCGGGATGGTGTCGAGCGTGGCCAATTATGGGCTCGAGCAAAAGAAACTCATGAAGACAACGCTAAGGCTAGGGATCCCAAAGCCTAGTTTTAGGCGGGACGGTGCTAAGCGTGGCTAATTGCAGGCCCGAGCAGAAGAAGCTCATGAAGAACGCGAAGGCCAGAAGTCCCAAAGCCTAGTTTTAGGCGGGACGGTGCCGAGCGTGGCCAATTGTAGGCCCCAGCAGAAAAAGCTCATGAAGAATGCGAAGGCCAGAAATCCCAAAGCCTAGGTTTAGGCGGGACGGTGCCGAGCGTGGCCAATTGCAGGCCCGAGCAGAAGAAGCTCATGAAGAACGCGAAGGCCAGAAGTCCCAAAGCCTATCCTTAGGTGGGACGGTGTCGAGCGTGACCAATTGCAAGCCCGAGCAGAAGAAGCTCATGAAGAACACGAAGGCTAGAAGTCCCAAAGCCTAGTTTTAGGCGAGACGGTGCCAAGCGAGAGCCAATTGCAGGCTTGAGCAAGAGAAGCTCGCAAAGAAGAACGCTAAGGCCAGAAGTCCCAAAGCCTGGCTTTAGGCGGGACGGTGCCAAGCGTGAGCCAATTGAAGGCTCGAGCAAGAGAAGCTCGCAAAGAACAACGCTAAGGCCAAGAGCCCCAAAGCCTAGCTTTAGGCGGGACAGTGCCGAGCGTGGCCAATTGAAGGTCCGAGCAAGAGAAGCTCGCGAAGAAAACGCGAATGCCAGAAGTCCCAGAGCTTAGCTTAAGGCGAGACAATGCTAGGCGTGATCCAACCGCTGGCTCGAGCAAGAAAAGCTCTAGGAGAAAAAGCAAAAGTAAAAAATAAGGCAATCTCAGGCTCGAGTCGAATGGGCTCGTAAAATGAACAACTACTGAGCACAAGCCAAACATCGGCTCGATTGGACCGAGCTCGCAAGATAAACAGAAAGTTGTCAGCTTAACTCAAGGCAAGGCTTTGCCACACATAAGTCAAAAGATGATACGAGCATAAATAACTTGGGGAAGAAAAATAAAGGCCCAACACTTATAAATTTTTTACTTGGCAAATGCACGAAGTCAATCTCGCACATAAATATAAAAAGCAAGTATATGCATACGCAGTGCAGAGGCAAGTTACCCAATGTTTACTTTTTATTCATTCATTGAAAAGATCATAAATCTGAAGTTAAAAAAAAAAAAAAGAAGGGAGTTCAAGCGACTGGGAATCATGGCTAGCGAGGGCATCAGCATGACGATCGGCAGCAGGAGCATCATCAGCAGCAGCAGGAGAAGCATCAGCAGCAGAGGGAGGAACAACTTCCCTGGGTTCAGTGGGGACCTCGGATGGGGAAGCTTCCGACCGTTGGACTGGGATGCCATGGATGCGCATGTACTCAGCAACACCCGCTTGGACCTTAGACAGGTCGACCTCGGGATGTTCCCTGCCCAAGGCAAAGACGAGGCGGTCGTAGTTGAAAGCCACCCCTTCATTATACTCGGTCGTAAGCTTAGTTTCTAGAAAATCCACCTTCCCTTGGAGACGAGAAGTTTCCCCCTCCATGGTCTTCTCAAAGGAGAATCTCTGGATGTCCAAGTCCTTCCGAGCCTCGAATAACTCCTCCCGGACAAGGGATAACTCCCTCTTGAACTGGGTAGCCCTAGAGTCTGACATTGCTGCCTTCTCCGCGAGGGTGGAATTCTCCTCTTGAAGCTTCGTGTTCTCCTCTTTCAACTGCTCAAGACTCGCCTGAGCTCGAATCTCGCTCAAGTCGCTCGAGAATCTTCGGTCTTGGTCTTAAATCTAGTGACGATGAGCTGCGATGACGAGAAGAGGCGGTGGAGAGCGCTGACCAGCTCATCAGCATCATAAGACTCCAACCCATCCAGGAACCTATCGTTCATCTGCCTGGTAAAATCCTAAACATAGGGTTACTGCAGCTAGGCCAGACCCGACTCACGCGCGCTTTCGGGTCGAGGCCGAGCTGAGGCCGCAATCCTCGGACGCCTGCGAGAAGGACCTTTTTCTGCCCGCTCTACCTCCTGAGCCGGAGGGGAAGCTCGAATCGGCGGAGGCGGAGCATCTGTATCGGCTCGGGGCCTTTTCGAGCAGCTCGCACTTCCGGAGGTCCCTACATGCCTCTGCATCATGTCAAGCACCCCCCTCATCCCTTCCTCTGACACTAGGCCGAACTCAACAAAATTTTGGGTTGTAAGCAACTCCCTGCACGAGCTCGCGTTATCAAGTACTGTGCTGACGTGCACTCGGAGCTCTTCCCCAATCCTAAAAGAGGCACCCCAGGATACTGCAGGAACAACTAGAGCAAAATGGTGAGAACAAACACGAGCAGAATAAACAAAATAAAAATTTGCTCTTCCAGTTGCCACCAAAAGTAGGGAGATCAGTTATGGGCTTTTTACCCTTCAGACTGGAGGTGAGGTAATACCACCCAGCATCTTTCGGGCTGCATTTCAGCTGGTAAAGGTGCTTTATCTGCTCTACCGAGGGTTCACCCAAGTTACACCACTTCTACAAAACAAAGAGGCCAGAAAGGACCCTTCACCCATTCGGTTCAGCTGCCCCGAGACCAGCCAGAATCTGGACAAAACCCGGGTAAAATAAGGCTGGGGAGGCAGCTTGACCCCCCATTTAAAGCACTCCATGTGGAAGTTAGTATACCCTTGAGGGGGACCGGCTGGGAATGTCACTCTTGCCCGGCACCCGCAAATCCACATTATCGGGTATATGGTAGGTGTGCCTAAGCCTATTCAAGTCCAAGTGTGTAGTTTCACACCTCATGAGGTCAATGGGGTACCCCCTACCCTCTGACCTTTGGTTGGCCCTCTCCCCTCGATGCGGCTGGGTCTCTGCCACGAGTAACGCCCCTTCCGAACTAGAATCTCTCATCGGGACTATGCTAAGGGGTTCTACTTCACTAGAAGAGGAAGACTCCTCAGGTGACATCCTACGGGGTTGTTTGGTGTTTGGCATGGTCTCCTAGAATTACGATCTGCTCGGTTGAAATCAGAAGCTCAGATGAAGGAAAAACGGGACAGAAGTAAGAAAAAGGAAAAGGGGTTTATACCTGAGCAAAGGCTGACGGTCGGAAATAGCAGCAACGACAAAGAGAGAGACGGGAAGCACTTGCGAGAGAGAGATTTCAGTCTGAATAGAAATGAACAATAGGAGGTACAGTGAAGAAATCGAGAGTTTTTAAAGGGGAAAGTACGTCTCTTCAGCAGACGGCACGCATCTCAAGAGACATGACCGTTCAAGTAACGTCTCTTCAAAATTCAAACACACGGCCCGGATTGATCCACGTGTCCCGCATTAAATGTGAAATGATGGAAGCGGAAGACAGCTCAACCTGGGAAGGTAAAAAGGCCATGAAGCTGGCCCAAACGAGAAGCTTCCAGTCTTATCTCGTTTCACTCCAAAGACTAGAAACTGGGGGATTGGTGTTTGGGTAATATCAAGCAGCTCTCCTCGAGCGCCACCTGGCGCAAGCAAAAGACCTCGAGGTCAACACATCTCGAGCAGAGGACACGACTACTAGCACAAGGACTGGTCAAGGTCGAGGAGTCCAAGATTGGTCAAACACGAGCTCACTCTTCTGCGTATTTACAGGCTCGTCAAAGCTGGTCAAGGTCTAAGTGTATTTTGGTTGGTCAAAACTCGAGCATCCTCCTGCTCGAGATCTTCGAATCCCTAGCCACGACCCAGCAACACTAGCGACGACGTAACGGGAAGACAAGATCTGAGTACTGCTAACTTGGAACAGTTAAAGTCCTCCCTTTCATCGATCCAGCGCGCCGATCGGTGTCTAACCAACACCCCATGCGATATGGTATGGCCCTCACTATCGATGGTCGGTACACGCCTCACGAGTGTCATCATTTCACGCGCACATGCCCGACACTATGATCAAGCCATGTGAACCCATGCCAACCAGGCAGTCACGCATCCCCAGGGAATATCACGCTAATCCCGGCTGTCAGAGGGTTCCAGGGGCCATGGACGCTGGAACTACCGCTCCTGAAGAACAGAGGGCGGGAAAACGGAAGTATAAAGGGTAAATTGGAGGAAAGGAGGGGGGTTCGGAAAATTTTGCACAGGTTCTTTCTTCTTCTTCTTTTTCGTCTCCACTCTAATTTTTTCGAGGGGATTCATTATCACAAAGGGAGAACAAACAGATTTCTTCCATTCTTCCGGTCTCTCCAACTAAGAGAAATACAAAAAGAACAACCCGATTACTGACTTGAGCGTCGGAGGGTTTTCTCCGGAGCAACACCCGGCGACCCCTGACCTTGTTTTCTGTGAGTACAGGTCTGGGAGATTTCCGTTGCGGTACAGACAGAGAGATTGATATTGGAAAGCAGACCTGCTTGAGCTCGAGCTTACCGCAAGCAGAAGGTTTCAACACTATTTGAAGACACGAAGAAAAACAACATCAACAATGTGAAACTTTAATTATTATTATAAATTTAAATATTGAATATTTGTAATTTTAAATGTGGAATTGTAAAAAATCAGCCGAATATCATTGCGGGTTTGGTAATTACCAAAAACTGCTGCGGGCGGGTTTTCTTAAAAATATAAAAACCCGTTGTGGGTTGCAAGTGGATTTGGTAATTTAAATTTTGCACGGATGTGGGTTTAGTAATGACAAACCCGCTGCGGGTGGTACCTATTGCTATCCCTAGGCGAACACGTATAAACCATGCACAAGAACTCAACGGAAAAGTCGAAAAAAAAATCCAAAAAGAATATAGGCATTGATGGTAGGTGGTGTTGATGGGATTTGTGTAAAATTAATGTAATTAATGTTTATTGTAGAACATTTATACACTGATTTTTGTAGTATTCATTGTCGATAACTGAACTCAAACGTTGTTGTTTCAGTTATATTGTAACAATTTTTTATAATTATCACTATAACAATACTTTGCTTATATAATGTGTATTTTTTATAGTAGGTTTTGAATGTTGTGGTTGACGATGCCTTGTGCAAATTTGTGTTTGGTGCCAAACAGATGTGTGTCCTACTAAACAAATATGGAAGATGTTGGCTTAAACGACTATATGTTCTTGGGTTCAGATGATAACAAATTGATATTCTCAATGTGCAATCCAACTAGATTTTCCTCAATGCAGATGCAAATATTGTTAAAAATGAGTATAATGAATTATATAGGTTAAACTTCAAATTCGCAGTTCTGAATATTTTATCGTAAAATAGCTAGCTTGCTACATTTTTTTTAGAGCTTGCCACTTGGGTTACATTTATGAGATGTTTAAAAAAAATGGGCACAGGTTTATTGCCACTTGAAATCGCCAACTAGCTACTATGTTTCAGCTATGAGTATAGATGTTTCTAAGATAGATATGGTTAGCCGCTTCTATTAGGCGGCTAACCACTATGTTTCAGGAATGATTATTGACATAATCCAGAAACATAACAGCTACCCACCTAATATAAGCGGCTAGCTGTAATGTTTCTGGAAAATTTTTTCAAAATTAAAATTAAAGCAGAACTATTAAGTCTCTGGAAATCTAGGAAAGGAAGCGACTAACCGATTAATTCAAGCGGCCAGCTAGCTTCGGGTTTTTAACCTACTCATCATCTTCTTCTTCTCCTCATGCAGTCAACCGTCTGTTTTTCTCTCTTTATGCCCATATCAATTCTTTCTAAAATCTTGTATTTTCTACTTAATTTCTTGCTAATATCACACTTGCAAATCACTTTTCATTCATCAATCTTTATTAATTCATTCTTAAAACACAAAATCATCACTATTTTTTTCCAAAATCCCAAAATCTAAAAACTTAGTCTACCCGTTTTCAAAATCTTCATTTTAACACATTTCTAGCCTAATTTTAACAAACTTGAACCCATACACTCTCTCCATTCATTATAATGTGCAGATATGGAACGTACTTTATTTTTTTTATGCATGAAACATGAGAAACACCATAATTTTGACATTAATCAAAATGAAATAAAATTAATGTTTCTGTTTTCTAATCAAGGGTTATAAGTTGTCACGTGGCCACCAATTATAGTGTATATTGGGATATGGAGGAAATAAAGGTATTTCATCCGAGTGCCTATTATTGATGCGGTTTTCTGCGTGCTCTCAAGTAGGGTCATAGACTTTTGCGAGCAGGATGCTCGAGCAGGAGTCCCTGCCAATCTCGGTTTTCCTCTATTCCCCGAAACAGCGATTTTCTTGTGCCTGTGCTCACAAAAACAAGGTCAGGGGTTGCCGGGTGTTTTTCCGACGAAAACCCTCCGATGCTCAAGTTAGTAATCGGGTTATTCTTTTTGTATCCCTCTTTGTTCGAGAGACCGGAGAGATAAAATGATCTCTGGATAAAAATGACCAGAATAGAGAGAATCCAAAAGACCAAAAAGAGAAAAAAGAAGAAGAATAATAATAATCTGAAAAACCGAAGAACCCCCGCAACTTACACTTCGATTTATACTTATCCTTCTGTTTTCCCGCCATTTCTCTTCGGAGTCAGCCATTCCCGCGTTAATGGTGTCTGGGTCCCTCTGACAGCTGGGATTACTGCGGCACACCCTGGGAGTGCGGGATGTCAGGTGGCCATGGGTACCCGTGGCCTAATGATAGTGTCGGGCATGCGCGTACGAAATGTTGACACTGTAGGGGCATGTGCCGTCCATCGGTAACAGTGACGACACCATACCGCGTGGGGTATCAGCCAGGCATCGATCGTCGCGTTGAGTTTTTAGAAGGAAGGGTCAACTGTTTCGAACCGGCTATGCTTGAATATTGCATTCTCTCCGTGCTGTCGCTGGTGTGACTGAGTCATGCTCGAGGATTTGAAGACCTCGAGTAGAAGAAGGAGCTCGAGGTTCGACCAGCCTTGGGGCACTCGACCTTGACCAGCTTTTGACGGGGCTTTGAAGACCTCGAGCAGAAGAAGGAGCTCGAGGTTCGACCAGACTTAGGGCACTCAACCTTGACCAGCTTTGACGCCTAGTAAGGCCGTCTTCGTGCTAGTGGTCAATTCCTCTGCTCGGGCTGGGTTGACCTCGAGGGGGCCTACTCGGCATTACCCGAACACCAGTCCCCCAGTTTCTAGTCTTTGGAGTGAAGCGAGACATGACTAGAAACTTCTTGTTTAAGCCTGCTCGCGACAGAATACAATGACGGGGTGACTTTCAGCTATTAATGCCTCATGTCCGTCCTGGGCAAGGAATATTCCGACGTGGATATATCCAAGCTCGAGGCGGGCATTGATGCGTACATGCTCAAGCATGATGCCCTGAACCAAGAGCCGAGAATCCCCCCAACTCAGGCCCCTGCAGGGACTAAAGAGGCTGCACCTCCTACTGCCGAGATCTCCCCCGCTGCTGCTACCGTC